>VZTU01030707.1:61167-310239 GCA_013400835.1 Zapornia atra
TCCGCCTTCCCCCGCCCCCCGCTGCAGCGCCCGGGCCGAGCCGCCGCCAGTGACCGCGTGGTTTGCAGTAAGTAGGGACTCGGGGGCGGTGGAGGGGCGCGGGAGGGTTGGGGAGGTGGGGGAGACGTGTGCTGCAGATCCCCCTCCCCAGCATCCCTGCCCCGCCGCTCCCGGGGGAGCTGGGAGGAGGGGACCACCCCGACTCCCCAGGGTGTGGGGTACGGGTGTCCGTCCCTCACAGGGGCTGCAAGAGAAAAGGGAAGGGAGTGGGCAGCAAAAAGCACCCCTGGAGCCAGCGGGGATGCGCCCCATCCCCCGAATTTTGGGGCTCACAGTGGCGGTGATGTCGTTCGTGGTGTCGGCGCGTTGGGAGCAGCTGCGCTTGGGGGATTTTAAGGGGCGCTCGGGGGGTGTCTGCGTAAGGCACGGCTGGATGCATGTGTGGAGTCGAGTCGTGGCGTGCGGTGTGTCTGGGAAGCTGGGTGTAAAAGCCCCGGTAACCCATCCGCTAAGTCAAACCCAGCAGGGTAAGGCAGAAAGCCTCCCCGCTCTGCTTGTGACACTCAGCATCTTGCTGGTTTCAGGTCTGGAAAGCAAGGTGCGAGAATGGTGAAGCTGGGGAGTAATTTGAACGACAAGAACAACAAACAGCCATCCAACGAAGATGGTTTTCAGACAGTTCCTCTGATCACCCCTTTGGAAGTAAATCACCTGCAGTTCCCGGCTCCTGAAAAGGTAAAACCAGATCAAATGGCGCTCCTGCATGCTTACACACACATACACCCCTCGGTGCTCAGCGCTCCAGTGACTTACTGGTCTCTGATGGTATGAACACTGGCAGAGTGTTCAATAAATAAAAGGGTTATCTTTCATAGTGCTTTTATCTGTTTTAACGTGACAAATAAGCACACAACTTCTTCCCGCCTCAAAAGAAGCCCCAAATAATCCTTCCTAAATGCAACTGGACAGGGCTTAGTGTGCTTCTCTTGCAAGTGATGGAGAAATTTAGGAGCAGTTTGCAGTGTCTCCTTATGGGTAAGATTAATAGCCTGCATTGAGAGCAATGCGATAACTCTTCTGAAATAAGCAGCTATTGTAATTATCTCAGTTAAGGTTTTCTTCACTGTGGTTTTGCAAAGCTTATTTGGGCGTTGAGGATGCTGATTGCTCTGAAGAGAGGGGCAGAGTTTCCTTGTGCAGGGGGTGATGGTGGAGCAATCCAGGGATTCGTTTCCCCCATTGGCTCCAGCCAGGGGACAGCTTTCTCCCCTGCCCACTCAACGCTCTCAGAACTGAATGCAGCACTAAAATGTCCAGAAATGTGCATCAGTGATTGGCTGTGGTTTGGTGGTTGGAGGGGCTTTTTTAGATGCAGTATGTACCAGGAAATCTTTTGTCTATGTCGATGCGGTGACGATGCATATCAATATAGCCTGGTAAGGACATGATGAGACCGTAAAAATCCGTATGCCCCAACAGTCCTTACAAAAACAAAGTCTGTCTGCAGTGTAGTTCTCAAATACCACAGAGATGGAGCCAGCTCACCCGAACGTACAGACAGAATTATTAGATTTCACGGGATAATGGAATAATAGTAAAATTAACACTGATGATTACCAAACATATATCCTGGTTTTACTGCGGTACAAAATGAATTTTCTCTAAATGCATTAGGAGAACACGATGATGGATGTGATAAAACTGTCTAGATAGACAAACTATGTTTATTTTATGATAAGTCAACTGCCTTGCCATCCTGGGAACCAAAGCCAGGGCAGACAAAGGAGCTAGTTCCATTCTCCATGTGCAATCTCATGGCAATCTGGAGCAACTTCTCTGCATTCAGGAGAGTTACACTTCCATGCATTGTTGTGAACGAGAGGCTAAGCCAGCCCTTATCTATGCCTCTGATAAATAAGATAAAGCAAAATAATTCAGGCAGAGCAGTATGATGGTATGATTTATCATAAACGCCTGAAAAGCCCTGAGGAAACTAGAGTGCAAAAGTAGCTCATTTGATGCTATTACAAAGTGTCACACGATGTGAAACTGAAGTGACTCATGTATCAGGTGAGACATGGGTAACCTAAGGAAGATCCTTTCAAGCTAATAACGTGGTAATGAGTGTTCTCACGACCACCACGTTCCAATTGCCTGTTGGTGAACAAACACTGGAGTGTATTGGTCTGGTGTGATTCCTTGCTGATTTTTCTGTTTAAACATGCCTACATCAATAATTCACGTGTTGTTAGGTTACATTACCTTCATTAGCATACATTACTGTCAATGCTTCTACTGACATCCATATTTTCCTTTGCTGGAAGAGCGGGATGTATCTCCGGGAGCGCTGAGCGTGATTCAGAACTCGTTAGAGTCAGAGACATTGATTGCTGCAGCCCGTGGTTCAGCTCCCCCGTGCAGGAGCCCTGGAGTGAGTGGCCACTGGAGATCGTTTACAAAAAGGAGAAGTTGTGTATGATAAAAGCAAAATAATTCACAATCTGTTGCCTTTGCTCTTTGTAGAACCGATTCTGATGGGGTGAGTCCACCCTAGGGCAGAGGGTCGGTTTAACGATCTGCTAATAAGGGGGTGAGCCTCAGGTGGAAAGCTTGGGCAAAGGTTAAGTGATGGGGGGCAAATTTCAGCACTGTGCCTAGGAGGGGAAAGCTGCTACCGAGCTCAGCTGGAGCGGGAGCCCCGGGAACAGCAGGCAGGGATGTCAAGCCCCTGGTACGTATTCTTGTTTGGACTTCCTGTGCAGTCAGGAGGCAGGGTTAGAAAAAAAACCCAAACAAACAGCTAAAATCTGTTGAGTTTTCTTTCTTTGCATTCCTAAAACCAGCCGGCGGTTGATTTCTAGCTGGGGAGAGCACAAGCCCAAGCCAGGGCGCTTCCCGTGCCTCTTGCGCGGCGTGCCGCGCCGCTGGCCAGAGCCGAAACGGGTTTCGGGGTGGGGGTCTGAACAACAGCTAGGGAGGGCTTTGCTTGCTCGTTTACTGCAATGCAAACCCCTCGCAACCGCCGGGAGGCGATCGGTGCCCCCTGCCCGCCCCCAGTGCCCTNGCTGCCAACCAGTTCGACTCGCCTCTGCCACAGAGAGCTGGTGCTCCCTGGCATTGCCCTGAAGTGAAAACCAGGGGGAGGAAAAAATCCTCCCTGCTAAATGCTTCCCTTTCTGGGCTTCTCCTTTAAGACAGTGTGAGCTCTCACCCTGGATCTAACCTTGAGTTCGGGGCAATCCAGGGCGCATCAAAGCAGAGCAAGGAGCTTTGACTGCAGCTTGGGGCTGTGCACTTGTTCTAGCTTTAATCCGCCTGGCTGGGGAGTATGCTAGCTCTGTGCAGGGCAGCCCAGTAATAATGCCTTCACCTGGTGTGTGTGCATTGTATGGCAGAGGTTTGCAAGCTCTGTTTGTTCACAGGCTTTGTCCAGTTGAGTTGTAGATACCTGCATGCAAGTTGAACACCAAACCTGTTGTTTGTTGGTGTACTCACCTCTGCAGGTCCTTAAAAGCACCCCACAAATGCCTATGGAATCTACTGGCTGAAGGCTTTAAATACCTATTTTTTCTTCATTTTAAGGATATTTTTGTAACTGGATCACTTGAGAGTCACTCAAAGTGACTCTCAGCATTAACCTCTGTAGGTGTTTCAGCACAGCTTCATCTCTTTCAAAGTGGTTTCTGTGTCTGGCTCTTTTTCTGCATCCATTTTCAGAGAAAGGATTCAGAGAAAGAATATAAAAATGAGGCTTTTGCTCATGTGGTGCAATCCCAGAAGCCCATCTCCTTTCAGATAGTTACTGGGCAGCACTTTCTTAAAGCTAATGCTTAAACTTACCTGTTGTCCTTCTGGGGATGCTTTCCTAACAGGCTTGTTTTTCGAAGCACTGTGAGTTTAGCAGCTCCTTCTGACTTCCACCTTGTTGCAGCTGGAAAAATCCAGGCAGGAATTCAGGAGGTTTGGATTTGGCAACCTTTTTTAAAAATTATTGGCCACTGGACTGTTTCGTTTTCCATCAAGCTCCTCCCTAGGCTCTTGCTATTCCTCCTGCAGCATCAGCATTCTGCACAGCTGCAAGGGGAGAAATGTACCTGGGACAATAACTTCTCCCCTGTGGTGTTAAACCTGCTGTGAATTTATATTTATTGACTATCTCCAAGCATTTCCCTTGCTCCCTGTTCTCTTGCTGGGGTGGCTTTTGCAGAAGGCAGGGACAGATGCTCTTGATTCATTTTTGCATGGCTTTTTTTCTGAAATCCATCCACGTAACAAGAATAATAGCCATCACCAGTGACAGCCCCTGACCTGGCTTTTTATGTCTCTGAATTTCATTTCTTCTGTATTCAAGAAAGAAAAAAAAATAGATTTCTCTTAGGACCAGAGAGGAAAAGGCTAGCTGTTCACTTGTTTTCCTAGGTGTAGGCAAAGTGCTTTGGTTGTAATTGTTATTCTTCTCTGCAATGATAATGCTAAAAGATAAACAGCTTTTCAGGGACCATATTGGTTCACCGGAATTTTAAATGAGACCAACAACTGGGGACCCCTTGGTCTCATAGGCTTGTTTCAGTATAATCCAGCAGGAAATGCCTCTGTTCTGGTAGTAAAAAAATCCTAATTTTACATAACACAAAAGTGCATGAAAGCTATTGTCAGGGCTGAAAAAAACATCCGGCATCTCTTTTGTGGGGAAAGCTGCAGAAGGCTTATCGTGTGGTCCATTGTTCTGTATTTTGAATGCATCTGGAGGCTTGAGAAACAATTCTCTGGTGACAGATTCCTGCCATCCAACCCAAGATAGAAAAAAATAAATAAATAGATGTAACTGCTCTGTTGAAATGCATTTCCCACCCTGTGCTCCTGCCTCTTGCCCTCCCTGGGCGCACCCTCTGCGAGCAGCCGAGGCCATGCGTTTACACAGAGTAATGAAGGGTTCCTGAAAATCAGCAGGGTCCCTTGTGTTCCCAGCCTGTCCCTGTTGGTTTAACAGAGAATAATGTTTTGGGCAGCTGAGCAGGCATAATTAATAGTATGCTGCATGAGTGCTCTTGTACCTGGGGGACTACTCGCAGCTCCTTCCCAAAATACTAATGTGGGTCTGCCCACTGCGAAGCGGCTCTGGCCAGCCTAAAGGCACACGCCTCTGGGCAGTGTGGAGCTGGTTTTGGGATGCTGCTACACATGGTGGGGCCAGAGGCAGCTCTGCTTTCCCTGCTGCCATCTTGGGGGGGCTGCTGATGGAGCTGGGGGCTGGCGGCTGTGCTCCAACTCATGCTGCTAGTGACTGGTGGGATGGAGCAAATGGGGAAAGGAGAGATGAGGCAGGGCAAGTGGTTGTGGCAGCTGAGGGTAGGATGGGTAAAGAGGAGGAGGAGGAGGATGCAAAGGGAAAGAAAGTGCGAACAAAAGAAAGGAAGGCAATGAAAAAAGAGCATTGCAAGTATGAAGCAATGCGTGGGCTGTCTTGCCTTTCCCCATCCTTTGCCTTCTCTACTTGGGATACTCTGCCTAATCCCCACAGACACCAAAGTCTGAGCCTTCCTCTCCTCTGACATTTGTCTCCCTTCTGCACTTTGAAAATCCATTTGTCCTCTAAATGTGTATTTGCATGTAAACACAGCCTCTGCTCATTAAGCTGTAATAAATATTTGCAGCAACGCTGTCTCTGGCAGTGCAGGGTTTCTGGGGTAACCTTTTTGATCTTGTTTCCATGCCTTGGACAGTCCTGCTTGACATTCATGGCACTTCATGATACTCCTCTTTGGATATAGCTGCTGTTGTGCTGGCCCTTGCCTATAGCACGCTGAACACCCTTGCGCACCGGCGATCCTCTCACAGCAGAGCTGTGCTGCAATCCAAGCGTGTGCTTGCAGCCTTTGCAGGCACCCCAGGTAGCATCCCGCTGCCTGGCTTGCATACAGATAACAGGTTGCTGCTGCAGTTCTCCAGTGTGGAAAGTCTCAGGATTTGTGTAGCCTGTGCAGAAATTTCTCTCCTTAACTGCACTGCTGTCAGCGTCTGAATTGGGTTGTTTAAAGCTAGCTCCTGTCTGTTTTCATGACTTCCATTGCTCCCTTAAATCCAGTTGTGTCTGCTCTGCAATTCCTAGACCTGCATTCTGCAGGAACGGACATGAAAAGCACGTTGGGGTTTGGATGTCTGTCTGAGCCTGTGGCAATCTGTTCTGTTTTCTGACATGAAACCCATTGCTTCGGGTGGAAGTTGTTTCAGAAAGACGGTGAAGTGAATCTTGCACACTGATTGCTTACTGGTTTGGAAAGTAAGACTGGGTAGGATTTTTGACTGGTGTAAATCAGTGTAGTTTGGATGAAATCAACAGAGCTCTCCTAAATTACCCAGGCCAATTTACCACAACTACAGTTGAGTTATTGCTTCTTTTGTTTGCTTTGCTATACCCTCCCTTGGCTGAACCTAGTGAAATCAATTTTTGTCACCCCTTTGCAGCCTCCTGTGGGTTCCTGATGTTTATGGTCGCCTAGGGATTTGTAGGGAGACTTTGCTGAATAATTTGCAAGCTCCCTTTGTGCCTGCGAGCCTTGCATTTCCCTTCCTTGCCTTTCCCTTCTCAGCTGCAGCTCTCAGTGCAGCCTTTGCATTCTGCCTTTCATCAGAGATGCCAGGGCTGATTACGTTTGCTGTCTTTGTCCTTTTGTGATGTTCCTTATGCCTGGAATATCCTCCTGGCACTGATTCAGGAGACCACTTTTTTCTACCACCCTCTGTGAAACTCATTTCCAGAGCAACATCCATTAGGTGGGCTGATACAGAGGAGGGGGGGGGAAGTAGAATGTTTCTACTAACTGTGTCTTTCTCTGATGACTATGGATTTGATCCCCAGGCATCCTTTCCCCCAGCTTCTTTGTGCTACTTGATATTTCAGACATTCCACCTATTAAAGTGGTGACTAGGATGCCATGGGAACTACCTTTACATACATTGCAAATGCGGGTTTTAATACTAATCTCAGGGAAGGTTGTTCATCCTGTAGATTTGGAAGCATAGCTGCCTCTCCTGTGGGATGGAGCATAGTCATAAATATTTGGGACATTTTAAAAAGACATGACTGTCTGAAAATCTGGGAATTTGCAGCTTGGTGGTTGCTGGGTGGTCTGAGATTACTGGTCCACCCAGTCCAGCGTGTCCTGTTTCTGGCAGTAGCTAGAGCAAGGAGGTACAGAAGATGCTGCAGTAGGCATGGGGCTGCTCATGTCTACCTATATTTCATCCTAAGCCTGCAAAGAAAGTGATTGTTCTGAGCCCTGAAACATGACTTTTTCCATCTCTTTTCCTACACTCTTTTTACTGCTGAGTATTTTAACTTCAGCTGCTGTTGGCAGTGTGCATATCTCATTTGCTCTTTGAAGCTGGCCGTGTGTGAGGATCAGAGCTTGTAAGTCACTGGAGAATTCTGTGTGTGAGCAGGTGGTGAGTTGTGGTCATCCCTTGGCTTGTCACACATGAGCACAGAAACTGACTCAGCCACAGCAAATTTAGTGCCAGGACTGGGGGTCAGCCTTTGGTAACCTGGGCTGCTCGTACAGCTGGGCCTCGGGCTAAGGTCAGGACTTGGGCTAAGGTCCTTCCCAGCTACTGATGCTCAGCTGGGTACCAAAGGCAAAGGAAACCACGATGTCAGTGCCAGCAATAGGTTTGTATTTCCTCTTCTCTCTCTGCAAGGAATGAGGAAAGGCATGTGTTTGGAAGCCAAGAGTCTCATTTTCATTTAAAAGTGAGCATGACTAATCCACATGGAAACTGATGGGTGTGCTACAACCATTTTGTGGGAGTACAAAGTCCAGCTTTGAACCTGGAGGAAGCCTTTCTCCTTGGTAGGAGAAACACATTTTGTTTATCTCTTCTGTCAATCTGAAAGCCACTCTGAGTGAGAGACTCTTCATTATTAATAATCCCGGGAAGTAGTATTTTAAATTTTTATGGTTTGCACTTTGCAGCACCTGAACCATGATATATTACATGCACCGTGGCAGTGAAGTGAGAATTACAGCAGGGCAGCATGTCCTTTTCCAAATGAATAATTTAAAGTTTTCACAATGCCAGTTATGTTAAATATTATTACTCATGTCTTCAGGGAAAACCATAGAGCTCAAACGCAAATATAAAGTGGCAATAAATGATGTTACATTTAGCCAGTCTGAGACAAGACTCGGAATTCATATCAGTTCATTTTCTGAAACACTTACTTCATCCCACTGCAGGAAAATCCTTTTTAAGGTTCCACGCTTAATGTGATATTTTTCCATTTGTCACATTTCACGTCTACTCTGTTCCTTCCTCCTGAAAACAAATGCTTTTAATATAGTCCACTTGGTTAGAAGCTTGCTTTCTTTTTCTGTCAGCATCCAAACTCTGGAGATTTCCCAGCGCTCTCCTACTGTTTCCTTTCTCGGGGTTGGTGATGATGGATTTCCTGCGGGTGTACGCAGACTCTCATCTGTTGTTTCTCACCTCAGCACACCTATAATTTTCCAAAGCATCACTACAGAGAAGGTACCTGGTCCTGCATTCATTAAGGCTGAGGAAAGGTTTCCTATTGATTCCAGTGGTGTCACTAGCGTTAAGCCTAGAATAATAAGTGCCTTTAGGTTTAGGGCTCGATAAATGTATTAGCAAACAGCATCGTTAGAAAAATATTGCTTGTGTGGAGCAGCATGATAGATGTGGCTTGTTGTCCTGTCGTGCTTGGGTTTTTGTAACTTTTATAGAGCGTTCTCTGTAGACTGCTGCTGAGCTCCTGCAGAAAAGCATTTGAGGGGTGGAATGAGGAATCAGAAGATGCAAAAAAGAGAACAGAAAGTAAAAACTTTTCGAGACGTGGAGAGGGCTATTACAGCTGCTAACCTAGGATGAATGAGCACATCAATTCTGCAGAGAGCTGCCCTTTTCCTTAGAGCATCTGGCTTCCTACCCACCCCTGTCATATCTCTTGCTAGCCCCTAATCCCAAGAGTGTTATATTTATATGGAGAATGTGCTGGAGCTACTAGTGTCGTTCAGTTAGTGAAAACCTGAGAAAACATGGTGCACTGCAAGTAGCAGCAAGCCATGGTCTGTCTTCCAGACTCAACCACCGATTGCTGGCGTGACTCAGCACATTGCTCAGCTGCTTTTTTATTTCATTTCCATTTTTTCTTCTTTTTTTTCTTCTTTTCTCCTACTCCTCTCTCAGTAATATGTGGGTACAGGGGTCATGGTGATCTGTAAAGCACTTTGAGCAGGCATGCTGCAGTATGAAATGCCTTGGGAGCCCTGGGCATCGCTATTACAACTGGCTGTGGGCAGGCGACTGAAGCCAGCTTAAGCTCTGATCTGGCCAACACACTTAAATTCACACTTAACTTTAAATATCTGACTAATCCTGCTGATGTTAATAGGACTACTTGTGTGCTTAAGTGCTTTGCTGAATTGGAAGTTAATTAGTTCAAATGCTAAATAAATTTATTTTTGGAGGAATCTGCAAGGACTGGCAGCACGGATTCCCATAATTAGATGTGTCTTTTTGCTGCTCCCTGGAAGCCCCTTTTTTTCTCGTATTCTTACAATCATCAGTCTGCAAACTCCAGCTAGGAAGC
The DNA here is from genome assembly GCA_013400835.1 of Zapornia atra. Lineage (NCBI taxonomy): Eukaryota > Metazoa > Chordata > Aves > Gruiformes > Rallidae > Zapornia > Zapornia atra. The sequence continues at coordinate 70,778 of VZTU01030707.1, forward strand.
AACCTTGAAAGAACAGTTTTATTTTGGATGTAAAATGAAAAAAGTCCCAGGTAATTTATTTGTGTCCCCTTTATTGCATCTTCCATGAACAGCGCAGCCTCTGGAGTTTAAAGGTGGAGGATCTGTAGGAAATAGGGTGAAAACTTTAAGAACAGGTTACGACAGCAACATAATTTGCAGGGAGAATGTCTGAGCTGATACTCTTTTAGACTCCATCCACAGTACTGTCTTTAAAGTGCTATCAATCACAATGCATAAAGTTATTCACAGGCATAAGCTGCTGCTGAATAACGAAACACGAGGGCTGGCAAGTGCCAAAGAAAGTTCAGAGGGTGTTTATCCAGAAATTGCAAAGGCTCAGATAATCCAAACCAGCTGATGGGACTGTCCTTGCTTTCAAATACTCATTTGTAGGTGTGCAGGAGCTCAAGGAGGCAAGCATGGAGAATGGCCAGAATGGAGTGGAGATGGAGGAGGCTCTTTGTCTTTTTGGGAGTAGGCAAGAGGCTTGTCCATTTAAGCACTGCTTCGTTTGTGTTTATGGTGTGTACTCCGGGGGCCAGAGCATGGCCAAGCATTACTGCTGCTCTGCAGGTTACCCCCTCACAGCAGCTAATTTCCACTGCAGAGAAGGGCCTGAGGACATGGGTAGTTCATGCACTTCAGTTTGCTTTGAATTGCAACCCAGACAGAACCCCGATTTTATACTCCCCTTTTGCCAGTTTCAACCAGGAGCAACTCAACTGAAGTCAGCGAAGCTGCAAAACAGACAAGAGGAGGGAACAGGGATCGTTCTGTTGCTGTGGTTTGTCATAAACGCCAGGAGCTCTCCCAGGAAACCTGTCCTGGTGTGAGATGAATGGACCTTGTTTGCATTGAAACAGTGGGATCCTGGGCTCTGATGGAACTGCTCTGGGGCAGCTGGTGATAAATGAACGCTGATCATTGCACTGACTCTGGAGTCAGTGGGGTTTTTATTACTGTACATCCAACAGCAATTTGGTTAGAGTTTCTGGAAGACTTTACTGCCAGGAAATTTTTCTTGGTGACAAGATGGAAAGAAAAGGTGAGAAAGGAGTGATGGCAGGGAGTAGGGGGGAGGCAAATCTTCTTTCCTACCCAAACTGAATCAGAAAACAGAACAACAGCCAAAATAGCAAAACCCCAATAATGCTAAAAATCTAGAAAAATTACTTTGTAAGATTGATTGTTCCTTTTCTAAATTTGCACTTAGATTAATACTCCGTGCTTATGTAAAGCTCTTCAGGGCTTTGACCAGCTCTTACCTAAACTTGTTCCAGACACACTCAGTGTAGGAAATGCTCTGCTAAACACTGTGTGGGGGGGTGTCTCTCAACATCAGGGAGTGTTTGCTTATGTCTCTGGATGCTGCTAAGGTACCCCTAACCGGGCTGGTCTCACTAGTGCAGAGGCTCAAGGGGTGTGATGAACACAGCTCCATTTCCAGAAGCCTTTGCGTGGGCTTCCCGATGGCAGCTGGTTGGATGGAGAGGGGCTGAACGCTGCTGCAGAAGTGGTATCCATGCTCAGGCTTATTTATTTAGACTGTAGGCGACTGAACAAGAGGAAGCTCTTTTCTTCTCACTGTGCACCCCGTGCCCTCAGCAAAATTGCATTTTTATCGTTGCTGCCACAATATTGAATGCTACCCCCACACTACAGGTTTTCAGTTTGCTGTTTGTCCTTTGTCATTTTATTTCTGTGCTCTCCTTCAAAGAGGGGACCTTACTGGATGCCCTGTCTTTCTTCTGACGAGCAGTTCCACCAGGTGTCTGACAAAGATACTTCTGGAGAGCTGATACTTAGCTCTTGCAATGCCAAAAGGTATTTAGCAAAGGTACTTCTTAGCTCCTCTAGTAAAGCTTTTTGATACCTCTGCACATTTCTCTGCAGAACACTGAGCAGCAGGATGACTGTGGCATTACGCACACACACGTTTCACTGCTGGCACAGTCAGCAAATTGGGTTTCAAGTAGCTTCAGATCTGGCTGGGGGCCGAGCTTACTTATTTATTCACGGGAGTGATAGACATTGCTGCTGGACTTGAATCTGATGCCTTGTGAAGAGCTCTCTGGGTTTATTTTCAGCCTCATGCTGCATCCCTGTAGACAGCATGATTCAAACTTTCCTGCTTAGAGGATGTTGGTTTAACAACAGTTCAAAAATACCTGTAAGAAAACTGCTATTAGTGACAAAGAGTAAGAAAATGTAAATCATATGTAGAAGCAAGTAAGGCTTTTAATACTTGTTTATTTTTCATTGCATTCTAGCTTCACGGTCCTTCATGAAGACCAAATGTTAGAGTTTGTGTAAAAACCCTCATGTATATTTAGACATTTTGTCTGCAACTAATATTTATACCAAGCAGGAAGCATGAAGTTGGGAATTGGATACTGTGAGTGGTAGGCTGGAAAACAGAGTGAGTGCAGTTCCTGAGCAGGGTTTGGCAGGTGCTGGTGGCAGACACTGTGATTTGCTGTAGTGGCTTTGCAAAAGGCCAGCAAAGAGCCAGGGAATCCAGGGGCCTGCAGCCCAGGTGTTCTTACCTTCTTTTGAGTGAGAAAATGGGGTTATTGCTTGTTTGTAACTGGCCAGAAGCTAACCTAGACCAGTTTGTCCTGGATGGAGAGGGAGTGTTGCTTCACGTGGTCCGCACTGTGCTGAGCTGCATTTCAGAGCATCGTGCAGATACGTTCAGTTGAAGGTTCAGAGCAGCAGGGTTACAGTTCATCCCAAACCCACTGAATCAAGGTTGTCCCCATCTGTCATATCTCATCATCTATGTTGTGTCATCAGAAATTCTGAGTTCCAAAATGCTAATACGAGTACATCTGGGAGGATTTTTTTTGTCCTCTCTTCTTCCCAAATCTTAATGTTGCAAATATTACTGTAATAAATATTATTGAGAGGGATTATTCACTGAAGAGTGTAAATATTCATCAGTCTTTAATGATTTGCATTTGAATCCAGAAAATTGGCTTATGACTCCTCACTGATTTTCTCTCATTCTGATTTTCACTTGGCATTAAAAGCAGGAAGATTAAATACCTGAGGTTTTCTCTGGTCCACACCAGGCTTTGGTGTCTTCATTTGGAAATCAGTTCTTCATTAGCTGGTAACTAAACCTTGTTTAATCTTTTTCAATCCTTCAAGACTTTTGTTTCTAATGAAGAGCTTTAGGATCACTCTTGTCACTCTCATATGAACCAGTCACCACTCCTGGAGCATTTAATTCTCACCTTGGCAGGGCTCACGGCTGCATCATCCCACAATTCAGGATGGAGGCCAAAACGTGGAAGCTTTGGCCCAGGGGTTGAGAGCTTTGATACTCTTTCTGTCCTGTGTGTCTGCATCGGCTCATGGATGGGTGGTCTTTCAAGATTCAGGCGTGTAACGGGGTGGATAACACTCACTCCCCTGAAGGGCTGTTAGTTTCAGAGTACAGCCCCCGAGCTTGTCCCCTCTGGGAGCAGATGTTGGGTGTTTCCTTTTCTGTGTTTGCAGTGGGTGCGTTTTACCCAAAACATTTAAGGTAATTCTACATCACAAATAAACTCAATGTAGATTGACAGTGAGGTTTTGGTAAGTTGACCCTATCCTTTTGAAAGCCACGTGCAGCTTCTCCATTACAGAATCACAGAATCACAAGGATGGAAAAGACCTTTAAGATCATCAAGTCCAACTGTTCCTGTCCTATGCTGAAACATAACCCTGAGTACCACATCTACCCCTTTTTTAAACACGTCCAGGGATGGTGACTCATCCACCTCCCTGGGCAGCCTGTTCCAGGCCCTGACAACTCTTTCAGTAAAAAATCCTTTTCTAACATCTAATCTGAACCTGCCATTGGTGTAGGACACCTCCTTTTTGTTAGATTAGTGGCACCTGGGTCAGTCAGCAAATGACACCGAGATCTTTGGGGAAAACCCAAGGTGATAGTGTGAAATTAATACTGATAATCTGGAGCCTGAATAAATGAGACGCCGAATGGCTTAAATTTAAATTGGCTTCAGTGGAACTTGTTAGGACAGGGCTCTTAATAAGTGAGGCTCTTCTTTAGGATAGGTTGTGAGTCTGCATGTTCTGCCTGTTGAATACAATATAGAAATTGCATGCCTAGTCATAAGCAAAATTTGGTGTCAAGCATTTTGCTGTCAGCTATTTTAAGACTAGGTGGAATAAGCTCACTGCCCTAGGTCTGTGTATCACCCTATTTATCTGTCTCCCTTAGGTCCTGAGGGTATGATGAGTTTGTGTTAATTTACGGTTCTAAGGTGTAGAACTTGTGTAGGTGCAGGGAATGGGTTATATAGAAAAGCTTAGACTAAAAAAAAAACAAAACCAAACCAAAGCAAAACTATGCTGTGTGCAGAGGCCTAACAGTGTTGGTATTTTCCAGGTAATTGTGAAAACAAGAACAGAATATCAGCCTGACCAGAAGAACAAAGGAAAACTCAGAGTGCCCAAAATTGCTGAATTCACAGTCAGTTTCACTGATGGTGTAACAGAAAGACTAAAGGTAAGAAATGGTTATTCTGCTGCCTTCTGATGCAAATGCCATTCATTTTTAAATAACTGAATCGAAGTGACAGTAAAGACATAACAATTTAACACTCCACTCATCACTCAGGTCAAAGAGAGGTTTATCTCCATGAGTATAAAGCTTTTTTCTTTTGTCTTTTTTTTTTTAATGACAGGCATGAAAATACCTTCATAAGAATTTTCTTCATAAAGTAGGAAATACTTTTCTGTTCCAAGGAAAAGTTATAAAAATATTTTCCAGCCCAAATTGAAAGTAAACCAAATTTGAATCTTTTTTTTATGCTTCTCTGTGTTTTAAAAGAATTGAAGTGTCACAGTGAAGATTGAAAGTTTGTTTCACCTTTTAAAAATCTTTTGTAGTCAAAAGATTCCCCTTTTCATGTTTAAAATATCATTATATAATTATAGATCGAGCCATTTCTAGCTGGGTAAGAAGAGAGATACTAGACAAGCATCCAAGCATATCTTGTCCTGTAAGCAGTTTTGGTTCACAGGAATTGGAATTTTCTGATGAAAAATGTTTCCTTGGGAAATTTTCAACAGGCTCTACTCAAACATGGAAAGAGACTCATGAATTATTGAGTGCCCTCCGTTCCTGTTGACTGCAGCATATTAGAATGGATCAGTTCCTCCTAAAATTAGACTCTGAAGCATGTAGCTGCTAGTATTTTCTCCCTTTTCATTGAGAAGATAAGGTGCTTTTCCTAAACCACAAAGCATGGGAGCGATAAAAATGTGAGATCTGATTTGACTTTTCCAAAGGCAGAGGAAATATCAATGGTTTGAGTAGAAAACAGAGAGCAAGCAGTGCCAAGCTATCATCTACTCCTTGAAAAGCTAGGATTGGGCTTACGAATTTTTGTGAAAGGATATAATCCTCAACAATTAACAGGAATTGTCTCAAGAAACCAAACAGTCTTTCATTTGGCCCAGGTGTTCTTAGTTTTGCAAGAAATAAAAAGGTGGTTATAATTACCTTCTGGTAGTTTAGAAGAAAACTACCAGTTTTAAAATTGGGATGTGATCCAGGAAAAATTTGTTACCATTCATCCTAGATAAACTTCAAGATAAGGCTTGTTCCACTCACTGAAAGGAGAAATGTTCAGCTGCTCTCCTCTGAAGCACTACAGAATCACACTGTTTCATTTTTCCCCCCAAATTCACGACCATATATATATGTCAGAATATATTATAACGATACTGTAGCTTTCATCCAGGATATTTAAAGCCATAATTTATTTTTAAGAGGTCTGTGAATAAATGTTTCTAGATTCTTGGGGTTTTTGGTTTGGTTTCTTCTTTTCAGTGGACATCACATGTTTTGATCTAAATTACTTAGCAGGATCTTTCATGCTGTTGGTTTTGACTGGATTCTTCACCGATCCTAGTGCATGTGTGGTACCTGTTTACCACCAGTAGTGACTCTCCATTGGTACCACAAGTAAAGTAAACAGTGAGTTAGCCACAATTAAATCCCCACTGTTGGAAACCACAGCTGACATTTTCCAGTATGGACAGCATACAAATCAGAACCAGACACGATGTGCCTGAGAAGCAACAGGAAATGTAGAGTCTCCTGGAAGTGATGTGTTGGCTTGTGACCCACAACAAATGGCATTGTTTGTTAATACTGTAAGTAGTGGTGCCTCATGGGGTATGTGAAAATGAATCCTGCAGCCCTGGACAATGTTAAGGTCAGTGTAAGATCAAATTTTAATTTAATCAAAAGATCTTAAGAAAACAGTCAAGAACATCTCATCCTCACACACTGCATGCTGTAGGTCCAAAAGTTAGATACACAGCTCATCCACTGCTATAGGTAAATCTCATTTAATCTACTCTTTATATAGGATATCTCATTTTCCCTGTTCTTCAAGCTCCTAACTTGCTGTTGCATTCAAACCTCTCCTTGCAGTGGTTTTTCTTCTCTCCTCATCCTGTTTTTGGTGCAGTTCTCCCATTGCTCTTGCTTGTGCATGCACAAGGACCTCGCAGTGGCAGGCACAGGGGGTCTGAGGCTCCAGCTGCATGCACAGCACCTTCCCCCATGCTGCACAGTGGGGACCGTGGGAGCTGTGTGTGCCTCTTCCCATGCAGCCTGGCAGCATGAGTTTCATTTGTATGCTCTTTCCTTTCCCTTAAGTCCATATGATTTCCATTCTCTGCTCTTCAATGTCAACTTATTAATCACTCAGCCTCTCGTCTAATACTGGATAAGACTATAAGCCTCTCCCTGCCTGCTTTTCATAAGGCTTCCTTGTATCATATTAAGTTTGTAGTATTATTTCCTGGCAAAAATGAGCTGAGATAATAGGTAATATTTCATTACCTTTTGTACTTTTTTTTATTGCACTACATTTTTATACCAGTGCTTATTTTTAGTGACATTATTAAAAATACTGCCCTCTGGTTATAAGCAGGTCTATTATCTGGTACTGATGGAATCATTTTACATTTGGTTTTTTGTAAGAGGAAATCATAGTAAATACTTAACTTTTATTATCTCAGTTTGGCTACACTTTTAAAACCTTTAAGAAAGATAATATAAATGAGATCATCATATTTTCTTTTGCTGGCTGGTTGCTTTGTATTGCTTTCTGGTATGTAGCATGTTGAAAGTATCATCCACACCTTCCTGCTAATACACTGATGAAAATTAAAGAATTCCTCTATACCTGAGCCATTGTTAGCTGCACACTGGCAAAAGCAAGCAAATCATCCCATTGATTTCTGCAAGAGAAGTCATGGCAGGAGAGGTAAAAGTCCATCCAAATATAGAGGTTCTATTGGTTTAATGCACTCCAGATGTGTGAGATCAGCATGGGAAATGCACGTGCAACTAGTATGAGTCCACAGCAATGTTTGAATTCAAGGGTTCTCATAGGAAGCAATTTTGCTACTGTGGCTCTATTAATCTGTGTATGAGGAGCAGTGTGTCTCTGTATGTTGTACCTCTATGCTGGGGAGAGAGATCAGACAGTACGAGTGTGCAATGAAATGGCCAAGAGGTCCTCTCCCATCTGCTGTGGCACTACTGTGCCATCCTGCAGAATACAAAATGAGATATCTTGTAATTTATTATATTTATTTACTTATATATTATAAGTATTTGTAGAGAAATGCTGCTGCAATTTCTCCCTGTGCTCCTCACCCACTAAGAATCTCTCGGGGGGAGGGGGTTAATATTCCTGTTTCAATCAATGAAGTGCTTATCTGTCCTCTACTTCTGGTCACTTGGCATGGGAATGTTCTCAGGGAAGAACGAAACTCATCCCAAGTTCTTGGTGGTTGTTTTTTCTTAGTCATGTAGCTGCATTATGCAGAAGAGCGGCATCCCTGGAGGCAGTTTTGGGACCATGTGAACGCAGCAGTCAAACCCGCAGATGCCCTTTATTCCGCCTTTTGGGTATCTTTTATTGAAGAGGCTAATGAATTATTAGACAACTTTCTCGCATGAGCAAGCCAAAGCCAGAATCTGAGCTTATGCATGCATATTTTTCATCCATCCAGAATAGCACAGATCTGAGCTCTTTAAGATAATTAAAGAGGAGACTGTCCCTAGGCAACGGCTCTTGTTTCACACTACCTCTTCCAGGAATTTTAGATAGCTTCTGCAACTTGTCACATCTCCTAATAGATGGGATTACGATTCTCTATAGCTCAGCACACAGTGTCCTGGAAGTTTGACCAATTAAGCTTATTCTTCAGCTGGATGAGTCATCCCATACATACTTTATAACAAATGTTTAAATAGTTCTGTGTAGATGGGTTACGAGAAAATGAAGTTAAAATAGTGCCCTGGTTGAGCCATCCAGACGTAAAAGACATTTCTTGTTTTACTCCTCCGCAGAGAAGCAACATTTTTTCTAAGCTGACTGGCAGTGATTTATAGACCTTGCCTCCTCCAGACAGTTTATGCCTGTTGAGTGCGTCCCTCTAGGAAGTTTTTGAACTGCAAAGATCTTGTTTTGCAGTAACAAATGCACAACAAATGGTGCCTGGTGTTTGCCTTCCATTTTGCATGCTTTGAAGGTAGTGCCTGTTACCATCCTTTGCCATCCGGTGGTGAGACTGAGGAGCACTAAAAAAGGTCAGAAAATGCAATGACTCTATCATAGAATCATACTCCTCCTGGAAGGACAGGGTTTCCAGTGACTCCTTTTGTCTTCCAGCCAGTCCAGATAGCACAGAAAGCAACCAGAAGCAGTTGTTAAGGTGAAGAGTGAATTTCTACCCACTTTCTTGACTGTGGCTTAGCTGGAGCTTCTATTCAAGACATCAGCATCCTGCTGAAGAAGCAGCAAGCTGGAGAACAGTTGCTGTTGGGTTTTGTGCTTTATCCAGTCAGACCCAGTGAGTGTAGGCAGACCTGTGCTAGCCCTGAGTTTGCTCAGATTCTTCTGTCTCCAGATAGCACCACAAAAAGTACTAGGGGGGCCTTTCAGTGTAGGTTTACAACACACAGTGTTGGGTTGACAGAGGTAACTGCCCGTTGGTTACTGGTTTTGTGAAAATTGCTCTCATTGTGGCACGTTAACTTTGTGTGCAACCAGTTCAACCTCTCTTATCACTAAATGCCATAGAGCTATTCAGTCCTGCTTTTCAGGGAGACAATGATTTAGTAGCTATTAGCTGGGTGATAGTTACCTACCATAGTTACTTGACTTCTCAAGTCTTCCACAGTTCTTTCCTTTTCATGGATCATTTTCTTAAGAAAGCTGAAGTTATCGGTCTTTCAGAGTTGGAATAATTAAACTATGTACTTGTCTTTAACAGAACAAGTTGGGAGTGGGTGTACGGGGGAGAAATTGAGATATTCAAGATATTTTCTTGTGAGCAATTTATCTACCTTGAACAATCATCTGCAAGTGTTGATCATTACTTCACTGAAGAAGACTGGGAATTTCACTCTTTTCCATACAGTTTGGCAAGATCCATGTTCAGAGTCCCTGGCTGTGTATTCCATTCCTGTTGAGATTGCAGTGACAATGATCAGCCCTCTCCTCCCTCCACCCTGAAACTGCTCTGATACATGTAGATCCAGCATCCAGTGGATGTAATTATTCACCGTGCTTTTCATCAGGTTCTTAAAACGTAGTGGAGCCCATTCAAAGGTTTCTGTTACTGAAATGTTCATATTGAAACAATTATTTTCCTCTGACCCCATGTGAAAGGCTTAGAACAAAATCGGTTTGTCTCCATCCCCACCCTGCAACAGAGACATTGAAGGCTTGATGAACAAGAAATAATTGTTCATTATCAAAAGCAAGGCAGTATCTGAAATGCTTGGCTCCTAATTAAGACAGCTTTTTCTGAGCCAGACCCAGACCTCAATTTCCTGTTGGTAACAGCTGTGCTGCAATGGAAGATGCTTCCCCTGTTTGCACCACCAGAATCTCTCCCATTGAATCTGCAGGGTATTCAGCTAGATGTAGTCGTATGAGGGACCCTCTTGTCACAGGCATTGCAATTCTGAGGAGAGGAAATTTCTGTCTTTCTCTGCTTGTGGAGGAGGGTTGGGAGTGGGTCTTGATCACTTTTTTTTCCCTGGGTAAGATCAGCTGAGACATGAGCGCAAGGCATCTTGTACAGTGTAGTGCAGAGAGTTGCTGTGTGGCCTCCGGAATGCCACATGACTGCAGCGTGAGCATGGCTTTGAGGAATGCCTCCCTTCCCTAAATGCCCACCTTTATCTATCTGTCCACCCTGCCTTTAAAGGGCACATCACCCTTGCAGCTCTCCCTTGCTGTGTTGCATGCACACCCAGCCCCGAATGTGTCATTCCCCTCTTGTCTGCTCCCCCTCTTCCCCCTTCCCAAAGTCCCCTTCCGTGCCATGGATCCTGCAAGCTTCTCCACAGGATGTTCTGCTCCCACCTGTAGGCTGTTGCTTTGTGCTGGTAGTTTTCTAACCTGCAAAGGAATGAATCCCAGAAAAATGGCACAAGGCTTTTCATTGTGCCCATTCAGTAGCTAAATAAATGTAAAGATTCCTTTAATTGTGAAGTTACAGGAGGGCAGAGGTAACTCACACAGAGAAAGGACTCCTCTGAGTGTGAGCAGGACAATTTTCCTTACTGCTTTTTAATACTAACAATAACAATGTTGCCATGACGACTGCCACATCGCATCGGTTATCTGGAAGATGCAGAGTGGCTGCTGAAAGATCCCATTACACTGACTAATGTGAGTGGTGCTCGAGGGAGGGAACATGCTCTAATACACAGAGATTTTTCTCACTTTGGTGATAATTGCTAATGTGGCTGAGATGTTGTTTCCAGGCTGCACAGAGCTCGGATGGGCTGTGTGATCCAGCAGAGCAAGGGACAAAGCAGAGGGAAAGAGGAAGGGTTGCAGGCACAGGGGAGCAGTGGCGACAGTATTCAGGCATCTTTTGCACTGGCACCCGTGTAGGGGATGGGAGAGGGCATTCAAGGAGGGGCCTGGGGAGATGTCATTATGAAAGGGTTGATTTCAGGCTCCACAGACTGATTTGGAGGTTTATTCACTCCCTTTAGGAGTTCTCAGCTATCATCAGGTAATCACCTTTCTCAGTGGGCTGAGATAAGGTTCTGTTTGCAGCAGTGTCAGGCAGCTTCACTCCACCTAAGTCTTCTCCAGACAGTGATGGAGTGACTTGTCTCTGGATCTGCACTTTGCCTTGTCTTTGGAGGTCGATTTCCCACTGCACTGCAGAGTGTCACTGTTTCTCCTTTCCCACAAATCCAATGCCCATCCCTGCCTGGCCTTGCATCTGCTTACGTCTGATGCAAACTAGCACCTGTGTGGATTCAGACTCTCACTTGTGTCTGAGAAAGGAAGTGAGAAATGTTGCTCATCATCTCTCTGCCTGAGCCTAGGAATCATTCTTCTCTTCCTCTGGCTGTGATGGGAAGAGAAGAGGATAGGTCATATCTGGCCCAGTTGGTCTCACAGCTTGCATGGAGGTAGATTGATGGAGCCATTTCTGATCATCAGTGACAATTTGGAGCCGTGAGGATGAACTGGCTGTGGATTTGTGGCTGAGCTGCCAGAAAGCAGGTATTTCTGATCACAACCCCAGGTATGGTACTGTAAACCCTGCGAGCTTTCCCCTGTCTGGGTAAAAGTCTGTGTTTTTGTAAGAGTTCCCAGCTAATACCTGGCTTTCTGGTGCAGCCCAGGTCCCAGAAAGATAGAGCCAGCAAGAATTTGTGTGTTGGAAACGCACACAAGAAAGATATATTTTGATTTAACTGGAGTGCTGTATATGACTGGGTTGGGGACCACCTAGCAAAGCAAAGGGCAAAGTGCATGGGTTTTACATGAAATGGATCACTCCTTCTAGTGTATTCTAGTTTTACATTCTTTTTTTTACAGAAACACATACTCTTTTGCAGAGTCAGAAAGAACACCTCAAATATATATTATTTTTTGCCATCTGCGAGCACTGACAGTAATCAGCTGAAGAGATTTGTTCAGGGTTATTTTTTCCTTTAATTGATTTTTGGAGAGAAGAAGAAAGTTAATTGCTAGGCAGAAAATGTCTAAAAATGGAAGTCACAGAGCATATTCACATGACTAAGGGTTTGTGGGGTAGACCTGCTGAATCTAAATTCTCCAGGCCATGATGTATTGGAGGAAGAAAAGTTATAGAGCAGAAACCTCAACTGACCCTTTGCTTTGGAACAAAATGCCTAAAAAAGATTTTCATAAGCGACTCCATGGAGATGCCCATTCCACTAATTAACAAAATGCAATTGCAGTTTCCATTTAGGCTGAATGATTTCTTACTCTGCATCTTTGTCTTCACCAATGCCATGCCATGTTTCATGCTGGCACCTCTGCCACCCCACAGCAAACCTTGTTTGTTGGGTAATTTTCCTGTCAGCGTTTGAGGTGGAATGAAATCTGCTTAATGCTGGTTTGGCTAATGTAGCAAAAGGGACTGAATGGGATGGAGGAGGGAAGAGTTTTCAGCTGACTGAAGCCAAGGCAAAGTTTATTGACTGTTGTGAAGTGTGTTTTGGGTCTTGGAGCCAAACCACAGAATGCTAAAAAAAAAAAAAAATTAAAAAAATCGTGGCAGTGAAATGCTTCACTTGTGCATTATTTTTTTCCCCATGTAATGTTTCATTCTCTCTATTTATAAAGCAGCATGGGCTGCTGATTGAATGTAAAACAGACCTGGGCTCTCTCTTGTTAGTGCTTGCAGATGTATTAAGCCTATTGGGTCAGATCCACAGCTAATGGAACTGGCCTCATGCCTTTGAAGGCATCATAATCAGTTAGATTATTCATTTTTGTTGTTTGTTTTTAAAAGAGTAGCTTTTGTAAGTCATTTGCAGCAATAAAGCTTAACATTTCTAATTTAAAATGGAAAGGCTTTTAATTCTTGTTGCCCAGGGAACACTTTACTTGCCAAGTCCTCACTTTGTCCTGTATGAAGCACCCACATAATAAGTTTTTTAAGAGAAATGGGTGTGCTGGACCATGAATGCTGCCACATTATTAGCTTTATTTCCTGACCTGTGATGGTAGACGTGGATGCTGAAATGCACATGAATATGTTGACCTTCCCAAGGGAATGAACTTCCAATTAATTTATTTTTTAACCACAAGAGTGCACTGAACAAAGGTGTTTTAATTTGTGCAAGCTCGACCGTAGATTTCATTTTTCCAAGGAAGTTTGTGGGCTGGGGACTGGCAAGGGAAAGTTATCTTGTGCTCTGGCATATAAAGAACTTAAACTGTTCTGGGCATTTTTAATTCCAGTCTTCTCTTGTTGATGGCTGATGAGGAAAATGGCAGTGCCACTTGTAAAATCAAGACATCAGAAAGTGATGGGAGGGGCAAATACACAAGAAAACACACCTGGAGGAACAGCATTTTGTGCCCTAGCCCAGCACATCGATACTGCAGTCTGAAAGGTTTGCTTTGGAAATTGTGCTGCCTGTGGGGGAAGGTAATTTCAGAAAGCAAACAGACCTCAGCTTTTCCCTAGAACCAGCCTGACCCTTGGCCACAGGATGCTGTTAGTGTTTGGGTGGTTTTGCACACACAAAGAGCTTTTGGGGACTCAGATGCTTGCAGCTTTGGGTGGATCCTGCTGGAGTGTTTGTGGGTACCAGTGGGTAGCAAGCTGTGGAGCTGGACCTGAGTGTGTCAAAGAGAGCCAGTAGCAGAGCAAGGAACACAACCTCCATGTCCCAGGGCTGTTGCTGTGTGCTAATCTGGGAACTTGTTCTTACTCAGGCTCCCACTGCTTTCCCTGCACCAAATCCAACGTGAAGGAAGCAGAGAGAGGGGAAGATTTTGCAATGTGTAAGACTCTTTAGAGGCTGAGCCTTGGTAGGCAAAGGGTAGGCAAGGAGACTTTTTATTGATGACTTGATTTATCTTGTATTCCTGTTAATGCATTTAAAAAGGGCCCTTGATGAGCTGAGGAATCCATTGTCATGCCCCACCTGAAGCTACCAGAGGAAATGTCACAGCCAAGGGTTTGCACAACACGGTGGGAAATTGCAGCAAGTCTCTGATGAAGGTTAGCTCTGGAGATGATGTATCTGTCTGCTACAATCCCACTAATTGAAAAAACATCTCAAATGAGTGCTCTGGAAGGAAACCTCTTCCAGCAGCGCTCAGCTCGTGAAATGGTTTGTCAGGTGTTATTAGTACCATGGGTTTGGGAAGAAAAGCACCTTTACCAGCAGTGTTCCTGAGCCACCCCACTTGTTTAATTTTGGGGTTTTGCTTCTTTTCTTTTGAAGGTAGTGGAGTCACAGAATGAGAATGGGAAAGCTTGTGAGAGTTGAGGAAAGATGAAAATATTCTTGTGGGAGGAGAAGAAAAAGACCTTTAAGCACTTGTATGGTCTGCCAAAGTGGCCATGTGTTTATTTAGTGTTCCTAGAAACAATATTTTAGCATCTCAATATACCAGCCTATTCTGAGGAAAGATCTTTTGGTGGTATTAAATGGCAAAAAAGCAAAGCAAACCAAACAGAGCTTTTTGTTTACCTAAGTGGGAATTCACTAACAATTCAGTGGTGGAAGTACCCTTCTTGGAAATGGCATTTTAGAACTTCCATAAGGAGCAGGGGCTTGGAAACTGAGCCATGAATTTTCCATTCAAGGGGTTTGACTTGGCACAGAAAGACGTCATGCAGACCGCAGCTGGCACCAGACACAGTTAAAAAGATCTGAGGCTATTAGTGCCTAAACAGCCACTAGAAATTATATTACATGATGGAGACTGGCTAATATAATTGAGCCAGCTAGTTATTGTGTGCATAATTTAATTATTTGACAAATTGCTTAGAAACATAGTGTTCTTGTTCCACACTTGTGCTGCCCTCACAGTACTACAAGGCGCAGAGCAGCGGAATTGCTGCTGGGTATGTAGTTGTCTCAGAAGATAGGTGGTTCTTTTTAAGATTTGCAGACTTGGAGAGGTTTATTGGTGCAGTCATGGGGGGGTGATGTATGCAAGGATGGGTGGAGCTGATGGGAGTGTGACTGGGATAGCAAACTGGTTCAGACAGCTAGTGTGGTTTCAAGTGGAGACTTTTGAGACTTGAGGGTCATTGGAGAAATAGCCTACTTTTTATTTTCTACTCTGTGAGTCTTTTGGACTTTGATTCCTGGGCTGTGTGGGCTGAAAAGAACCCATGAAATGGTAAAGCAGATGTGAGATGGTTTTTGGACCCCAAGTTTATAGCATCTTCATGGATGCTGTTCAGCGTTCTTAGGAGCATCAGAGCCAAAGTGGTTTATGGTTATGAATTCTAAGATGAGGTCCAAAAAATACTCTCCTGAAGCTTCATGTGAGAAGCCGTGCAGCTAAGCAGTATTTTTGCAACCTCTGAAGATAAATGTACATGACTAAGGACATTTCCTCCTTACAAAGCATCTCCTAAGAGATGCTAGTTAAGAATCTGGACACCATCTGGAATAAAGCTGTGCTGTGATAATAAAGGACAAATCCTACATCTTCTTGAACAATACCAAGCAAATATGAAGACCCAATTGTGTCACTTTTTTTCAGTCAGCCTTTCAAAATGTCAGTTGCTAAGTTGTTACCATAACATCAGCAAAATCAGCAACTTATTACGAAAAGATTGTTAACAGTTGGGAGGGAAATGTCATTTTTTGAAGTGCAGCCAAATCATTTTTACCTGCAGAATGGATCAGGCTGTATAACAGGGTGCTGGGCAGTGCACCATGCCATTTCTTTGGCTGAGTAGAAACAGTGGAGGAGCAGCTCTTCTTGGGGTGTTTTTTAGACTCCTTATCTGCCTGATCAACCCATCTGAGTGTCCTGTCAGCCTCTGGCTCCCTCCCTGCATCCATGCCTGATTTTTCTTATGGTAGCAACCTGGGTTCAAATGATGGGGTGGATCACAATTGGATTTCATCCTGGCATACATGTGGGAGACAGCCAGGATACCTGGATCTGGGGAGTGATCCCGAGTCTTTTATTTCAGTCTTTCATGTCAAGAGCTGATGTCAACTTTCCATCTAGTTATCAGCTGGCAGAAGTTATGGAATGAAGGGGAAAAAATACTCTCCTGAAATTTTCACTGTTAAGCAGAAATCCTTAAAATGAGATCATGAGTGTATGAACATATCCTGAGATGACATTATGGCTGAAACTTCTCTGCTGAGCAGCAGGACATCTGGGACTGGCCCTGTGGTGAATGGATTGATGATTTTGTGGTTTATTTCTTTCTTTCTTGCATGTGGTTTAACTAGGTTGCAGGGAACTTAGAGGTTTCCAGGTGCAATGGCATTGCCATAAACCATAGAAAGAGCCTTGTTGCCTATCCAAGGAAGCGATCTTATGCCCTTCTGTGAAAATAACCTTGACAGAAGTTCTGCAAGTTTTGTTGATAACAGGTTTTGCCTCAGAGTCCTTTTTCTCTTCTAGAAAGAGAAAATTAAAACCAAGATCACTTATTAAATTGAATTGCCTGTTAAAGGTCACAAGATGTCCTAATATGCATCGATATTGAAGGTATCTTGGAAAACCAGACATGGCATTGGTGGTGGCATCCTTTCCTGACAGACTCGAATATGGAGAGGGTGAGGCTGCAGTGCAGGAAGGGACAGAGGCATCTGGTTTCTGAGGTCCCTTATTCACATTACAGCTGCCAAGACGAGGAATTCTGTGCAGAATTTTCTAGAGATTTTTCCAGAGTAAATGATCTTTACCTGGGAATTAAACTGATGTCCTTCACAGTAACACCCCACTCTACACTCTGAGAGCATTGACTCTTCTCTGGGTGCTGCAGGTCTGGCTGGTTTTCCTATAGACAGCAATGCTTTTCCTGCTTCTGGCATCTTTTTGGTTGTACTCTTGTTTTGAGCATATATAAACATACATATTGCATACTCTGAGCAGTGGGAAAGGTCTCCAGAGCCAAACATCTGTTTTCCAGGTTTAGAAAAAAAATCACACTCAATATCTCAGAAGTGCTGCGCACACTGATGAAACCCCCTGCTTGCTAGGCTGTCACAAGAGGTGCATGACCACGGAGGAGATGCTCTGTGCTGTTTTCTTCAGACATTGATGGAGATCACATCATCTGTTTGCATCCTGAGAACTGCTCCATTTAGGTGGCAAATGGAGGGTGGTTTCAAACCCCTGGGCACTTGGGGCTTATGCCTGATCCACAAACAGTAGGTGGTACTTGCAGAGTTCCTCCAAAGCTGGCCTCAATGCAGCTGTTTTGTCCCCAAAGAAAGGGCAGCACAGTGATTTTCCCAATGAATTTTAGACAGCAGGTGATAAGGCTGCTGCCTGAGTGTGACTGCTGATGGGTTTGAGCTTTAGTAGTGGAGCAGAAAGCTTTTGGTGCTGTACCTGGCTAGCTGGCCATCTCGTTTGGAAACCCATTTTAGTGACCAGAGGCAGATGTCTCAGAGCAACGTGTGAATATCCAAACCAGACAATTTCTTACCCCTCTGTGGACGTTTGATGCTACAGAAGGTGTTTACTGATTCCAGTGCCCTGTAGGAAACTAAAGCAGATTTAGACACCCCACTGCCTTTGTGGGCCTGGGTCTAAATGACTGGTTCTTTCATCAGATAAGAGAAGTCAGTGGGGGAAGAGGGAGCTGAGCTGTGCCTTTTGTTTTATGAGCTCTGTTACAAGCCATGTGGATGCTCTCCATATGAATGTCTTATCTTTTTAGAATCTTACTGAGCTCCTTCTGCTGGCCATATTGTAATGAGTAAATTTGTTAGCTTAATTGTAATTAATTTCATAGATTAATTGTGGTTTGGGTTAGAAAAAAACTCCAGCCCTTTACTTCTTCAAAAGGTGTTGCTTCATGGTTTTGCAGGATGTCTTCTGCTGCATTTCACGGTGAGGCGCCTTGCATTTGAATGTTATTTTCTCTCCCCCTCCAATTTATCCTTTACCATTTTTATGCTGAGTCCTCTCAGTGTGTGACACCATCAGCAGAGCCTGTGAACAAAACATAAAGGTGGAATGACAATCCCTGACACCAGAGCCATGATTATAAGTTATGTTCCTTCAGCTGCTAATGCGAGTAATACGTGGTTTAAGTGGGAACAAAACCACAACCCCCCCGCAACTCACCAGCACAGGCTGGATGCTGAATACTAATGGAGAGCTGTCTGCAGCCAGTTCCCACTGGGAAAAAAAATATTTGTCAACTCAGTTCAAACAGTGCATAAATTTGAGGGAAATGCCATCTGCTGAAAGACCCTTCCCCCACGTACACTGCCTGAAAATCCTTCCCTGTGAGTATCTGCTCTGTGCAGCAGTATTCCCATCAGCCTCTGTTCAGGGTCTGCCTTGCTCTGCTTTCCCCCCATCACGATATTTCCAGAGACATCAGGTTCCCCAGGACTCTGAGGCACCAAAATACCTCTCTGGTTTGTCTGCCTGGCAGTACCAGCCCTACGCTGATGTGTAGCTACCTGCAGGCTCTCTACCCAGCAGGTTATCAATACTGCTGTCAGAGCCCCTAAGGCTCAGTATTTGGAGGGACCAGCAGCTCCCTGCTCTTGTTGACTTCCGTGGGGAAAGAAGGGTGCCCACCCTCTCTGAAAACTAAGGGGACAAACCAGAAAATTTTGGCCAAGAAAAACAGTAAGGGATAAAAATGTAGAAACCTTGCAATGGAAAAGGCTATTAAAGAATGCCTGCTGTTTGGATGTGGCATTGTTCTCAGGTTTGCTTTTAAATAAGGCTTTTCATTGCATCTAGAGAGGGGAAAAGGCAAATTTTCATGGAAAAAAAATAATAATCGTGGGCAGCTGTTGAAATCAGAGAGAGTAAGAAGGACACTTTGGTGGCCAGCATGAAGGCCAGGTTAACTGGAACACCATTACAATTAGATATCACCCAGTGGAGCAAAGCCTAATGGCAACTAACGTCCTGTGGCCTGATGAGGTACCTTTTCTTTATCTGTGCTGCTGTGACAATATAACACATACTTCACCTTGGGAAGGCTGGGGAGGAACCACGCCGAGCGCGCTGCTGTTGCTGGGAGGTTGACATCATCTTTCATGGATGTTAAGGGCATCTTTCCATGTGCTGGGGAGGATGGGGATTTTTTGGGGGGAGGATGGTAATGATGTTCTCTCTTCTGCATTCTAGCAGACATTCCTGTCTTAAGGGACCCTCTGGAAATCATATAAGACTTGGGGAAAGGGTGGGCAACACCCACCTCCCCCCCTTCTTTTACCCACTGGAGCAGTCACACATGACAGATTCATGCCTGCAGCCCTCCTAGGTTTTATCTGCTCACTAAATTTTATTTCCCCTCTGTGAGTGTTTCTATTGCTCAGAGACTGCCAAGGTTCATGTTAATCATAAAAAAAAGTGGAGGTTTATTAGGTATTGCAGCTCTGTGATTCTTTGGTGTTTGAATGTTAATGAAGCTTTGTATGCTCTGGAATACCTAGAGAGGTGGATCTTAGCTCTGGTGTGGCAAAATATCCAGGGGTGGATTTTTTCTTCCTTTTCCACTGGTTTTTAACATCTTACATGACATTTCATCCCAGAGCCATTTTGCACTCTGTATCATCGTGTGTAATATTGTGTCACGCTGTAATTTGGCAAGTGCATGAAACAGCAGGAGGAAGGTGAGAATGGGCTCAATTACAGCCCGGAGGGAGGGGAGAGCTCAGCAGAGGGACCTGCTCCCGGGAGGTAAGGAATTGGGTGTCAGCACTTTGCCAGAGCAGAGCGACAGAGCAGAGGGGAATTTGTTATTTTTAGGGGCTCAGTGGGCAGGCAAGAGGAAAGGGACCAGTCAAATCACATTACTGATGGTCATTTCCATAGGCTGTGCACGTACATGGGATTTACAAAAGAAGGGATGTTCATTCTTGCTCCATACAGCTCAGTTCTTTCTTTTTTTCTGAAGGCAAAAGGAAGAACTTGGGCATTTTAACTGGCTCAGAGTGAGAACCCTTCAAAGTGACTTTAGTGGTAACTCTTGGGGAAGGTAGACACAGAGTCATTCTGAGTGAGGGAGACATCTGACAATTCAGGGATATTCTCCTTCCACAGCCTCTTCTCTGGGTGCAGTCACCCTGATGGATCCCTCTGGTACAAATGAAACAGTGATGCAGAGGGGGAGAGAGGAACTAGGTAGACTTTGGGGCAGGAGGGATCATAGCACGGGAGGGAGTGTGCAGCTCTTGTGGTGATGAAGGTTGTCTTTGCTAAAGAAGCCTGGAGGATGAATGGCTTTGTATCTCTCTGGAACAAGAGCTACTTTCTCACTTACACTCTGTGCATTCCCAGGTGGCATTTGGTGTAATTTCATTGTCCTTTGTCTCTTCCTTTGCCCTGAGCACAGGTTTATTCCTTCAGCCTAACCCAAACAAGATTTCTTTTTTTCATTGCATGCTGTATTTAGGGCAGAGCAACCAAACTGGAGAGCCAAGTGTCTCTTTTTTTCTGAGTTTCTAGCCAGGGCTGCCCTTTAACAATTGGCTTTGGTAGAGCAAGATGTACATCTTGCTTTAGTGCCCTCAGGGTAACCTAAAAGGGGACTTGTGTCATCATCATCTTTGTATTACTCCATAAATTATAAGTACCAGGAAGCCCCAGGCCTGACATGGTCCCCTTTTAAATGGGGGAGTGTTGATGAACATGTATCCTGTACAGGGAAATGCTCTTCCACACTGGCCTGCCAGAGCTGGGTTGTGATGGGTCTCAGTGGAGAGGGGTCTTCTCTCCCAGGTCTCCTGTTGGTAAAAGTATAGACTGTTGGCATACTTAGTCCAGGAAGTGTCTCTATATTTTTTCAAACTTACTCTTCATTTTTTCAGTGTAGTATAACTTGTTTTGGGGGCTTAAATCACAGATAATTTCCATCTGCCTGGAATCCAACTGAGTCTTCTTCCTCTTCAGCACTATGAAAAGGGATGTGTTTTTCCCAGGTTGGGAACCCATGGGCTACCATAAAGCTGGTCTGAAGTATTTCTATTCAATCTTTAAGGCAAGTGTGCTTTGAAGGAGAGGAGGTGGAGCCCATATTTTCTTGGTCAGGCTAGTACAATTCATACAACTGTACTCCTTTTCTACCAACTACCTTTTCAGCACACCAGGACTCTCTTACACATGTTCTCTTGTGAGATCTGGCAGTAAGTGCTTCTCCCTCAGCAGCTGCCTTTTGTTTAATTGACCCATTTTGCAGCAGATTAGGCCCCAAGGAGGAGGTTAATATGAGCAGTTATTGTAAAAGGCGGGTCAGGGCTTCAGTGAACTGTTCATCAGTGGAAACGCCTGTTAGCCCCAATCTTCTTACCTTTTTTACACTTTGTTCTAAAATATTCTGACTTAACAATGAACTTATGAATCTCTCCTGCTAGATACAGGCTCCACACCTCTCTCTTTCCCAGGTTTCAAACTAGACATGTTGAGTCAGAGCTACACCACGCATGCAGATTTACCTTCACTCTTTCTTTTTGTCTTAAAACATCCACCAGAATCACAGCTCTGGATCTTCCAGCATTGCAGGTGGTATTGCTAAGGCTGCTTTACCTTCTCTGAGTAACAGTCCCATTGTGCTCTGTGCAAGGTAGGACTGTGTCTCACCAGGCAGTGCATCTTTCTGCAGGATGGGTGAGGGTGGGAAGTCCTCTCCTGCACTGCAAGCAATTCCAGCGTCCCCTTTGAGTCTGTGCAGGGGTTGCATCCCATACAGGTTCTTGGAATTACAGCTGCTCCTATGACCAAATGAGATAATTAGAGCAAAATTCAGTGTGAACCAATACTAATATATATCTATTCTTACAGTATTACTAATATTATTATATTAGTAATATTACTAATATTATTATATTAGTAATATTACATTGATGAATTCTGAGATGTGGCTGGCTTGCTCTTTTAGCTGCGGTTCCTGACAAGCCTGTCCACTTTGCTATAGAAATTACCTCTGTCTTTCCCCACTACCTAGCATCACCAGTCTCCTATAGATTAGTGGAGGAATAATTTCTGCCTGTACATACTGTTCAATTTCCTTGAACACCTGTACAAGAAAACAGAGAGGAATGTGCCATAACTGTAACCAAAGGGTGGATGAACCCTGAATGACTAGATGGAGCTGAAAAATTCGTGGCTCTTCCTTGCTGGGGCAGCAAATAAATAATAATTACCTTTAGTACTGGTAGGTGCAGCACTGATCGTGAGATGGGGCGTATTTTGGAGGATGAACACATGCATGGCATGGTGCTAGCACACAGTCCTTGCCCTGTCCTACCGCTGTGGTTCTGTCAGTGCTTTTGATGTGCCCAGGGAAAATTTGCAGCCCTGGGCTCAACTCCTGGCGCCGTGATGAAAGTGGGATTCTGAAATGAGCAGATGGAGGTTGTGGGTAGGAATAAGCCTCATTGATTGCTATCCTGCCTATAAACCCATGCCTGACCTCAAGCTTTTGCTGTAGGCAGTTCCTCAGCGTGAGCTCTGGCAGGCTCACCAAGCACTGTGACAATGCAGCTCCTTCCCCATGCAGGCAGACATCCTGCAAAATGCCTGCTGCTGGTACTCAGCCCCTGCGATCCAGGGCAAGCTGGGGAGCTGCCGCAGCTCCCTCCCCATGCTGCTGGCTGTGCAGCAGCTTTAAATGCTTCCCCGACTGCTGTTCCCACCCCCATCATCTCTGTAAGCGAGTTAATTTGATTAGTAACTAGTTTGCATGGTAACCCTGGAGCCCTGGGGATTAGGATATTTTTTCATGCCAGTGTGAGACATGAGGCTCGACAGGATGGGTTGCTGAAATTTAGGCAGTAGAAGTCCAGAGACATTTATGCTGCATTTGCAGAATTACCAGCTGGGACCAAGAAAGCTTAGGGCAAGGGGAGAACAAGAGAGCTTTTGGGACCTATGCTCGGTCCTTAGGAGGACACAGCCTGCTAAAATCAAGGCTGAGGGCCTCAATCCAGACATCTGTATGGGGCCTGGAAGCTATTTAAGAGGGACCTGGAAGGGCTGGAGAGGAGGGGGCTACAGCTAAGAAACAGAGCGGTGCAGCAAAGTAACCTGCTTGGGGATGAGGAGAGAGGGGATATTTGAGCCCTCAGGAGATTATTGTGTCTGATATCTCCAACAATGTCATCTGCTCTTGGACGTGCCATGGGATTCCTGTGCTGGGCTTTGCCAGTGGTCGGGGTATTCTCCCTTCACAGCTTTGATAAACAGAGAGTTCCCTTCTCTGCTCTCCCCACTGCAAGGCAGGATTTATCCTTGTCCCATGGCTCAGGAGGCACAAAGGGACAACAAAGGCTTCATTATTCCTACGTGCTCAGCTACCTCCACTATCAGAAAAGCGGGATCTCTCCACAGTTGTAGAGCAGCTTATCTGCACAGATTAGACCCTGAATGTGAACTCTGGCTGCCGGTGGATCCTGCTGGGACAGCAGCTGATGCTGCTGGTTGCACAGCTGAGAACATGGGAACACAAACCCCTGACAACACCTATAAAAAAAAATCCATACATTTGCAAGGGGTTGAACACAGGAATGTGCACTCCTGAAGGCCTCTGTGTGTGTGTGTGTGTGTGTGTGTGTGTGTGTGTGTGTGTGTGTGTGTGTGTGTGTGTGTGTGTGTGTAAATGGTGTGAGAATTCAGGGCTCTTGGATCTAGCATTCATTCAATTACCATGCTTAGTTAAGTACTGCACAGTGGAGTGAAGACTGCAGTCTGTTAGGATGGCTGTTGCTGTAAGTCATTTAATTACGAGGTTGCTCACATGCCATTTCAACATATGTAGAGTAACATTATCCCTCTTTTGTAGGTCACTATTCTCATAAGTCTGGCTCTCGCGTTCCTCGCCTGCATAGTGTTTCTTGTGGTATACAAAGCCTTTACTTACGACCACAGTTGCCCAGATGGATTTGTTTATAAGGTAAGAAACTTCAGAAGGACGAATTGCCTGAGATAATGATAGGCTCTAATTGACTACATGGTTACAGTCTAGTCTGCTTTTTTGACCAGGCCAAACAGAACATTTGGCAGGAATGTGTTGAAATGGGAAAAGCGTTATGGGAAATGTGGACTTGCATCTGCCTCCATCAGCTACTGTTACACTGTAATTGTTGGGATTAGCGTTTGGTGAACACTACAGACAGATGTTGAGGAACAATCCCTCGTATTTGTGAATGGATTTATTGCAGCTGGAATCCCACATTTGCTTCCCACACGTTCAAGTGACTGAGGTTTACTGGCATACATTTTAATGCAAAGCAAACTTCCAGAGTGCTGGTACATGTGTCCTTTGTGAAAGAAATCTAAATTTGCCCATGGAGTTCGTTTTTAGGGGCTTTTGAGCCTCTATCAAGAACAAACACGTGTAACTTAATTGCTAAACCCCTGCTGCCCAGTGATTTTATATTGAATATTTGCAGAGAACTATTTGTCTGGTCTGTATAGATTTAAAATTTTTAAAAAAGGAAAAAAAGGAGTTTACAAAAGTGAACTCATTGACTCCTTACTGTGAGTGTACTCACAGGAGTCTTGACCACACTGGGAATAGTCTGTGGGCTGTAAAATGGAGTAAGGATGTTGGTGCATTAGTCATTGTGAATTACTCTCTTAGGTTATATAAAAATGAAGTTAGGAGGGAGTAATGAATTTTAGATTGAAACCTGAACTTCTGAAAAGATTAGAGGGTTTAGACTCAGATTTCAGGTAGTCACACTGAAATGGGAGTTGGGGTATCACATCATTTAATAGCAAGTGTACCTGGGGCCCTTTGTGTCCTTGGTTCTACTTCAGCTCTGGTGAATACCAACCAGTTTGACATTTGTTACCATTTGAGTGCCCTCTCACAGCTGTGGCCAAGTGAATTGTTTTATCTGCACAGCCCTCAGCACCCACGTGTCCTCACCAGCGCAGTGGGGATGCACGGGCAGTGTCTGCACAGACAAGAAGCTCAGACCAGGGCTGGCCAGTTGGGCCATGCATCCTCCCATCCCTGACCACGGTGGTTGTCCT
Source organism: Zapornia atra (assembly GCA_013400835.1). Classification (NCBI taxonomy): domain Eukaryota; kingdom Metazoa; phylum Chordata; class Aves; order Gruiformes; family Rallidae; genus Zapornia; species Zapornia atra. The sequence continues at coordinate 95,803 of VZTU01030707.1, forward strand.
ACAGTCAGAAAGCACTGTAACAGAGCAGCATGTAAACAGCTTACTTTGCCTGTCCTCTGCTTCTCTGGGGATGAATTCTGGACTTGGCTCTACAGAGCTCTCAGTCCAGCATGTGCCCAGAGCTGCTCAGCCAGCCCTGTGAGGGCTCCAGCAAGGGGCTCAGTGCATACAGTGACAAACCGAACCAGTCAGACCTTCACTGTGCTGTCCCCATTTCCCACCCACCGATGAAATCAGCCTGCAATCAGGGTTGCCAATAGCAACAGGTTTTGAAGGCTGCTGCCCGACCCTAAACTTTGTGCATTCCCAGGGCTCTGGAAGGCAGCCGGCGCTGCGCAGCAGATGCTCTCGCTGCAGCAAGTCTGAGTCAAGCGTCATCCATGCAGACAGCTAACCCTGAGATTTTTAAGCAAAGAGCCTGAGGCTGATGGGACCACTCTTTACTTCTCTTGCTTTCTTCCCCTTCCCAGCACAAGCGGTGCATCCCGGCCTCACTGGATGCATACTACTCTGCACAGGATTCCAACTCCCGGGGCAGGTTCTACACCGTCATCAGCCACTACAGCATGGCCAAGCAGACCAGCTCCCGGGCCGTATCGCCCTGGCTGTCCTCGGGATCGGTAAACCATGAAGCCAAGGCTGCCAAGACAGAAGGTCATTAAAGCTAATGTGTGGTGATGGGCGAAGTGGGAGGGTGGGGGGACAACACCATGTCTATACTGCATTGCTCTAGCTGAGGGTGCTGCGCTAACAGCACGACAGGGATCAATAAACCCCGAGTGCAGGAGTCATCTTAATGGTTATTTCTTTTCGTGCATTGTTCTCGTTGATTTGTAACTGAGTCGAGCTCTTGTACAAAGGCATGTTTGATGTTGACTGTACCTTACGATGTAAAAATATTTTTAAATCATTGCTTAACTATTTGTTAGAAAAAGAAATTAAAAAACAAAAAAAGCAAATTAGGTAAACAGCCAGAGAGGATAAAAGCAGCAAAGACTGTCCCGCAAAGTACTAGCATTGCTGGAAAGCTGTGACAGAGGCTTTAACATGCAGTGAAGGAGCAGCTGAAATCCTGTCGAGAGAGGGGTAGAAAGAACCTGGTACAAAGACATTGTGATGTTGTTTGGCTTGCCAAAGGGGGGATATTTCGCTGTCAGATTGAATCTAGCATCAGTGTTCATCTGCTGATGGGGAAATACAAGGATCCCCTCCTCCCTCAAACATACACGTGCAAACACACATGCACACACCACTGTGCTGCTGATCTTTGCTGGGCTCTGAGGCTGAAATCCTGGTTGGTATTTGGATATGAAACAGGATGGAAGCAGATGGTAGCTGCTGTGGTGGAATCGAGAATACACTTCTGAGCACAGGACTAGGAGTCAGGAGATCACGGCTTTTTTTCTGCTGCTGGCACAGATTTCCTGCATGACCTTTGGCAAGTTACATGAGGCTTCATCCTTTGGGACCTCCCTCTGGAGGGTCACCAAGAGACAAATAAATTGAGGAGCCTCTCAAGAGTGATGATCCTATAGAACTGTGTTACTCCTCTAACTTCTTGGCCCCAAATTTTCCCTCACCCATGAAATGGGACGCTCCTGCTTCCCTTCAACTTCAGATACTTCAGTATTTAATGTCATCCTAGTCCATTAGAGAGTGATGTCTGTATCATGCTCTCAGAGTACAGGGGTCCCATCAAATCTCTGCTTGCACACAAAGACCAGACCCCAAGCTTAACCCAGTCCTGGCTTATGTAAAACAGCCTCTCCCCACAAATGGCATGTGCAGACTGGTGGGTTTTTAAAAAACAAGGATTCTCTGTTCTCAGAGCTGCAAGCGGTTGCTGCAAAGCAGCTCTGCTCCTCCGCAGTGCAGGCGGGGTGAGACTGAGCAGCAGGAGCCCAGCGCGCCGGGAGGGCAAGCTTCGCATTTGCCTAAGGCTGCTTCTTCAGATCTGTGGCTAGACTGGGATGGAAATTAGGAACTGGCCCCCTTCTTCCCCTGCATTGGGCAGTTTCATCCTCCATTTCGCATACATAGACTCTAGAGGGTGTAAATGAGGGCAGAACTCCTCAGTCCTCACAGGCATCATGATAAATAACTGTATAGTGTAGCTAAAACTGTAGTGCCAAATGCCATTGTCTGATTTCCTACCCTTCCTTCCTTCCCCTTCCACCTGTAAATTAATTTCTCACTCAAAATGTACAAACCTCCCCCCCCTCCACCAACAATCGAAATTCCAGCAAACCACTGAACAGTTTATAATTTTGTGGTGTATTTTTTGTCAGTAGGTAGCAGAGACTGAAGTATTTTTTGGTGTAATTCTTGAACTTTTCTGACGGGATTAAAATAAAGCTAGATGTGACCGAGCGTCTCTGTGACTCCAGCAGGTTTTTTTTCTCTGGTGACTCGTGCGGTGGGCTGGGAGGTGATGGGTGGCAAAGTGTGTGTGCCTGCTGCTGCTGAGATTGCACCTTAGCACAGGACCCAAGGTGACTCTGGCTTTCAGGAGGCATTTTCAGAGCTCGCTGTTTTCCCCTTCAGTGGTGCAGGGTTTATTCCCTCTGTTCCTGCCCGTTTTACAATTGCAAATAGAAAGAAATAAAACCAAGCTGATCTTACACTGGTGAGTCTTGACTTTATAGTGGGGAAGTCTACGGAGGGACCTCCTCTCCCCATTTTAAGGCCAATGAATTAAACTTTGTCCAGCAGCAGCGTCTCCTTTGCCATCTATTCCCAATGCCAATGCCCATGTGTGCTGCAGTAGGCTCCATAAGAAGGGCTGTTCTAAAAATCAGTGCTGCAGGGAAATCCAGCTGCGAAACCAAGAGCCGTGGCTGAACTTTGAAAAAGTTGAGGTCTGTATCCAAACTTGGTTTCTAACAAACCACAACCATATTCATCTCACATTGTTCAGAAAGCAGATTGTATTTCCTCAAATCCTTTGACTCTTTGAAATTGGAATGATACCCTGGCAGTAAATTGGCTCTTTCCCAAAGGCTAAAGAACATTTTATAAAAACCTTTGGATGCCTTTCCTTCCAAAAAAAAAAGTGTATTCAGAGTTGTGAAATTGAGCTACCGTAAGAGAGAAACCACTGTGGTGTTAGGGGTCACCATGGAGTACTTGTGAAATGTATTAAAAAGGATTCAGTGTGCTTTGTGGAACTGAGTCACAGGATAATTTGACCGTGGTATTTCTATTGCCACTTTCCCAGTAATACTCTAACCGTATGTTTACTTTAATCTAAAAAACCCAGGAATCAAGTCATTTGAATTAAAAGGTTCTAGCTGTTATTAGATAAGTGAGTCAGTGGGGATAACCATTCCTATTTAATAAAGGGAAGATCAAAATCTGTTTGGAGTGGAATGGGAAAAAATACCCAGGGAAGATTCATGGGAGAGCAAAAGAAACCAAACAAAACAACTCCAACTGCAAGTTCCATTACTGGGAATGTTGTTATTACGGTTTCTGTACAAGATGTAGTAGAGCTTCCAAGCTCAACCACGTATTTTAATCACAGCAACAGAGAGAGAGAGTAAATTGAAATTGTAGTACATCTTCTTCTTATTTCAGTCTTTAAAAGCCTCCTTCAAGGTTGATCATATGTTTTCAGCGCTGATTAAAGTAGCATATTGGTGATGTTGCAGGCTCATCCTGGCTGTCATGTCTCTCTGAATTCTAAATCTCCTGAGTGGCTCCACAGAGCAGTGGTGTGAGCTGGTGTCGGGGCGAGGGCTCAGCCTCAGCTCCGAATGACACCCATGAACAAGGGCCTTCCCTCTCCTTCCTCCAACGTTTATGTCAGCTCCAACCTCTTAATCTGTGACTGACCCTGCCAAAGCATGAGTCCCTTTGAGCAATCTGCTCTGTTACACCAGGTCACTGCAGTGGGCTCAGGCATTGAGTTCTCCACCAAAATACACTTTTGGGCCACTGGGACTGAAAGAGTTGATTTCTCTTCCAAGACAGCCATGTGGGAGATGGGTGTCCAGACTGTTTGTCCCAGCTGGAGTGGTAGGAAGGGATGAACAAGAAGTGTCTGCATATAAATGAGCTCCTCTTGCTGGGACAAGGCAGCAATCCTGTCAATCCTGTGGAATGACTGGCAGATCATAGCTTAACAGGTGTGGTGATGCCCTGATGGGGAATTTGGCTGCCCCTAGCCTAAGGTTGGGAAGGAAAGGAAGAAATTTGGGCTGTTGGATCCTGAGAAAGCTCAAGAGCGAGAGAAAAAGAGATCGCTACCAACCAAGACATGGAAGCAAACATTGCTTTTCTGTCATAACGCAGTGACCCTAGAGCACTATAAATCCTGCTTGACCAACACACTGTCTTGTTTTGGAAAAGCTTATTGCCACAAGCATCTGATGACTGTGGCACGCCCTGAGGGGCATCGCTCCACCACTAGCTAACTCCTCTTGGACTGCCTGCAAAAACAGTGGGAGAGAAGAGGTGCCAATGGCAGGACCCTGAGGCTGGCAGGGCACAAACTGTCAGAAGCCTTGGAGGCAACACTGTGCTTAGGACCTGCTTTAGAAAGACAGCTCAAGGTGCTGCCAGTGCCTCTGCTATGAGGTTGGAAAAGGAACAGTCCCTGTCCCTTTGCATGTGATATTTTTTCTCTCCCTTTATCCTCCTCCGTGCTTGCCAGCTGTTTCGGGTTTGTAATAATACCTCAAGTGATAAGTGTAAGGGTCATGCACTGAACTGTCTACAATCACATTTTATACGATTAGTCAGGGTTTTTTTAAAGCACCCTAATTATTACAGTCAAACCGGATTAAGCTATTCCTCTAATAGATTTTCAGTTCCTGTAAAATAGGCCAGAGAAAATGACTTACGGGAGGGGATGGGGGAAGGGAAGGTGCTCTCCTTTCTTCTCCTTTGCCTTTGCTTTTCTAAAATGCCAGCAGTGGTACAGGGATCCCACTGATGTCCCTGCATGACTGCCCATAGCCTCTGGCTCTGCTCCTCAGCCGGACTGGTGCCCTCTGAGGGGTAAAAAGAAGGGAAAATCCTTTTGTTTGAGAATGTTACTCTGCTCGGGAGGGTGGCTGACAAGTCACTGGGTGGGGTGTGCGTTGCCCCATCATGCAAAATAATCCGTGGCGAGTTGAAGTACAGGAAGGTGATAAACGCATTGGCATGTTGCCTGAGCCGCTCGTCGCCGGACAGGATTAGTGCTGAAGAGGCTTTTGTCCTGCAGACTGTGAATGGCAAAAGCAGAGTAAGAGGAAATGGAAAAGCCTCTTAACGGCAGGTTACACCGTTCACCGGGCACGGCCAGCACCTCGCCCTGCTCTGACCTGAGGGGACTTGCCTGAGCCGGAGCCCGCTGCCCTGGCAGGACCCGTGTGCCGGGGATGTGCACCCCTCCGCTCCGCCCAGGGCTCCTGCCTGTGTTGTCGAGAGGCTGCTGCAGCGGCTGGCAGTCCCGGTAACGCAGGGGCAGGAGGTCGGAAACAAGACGCCCCGTGGCTTCCCTTGCTGATAGTAGAAAGCGTGAGCGCTACTGGTGTGTGCAGGATGGAAGCGCTGCAAACGGAGGCAGCCATTAACAAAACATGCACAGCACTCGGGCAGCGGCGTTTTAGACGCTTCTCTGTGGCAGTCGGTGATGGATGGTGACATCATTACTCACCGCTCCCCTTCCCTCCTCCGTCGGCACGGCTTATTGAAGGCCAGTGCCCGCCAGCTGCAAGTAGCCAAGGAGAGTCCAGCCCCTCGTGGTGCTGGGTGCTAAAAAGAGCCAGGCTTTGTGGGGCTGCGAAGTCACAGCAAGCCCAGCCCTCCCAGCTGCATCCCAGCAGGATGCTTTAAGGAGCAGCACAATGCAAGTCCAAGGCAGGTACCGTCTGCTGCAGCAAGAGGAGCGATGCCCAGCGGCAGTGCCCCCCTGTGCCAGCAGCTTTGCAGCCGTGGTGGCACCTGGTCTGCAGGGACTGGTGCTGGGGGCCCTGCCAGTACCATCTCCCTGCTGGATAAGCACACAGCGACCCATGGCCTCTGGGCAACCCAAAAAACAAGCTCGCAGGCCCTCACAGTCACTAAACCCCTTCTCCACAGGCTGCCTTGCAGGGCTATGGGCAAACCCTGCCTGTCTGCACACCAGCCAACACAGGCAATTAGCTCGCCCTGCCACTCAAATGGGAACAGCACTGCAGCATTGCACAGGTTTCTGCTAAACAGTTGCTTATTCTCAACCCCTCCAGTCGTGGCTACATTTCAATGGTGGGTAAATTGATTTCTGTGTATGTTTTGTATGCCAGGTTATTACAATTACTCTTCAGGATCCTTTGGGATGAAAGGCTATTATAGAGATGAAAGCTCATTAACAATAAATATAAAGGGTCAAAACTCCCCATAAAAATGTATTAGAAACAGATTCTAGTTTGGAAATGTAAATATAGCATTTGGCAGAGGTCCGGACTGGCTAGTCTGGTGCGCAAGACAGCTTAATCCATTGGGAAGATGTGGCTATTTTTACAGCAGCAAGTAGAATTGCTGTGTGAGTTATGGAGCTTTGACTCACTGGAAAAACAACTCCCCCCTGCTGTCAAAAGAAAAAGGAATTGTTGGTGAGGGGTGTGTAGAATAAGATAATTTCTACTTTTAAACCCAGAATTTTTGTAGTAGAGTTGGAGCATCTTTGGGAATTTAGAAGTATAGATGTTAAAGAGGAAGAAAAGAAAAAGTGAAGGGAATTTCAAATTTATAGTCATAGCAATTAAAGTACAGCACAGTGAGGAAGGGAAAACAGAACATTTTTTTTTCAGATATATTTTCACGAATTCATTAATGAGCAGGAAATGAATCTTGTCTTTTTCAAAAAACATTTGAACCACCAACATTTCCAACACTTTGCCATACAAATGCCTCAAGCTCTCTCACACGTGCAGGGCTGTAAATGAGCCCACCTCATACTGGTTTGTGGGTGTCCCCCCTGCCCCAAGGTTACTGGAGGTGCCATGGTGTTTTGCAATCGCAGCTGTTAGTATAGAGCGGCCATGGCTGTTTCTTATCAAAAGAGGATTGCTGGGGACTCTGCAAGGAGGATGCAAGCAAACACACGTGGCAAAGGTGTGGAGACATGAAGGTGTGGCTGCTCTGTGCATTTGAGCAGGACCAGCATTTCAGATGCAGCCTCGTTAGCTATCATGTGCTAAACGAGCAGGTTACAGCTTGCACAAGCTCATTTCAGTGGAGTTTTGGTTTGACACAGAAAGTAATGGATATTTCAGAGGAAATAAGTTTCTCAGTCTGATCCTCAGGCTGAAGATCTGGAAGAGAGTAACGGAGGGAGAGAAGGGGGTTTATGATTTTTGCCAAGGAAGAGGCAGTGTCAGCAGAAGTGGGCTCCGATGGGGCTCCAGCATCGCGGGTCAGCATGAGCTGACTCAGGCTCCAGTGCCCAGAGGGGTTGCAGACACTTAGCCTTTAAGCACGTAGCATTCCCTCCTTGCTCCACGTTATCCCTTGAGAAGGCATTTTTTTGTGGTTTTGATCAATTGGCATAATCATTGAGACCTAAAGATGAGTGATTAAGATGTTAAAAGTCTTTGGCTCATACAAATTACATTAGTCCATGCACGCAGCACTGCTGTCACCCCACCTTGGAACATACCCTGTTATCTTTCTACTTCTGTGTCTTGACCTTGCTTAAAAAAATGACAGTGAAGATTTTTTTATATAAAAAACCCTCAGCAAGACATGCCACTTTAACCTCCTCAAACTAACTAAAGAAAGAAGGCGTGAAAAATCTATTCTGTTCCTTATTCAGCACCAGGGTTTTGTTGCTTTTGCCTGCTGCATTCAATCTGTGCAGCGCAGTGATGAGCACCTATAAAAAAGGGATGCCTGGCAGTGTCTTCAGCCCTTTGATTTCCAGTGTATTTTGTCACATACATGAAGGAGAAGCTGTTGATTTTTGCACAGAGACATATTAATAACCTGCTTGGTGGAGGGAGTACAAGAAATAAAACATTTGGGTCCCTATAACAGGTGATATTTTGTAGGTATTGGTGGCTGGTTCTGCGTGGCGTTATTAGGAGGGTCATTAAAACCGCAGCTGGACAGTGAGGGTTTGGGTACCCCACCAGCCCGAGGGAATAGCAATGGGCACAGCCAGGCTGATCCCCAGCACCCTGCTGATGTACAGGTGTGCATATCATACACCTCCCATCTGCTCTGGTATGCACGGGTGCTCCCCACAAAACCCCACGTACAAACAAGAGGTAACAGGTGAACTGTGAGTATGTTGTCAGAAAAACACCTCCTCCCATGGCCGTTAGGATTTCTTTAAGGGATGGACTGCCAGAATCCTCCTGCCAGAACTACTTCTGAGTTGGAGGGGGTTTACTGCTATTGCAGACATGCTGCATTTTGTGAGTCCCATATACGCTTCTTTGCTGTGTACAGGAACACCTAAAGGTCCTAAGTGACCTCAGGGCTTCCCTGTGCCACAGCCTTTGCAGATGGACTGTCCCTAAGACAGATGTGGTTGAAGAGAGCAGGCACGTGGACAGTGGAGTCCGGAGTGGTACCAATGCAGAGGTGAAATAGCTCACTCAAGAGCTGAACAGTGATGCTGGGAGAAAACCAGCCCACAGCCTGAACTGGTCACTGGGCAGTGGAGTACTGTGGAGGTGACCTGGGTTTAAAGTGATCACAGAATCACAGAACATTAGGAGTTGGAAGGGACCTTGAAAGATCATCTAGTCCAACCTCCCTGCCAGAGCAGGATCACCCAGACTAAATCACACAGGAACACATCCTGGTGGGGTTTGAATATCTCCAGAGAAGGAGACTCCACAACTTCTCTGGGCAGTCTGTTCCAGTGCTCTGTCACCCTCACAGTGAAAAAGTTCCTCCTTATATGCACATGGAACTTCCTTGGCTCCAGCTTGTACCTGTTGCCCCTTGTCCTATCGCTGCCACCCCTGAGAAGAGCCTGGCTTCATCCTCCTGACTCTTGCCCTTCACATATTTATCAACATTAATAAGGTCACCCTTCAGGCTCCTTTTCCCCAAGCTAAACAGGCCCAGCTCCCTCAGCCTCTCCTCATGAGGAAGGTGTTCCACTCCCTTCATCATCTTGGTGGCCCTGCACTGGACGGTCCTCTGGATTAGCCCAGAGGATTTGCAGCAGAATGAAGGGCCCCCTGCTCTGTGCCCAGGGAGGGGTGCAGCGAGTGGCACCAGGTTTGTCCAGGGAGTCTCAGCAAGGGTTTATTTATTTCAGTCTTTTTCTCCATCAAATGGCAGTCACTGTGGTGGTCAGATACTCTAAGGAGAAAATAAACTCCATGCAAACAATAAGCCCCACAAACCCGAACTCATGGTGTGTCTCTAGGCAAGCAACGAATGGAACTGTCAGTTCAGGAAGCAAAGGGTATCCAAGGCTGTTTTCCTTGGCCATCACCCTGTCAGCACGGCTAATGCTGCATCTGATTAAAGTGCACAGAACACAATTATCTGTAACAATTTGCTCTTGTTTATTAAAATTAATAAATGAATGGCACCGGATGAGACAGAGCCACTGGCTAATTGGTTCGGAGTTGCAGTGGATTTTTGTAGCAGGTTACGGCCTGACAATGCATTCTAAGCACCAGGAGTGCAGGTAGTTCAGCTCACAGGACACCCCAATTTGGTGACATCTGTGCAATGTAAGTTAAAAAAGAACTGGGTTTTAAAAACATAAGTGGAAACAGATGAAAAACATTTCTTCATCCTCTTGCCATGTTGAAGCACGACAGAGGGAGATGCTAAATGGAGCAATGAAGAGCTTATTTATCCATCTCTTTTTTTTTTTTTATTATTTTGGGGAAGTGATGGGATCATGTTCTGACCCAGGTGAGAAGACAGCAGTCCTGTCTGGGATGGCGATAGTCCCACCTCACAGCACCAGACACATGCCTGCCTCAGTTTCCCCATTCAAGGGAAACCAATGAACCACATTGGGCTGGAAGCTAGATAATGTTAGTAAATAGTATGTTGAGGGCTGAAACACTAGCAGACGCTGTTGTGGGCTTTGTGTCAGGCCAGTGAATGCTGGTGTGAAGTAACAGGGGATTAAGGAATCACAGGTTTATAGAAAGTGCTGCAAGTCCCACAGCATCCCAGAACCTGTGTGAAAAGACATGCAGGGCTGGGCCCTAACTCCTGCATCACCATGCAAGGCTAAACTGCAGCTCCATACTGAACAGCCAGGAGCTATCTGATTAAACAGTTTCCCTCCCTCCTTCCCTTTAAAGTCTGCATGTCTATGAAAAAAGGCAGTATATAATGCTCACACGGCGGAGTCCTGTATTACCTAATTCCATCTCAAATACCACTGCTGGCTCCCTACAATCGGGTCCTCAGGGAGGGCTGGGTAAACAAAGCCCCCAGCCCCGCAGTGATGGAAGGGCTGTTCTGAGGATCTGAGCGACAGCGCCGACTGAGAGTATTGAAACCTGCCTCTGTTCTGCCACGGGTAATAAAATTGTTCCTGGGGGGACCCTTTAAAACTGACATAAGACAGCGAACTGCAGGGGAGTGATGGTAAGGGGAAGTTTATGGGATGGAAAGAGGAGAGTGACTGGAGAACAATCAGATGGTATTTAGAGCTTTACATTTCAGCAGTATATACATTGGTCAATACAGCATTAGCAATGATTGCTGAGCAGAGCATTGCACAGCCCTGCACTGAGATGAAGTCTGGAGGGGGCTGCTGTCAGCAAAGCCACCGTGCCCAGAGCTGCAGTTGCTCTGGAAGGGGGAGGATCAGGCAATTTCTTCCAGTCAGGAAGAAATCTGACCATTTTTAACGTCATAAAACAGACAAGAAACTGTGACCTGCCCAACCACTTGCCTTTATTCATGTGCTATTTGGGCTCTGCTTTGTCCTCTAGCCTCAACTGTGGAGTCTTACAATTGCAACTGGGAGACCTAGTTGCACGGTGGGAACCTCAGCTGCAATGCACGAGGGTCCCTGTAGCACAGCCCCCTCTGTGTTTTTTCCTGCAAAGAGCCTCACACAGCCCCAAGTTGCTGCAGGGCCAAGAGCCTGGCAGCACAACCCAATTGGCTGTCAGCTGAAGAGACACCCTTGGGTTCAGGGCACTGCATGGACCCAGTCATCCATCCAGACCCTTCATGTCTGCATTTAATGGCAGGTCTGGACTCAGCTCTCTCCACTGTGCCTTTAGAAAGGGGTTCTCCCTCTGCATTAACCTGGCACGAGTTCCTAAGTCCTGAGATACATTATCTGACATGGGAACATGTCAATCTGTGCCGTTTGCGAGCAAGGGAGCAGATGCCTGAGCATCACCAGGAATGCTTGTAACCTGACAGCCTTTTGCCTTTCGTCTCTTCAAGTCAGATTTGCTGGCTCCCCTGGGAATACAGACATTTAAATGATAGTGGGTTAATTTTTGGTGTTCGTTGGTGGTGGTGGTTTTGTGTGTTACCAAATTGTCCTCTTCTGCTTATTGAGAGCTGCCGCAGCAGAGGTGTTCCTGCAGCGTGAACAGTGCAAAGCATTGAAACCACATGAGTTCAAGCTTTGGTGCATATTTAAAATCAAACAGCACAAATAAGCTCTTGGAGAGCACTAAGGCTGTAGTGAGGGTGCTTTTATCTGGGATGTGTCTGCTGTGAGTAATTCCACCACTCACAGGAGCAAGAATCTCTCTGTGATCACTTGCGCAGGGACTAAACAAGACAACCTAATTACTTTCAGAGAGAGCACTTTACAGCATGTAGTTGGGCAGGAAGATGAGAGAAAGTTGGTTGGTGTGGTTAGTCTGCTGCTCTGGGAGCCTGGTTACCTCTGCTGGTGTTTTGTGTTGGGGAGCTGCCTGCTGTGAGAAAGGAAAACCATCACAGTCATTTCAGGAAAACAGCCTGATGCCACGTTCTTTCTTAACTAATGGAGAAAAGAAACACCTTGAGGTTAAAGGGAAAGGTAGAAGCCCACGATGCCATGAGGGACTGTTGCTTCTTGCTCTCAGGGGCTGTACGAGCCCTTTGCAATGACCGGTGTGAGCAGCACGGGTGGGAGCAGGGGCTCAGCCCTCCCCAGCCGCTGTGTTGGGCTCAGCAGGGTGCGAGAGGTGATATAAAATTTCAATTTGAATTCTATTCCTCTGGTTTGTTTGAAGACCACTCAACTCAGCTTCCACTAGAAAGAAGAGCATTGTAATTGAGATGAAATGCTGCTTCTGGCTTCTTTCTTCCTTTTTTCAATTTACTTTCCTTCCTAGCTATGGCACGGCTTCATTTGCTTCAGCTGAAATGACTCCTGTGCTACCCTCCCCTTGTTTCTAATGCCTGTTCTTTATTCCCTTTACTTGTATCAGCACTTTATAACATGACAAGAAACACAAGGCAAACAGCATCTTTCAGACCCAAACAGAAGGCCTCCTGGTCACCGGTTCCTTCAGACACATGGAAATGAGAAAACAGAAACTCAAAATCTATACCAAGAGTACATGTTTATCAATAAAACCTCTTTCACTGTCCTGGAGAGGGCTGGACACCTAGGTCAGAGGTTTTGCTGAAGCCAGGCACAGATATACCACTGTTTCCCTGGGGAAGATGAGGGGTACCCTGCTGAGTGATCTCACTCAGATTATCTTATTTTAAGGATTTAGGTTTTTAGTAGTTGTGAGACATGAAATCGATCTGTGAAGCTGCAGTGTGAGACCCATGTAGACTGCCATTTATCACCATGTGTCCCTTGCCCAGGCATCAGGGACTGCCTGATGCATCACTTCAGTTCAAAGAGCTGGCAAGGGCTGGAGCTGCAGTGCTCTGCTTAGAGCTAGAAGCCAAAGGAGCGGGCTCTCTCACTTATCTTTCGGCCCATGATGCCACCCACTTGGACTGGGAACGCAACCACCAGGTGCAAGGACAAGGTTTGGCTCCATAATTGAAAAATCACATTTATTTAAGCAAACCCCACGTGGGTACAGTCTCATGGTGACTGCAGAGTCTGGCTGGAAGGAGAGTGAAGTTTAGTGAAGCTTTCATCGTTGCTGTAAGACAACGAGTGGTGAGGTGGGTTAATGGCTCACCACTCAGGCTTCATGTTCCTTGGAGATAACAGCAGACATATAGGCATTATCAGATTAATTATCATTGTAATGAGTCTGCACTATAAAAAGGACCAGGTACTATATAATCCAGAATGACTGTGAGCACCTGCTGACAAATGGCCCTACAGAGAAATAAGAGGATGTTACTGTCTGATCCCCCTGAATATAGAGCGTGCCAAGGCTATCAGACGTATCCCAAACTAATCCAACCTCCAAATTGTTATGATGGCAAATGGGTGGGTGGTGACTGCCGAGGCATGTAGAAAGGAGAGGAGTGTTGGTGTCCAGGGATTTCTGGTGATGGTCCTTACACGCTCCATCAACTGGCTCGGTGCTGCTTTCTAATTTGAATTCAGCCTGGCAGCCTGGGGAGTTTCCCTTTCTACGTTTGAAGGTGAAACCCACCACAAGCAGCAGCTCGCTGCCATGTGCTTCATGGGAAGCAGCGAGCAGTCCCACCCCCCTGAGTTCCTGCGGCTGGCTGGGGAAGGTGTGCATGCCCACTCCTGCACATGGCATCATCTGGGGTTGTCTTGTTGGAACGGTGACTCAGGCAGGGAAGCATCAGCCCTTCACCAGGGAAATGGTGAGTTTTCTCCCAGAAACCCCACTGTATTTCCAGGCAATCACCCCACAGCTGTCCTCGGTTCCGAAGTGGGTGTCCAGCTTTTCAGAAAACCCAACCAACCACAATTAGCCCTGATGCCACAAGGGAACTGAACTCTTCAGAAAGAGCATTGCTGTAGCTCCACCCCAGTGGGAAGAGGAAAGTCTCAGCTTCCCCATGGAGCTGCCCTTCACCTACTACCGTGTCGGGTCCCCACAGTGGGGAATGTCACCTTAGGGCAGGTTCTTGCATGCACTGAGTTCAGCAGCAAATCTGCCATTGACTGAACCCCCCTAGATCTCCACTTAGGTAACTTCCAGACATAGAACAACTATTTTAAGGTAACTTCAGGTGTTTCAAATGCTTTTCTCTGAATCTTGTGTGATACCACAAAATCTTGCTTTAGGGTTTAGTGGTAAATAGCACCAAGGATGTATTTTTAGCCTTCTAAAACATTTTTCAAACTGGTTTTGGTAATACATTTACCACATACAATATATATGACAAAGCAGCCTGACTTAAGGGAATTTTCAGCTTGTTCTTGTAATGGTCAGAAAGATTTACTCCCAGGTTCAACACTAACTAATACTACACTCATCCCAAATTACAAACCATGTTTTTCTTTCATCCTTGTGTTGCCCTTCAAAATTGCCTTGCTAAACCCATGTATAGTTCTCTATCTATCCTCGAGATGCTAAGGACCAAGCCAGTTCATCTTAATGGAAGATCTGACCCTCTCTTTTTTAATAATTCACACCATTGATTTTTTTTCCCCTGTCTGCATTCCTGCAATCACCTGCAGGTTTTGCAAATTACATTGGAAACCCAAACTGTTGCTTTTCACTGGGCTGTGCTAAGATCTATTTTTCTAATACAGCCCTATCATTTCTCTCCTCAAAGGTCCGTTTATACCAGCTATAACTCTCTTTAATACTCCCGTCCATTTTCAGCCATTTTCCCACTCAGAAGCTAAGCAAAGCAAAAGGAAATTATTTAATTTAGGGAGGTGTAGAATAAAGAGCAACTATTTCTCCTGTTCAGTAAACTATTTTATTCTCAGCTCTCAGCACCTCCATTTTGTCAAAATACCAACATGAGGTAGCACAGCAAACACTTTCAACCCACATGCACTGCACTGATGTTCACGATTAAATCTCTGGCATTCCAGGGAGAAAGTGTATTTAGAGGATGGCTGGTGAGGCCTGAAGCATGACACATTTCCTCTGACCTTGGTGAGTTTGCTGTGACCGTGGGAGTCTCAAACTGAGTTTCATCAGTTTTGTTCCCTGGATGAGAATTCCCAGCTTGAGGAGCCATCTCCTCCCGAACCCTGCTACCATGACAAACCAGGATGCAGAGGCAGACCCAGCCTTTGTGCATAGTGATGTGACACTGAAGGAAAAAAACCCCTCACTACTACTTTCTGAAGAACAGCTTGGGTTTTTCTAGTCTGAAAGTTTGTCAAGCGAGGAGGGAGGAGGCTGTGAAGGGGAGAACAAAGTCAGAGGAGGAGCTGGGAATGGAGGATGTTTCTTTGACACTCCTTTCCAAGTATGGCAAGTTTAGCACGTCCACACCTTCCACCCACCCCATGGGGGGTTAGGAGGATGAGAATGGGTTTTTTTTGTTGCTGCCACATGGAGACTGTATCAGCACTAATGTCCCCCAGCTGTAAATCAGAATGATATGCAGGAGATTCAAAAGCGTTTGCGCTACTCTAAGCCATGGGAGCCTCCAAATACACTCAGACTGCTGTCTCTCCCTATTAGACTCAGTGGCAGCTCCAGGCGTGTGGCAGCCCCAGCGCAGCGCATCGATGGAGCGGGTGGACAGGGCACAGCCTGGGCTCTGACCGGCTGTGAGGGAGAACTGGAGGAGGCAGCTGCATGATGTGAACGCCCTCGGTCACCTTGATGGCTTGCCAAGGACAGCAAGAAGCTTCCTGCCTTACTTTGCCTGTTCCTTTGAGGCTGGATGTGGCCTTGTCTGTGGAGGTTGTATTGCAGCCCATTGACATGTGCTGGAATCACCAAAAATCAGCAAAAAAATGTGTGTAAAGGTGGGGCTGGCTGCACGTTCAGCTACAGTGATACCGCTTCTGATCTGAGGAGGGAAAAAGAACTGTGTATAATTTGCCTTTTGAATTTGACTTGCACCATTTGAAAGACTGAGGGGAGTTACAGGGGACCAAATGCCTCCATCACTTGTAGTTGTGGAAACAGGAAGGCAGAAAAAGTAAAGAACCATGATCAATGTTTGCAGCACAGGAAAAGTGGAGGGTGGGAAGAGCCCTGTGCCCCTCAGGGAGAGTAAAGGAGCCCTGGCAAAGCTCAATAGCCTGGACATGTCTATGAACAATGCCAATGTATAGGAGAATGGGGAGTGAATTAAAATATCCCTTTCCCCCAAAATCACAGCCCCAGGACTACTGTGTACCCAATATTGAACAGAAAGTCCATAAGGCAACCCCATTCCCAGCAAGATTCAGGCCCAAGCTGACCCCTGTGGTCCCGGCTTTGGCTTTTGGTGCCTTGTCTGCATGACAAGGTGACTTACCCTTTAGAGTGAATGAGGCAGCTGTACAATGTACCTATTTATTAACCCAGCTTGCAGCAAATGCCTGCCTTTTTTGTACAAACACATATATAATTTAACAGAATCCCTTCAAAAAGGAGCGCACAGTGGGAAGCCTTGACCCCTAAAGCACTTGGCTGATATTTATAATCCAAACAAAGGGTACACAGTCGCTGTGCTTTTGTTTACAAATCAGATATTCATGCACCTTGCATAGGCTACTAAATGTGGCTTTGAGGATACAGCTGTAGTAAATTGTACCAGCCAGCAAAATATGAACTGCTGAGCATGGTGTTTCGAGATATTGAAGCAGTGAGTCTAATTGCTAGGCTAGGAGAAAAGGGAATGGCAATAAATGTGCTGCGTGGTGGCACGCTGGGAGCGCGAGATCCTCCGGTGACGCTGCTCCCAGCTTTCCCTGTTTCCAGTTTGTGTCACTCCCATGACATAACTATAAGGAGACAGTCATCATCAGTCACTGACTATTGCAGGGAGCATAAGCATAGGGCAGGGCGAGCCAAGGAATCCTTTCAAAAGCTTTTTCCAAGTTTGAGACACTGCCATCCATACAGCTGCCAGAAGGGCTCAGTGGATCCAGTCATTGGTGTGATAGCCCTTCATGAGATCCCAGGTGTGTGCAAATAAGTGGTACAATTTGTACACTTTTCATCTTCTCTGCAACCCTTGCCAAGTCACATTTGCAGCTGCAGATTTGTTTCCCTGTTTCCAACAAAACACACTAACTGAGCAGCAAAGCCCCCAGTAAAGCTCTATCATACCTTGTGTTTATGCTCACCTTGCCAGGACCTTTAGGAAAAAAATTAAGACCAGCAATGAATAAGAAATTCCGTTATTCTTATCCTCTTATTCATTTTGTCAGGCTCACAGCATAATACGTAGCTCATGCTGGTACAGTGTCCAGTGCTCAGTCCTGCCACATTTGTCATACCGCGCTTGATACCCACCTCTGGGTAACTCTGTTCATTCTCCTGTACTACAGCTCATACACCCTGGAGCATGTCTGCACAGTCAGGATTACATCTTTCTACCTTTTATCTTTTCTTTTGCATATTGGTGCTGACATGGCCATACCTGTAGTTTCTTCTTTTAACCCAGCTTTGACAAGACATTCATTTGCCACATTATATTTTAACATGGTATTTTAAAAGAAAACCATCTCTACCTTGGTTGTGGGTTTTTTTTCATTCTGCCCTTGTCTCTACTGTGTATGTTAAACTCAGGAGTTTAGATAATTAAGACTTAATTTTATTTTACTCAACAGGGGTGCTTTTTTCCTTCTGAGGAGCTTCTAAATGATTATAGAAGTCAATTCTCTCAGTGTCTCCTAATATCCTGTTAAATGGTCCTCCACCACATTTGTGAAGGGCTTATTAGTACCCACACTTCTTTGATCTCAATATTCTTCTATATATTTCAGAAGAAAGAAAGAAAAAAAAAAACCAACCTGAAAATGTCTATGGTTCCAGCCATAAAGCTCATATCAGCTCTGTAATTCTGGAGTCACCACTGAAGGAAATGCTTTTGGCCTCGCTTTCTTTGGAATTAAATAGTCTTCCTTTGTATGTAGGAGTGCTGAACCCAGTATTTAACTTTGTACAAATATTGTTGTCATGAGTGAAGCTGCAGCAGACATTTCCCGCAAGGGAAGTGGAGAAAAATCCTACCCATTTCTATTCCTGGTATAATTTAGGTCCCATTTGGTAAGAAGCCATCACTATGGTGATGGCATCAGGAGTGATGTTCTGCAGCAAGGAGCCAACAGAGACAAAAACATATGGTCACAGCACCAGCGTAGCAGCTCCAACAGAGGACAAGATGTCAGGAGGTTGAGGTCCCCGTTCCATTTTGCCCCTGGAACTGCACACCACAACCACACAACCCAGCAACGTGGTTGTTTCTGTGCTTGAAGGTGTGAAAGGTGTGAAAGGAGTGGCCTGTTGGAGGGGGTCAGTTTGACCCAACCAATGACCAGCAGCAACCACCTTGGAAAAAGCTGTAAGAAGCAAAGTGGGCATCACATTTCCCCATCTGCAGGTAGTGATAACAAGCTTGCACAGCTTGAAGAAGCTGATCTCTTCAGTTGGATAACTCTCTGGAAACTGAGTTAGCCTAATAATTGTGATTGGTAATGACTGCTGCTCATCAGGGACGGTATTAGCAAGTTCTGCTTATCAAGGGCACATTTAGGTACTAAGTGGTGCTCACTTAGCAGTGCAGAAAACTGGCCCTTCTCTTTGTCTGTCTTTGTAATGTCCCTATCCTGCTGCTCCCAGAAGTTGTACCAGAAACCCAGAAAAGAAGAAAATGTGAAAAGGCATCCAAAATGAGCTGCCCAGCCCAAGCAGTTAGCCAGTGAGATGGCTTTTTGAAGGAATAAGACATATAAAGAAATGATAGCTTAGTTTGATTCCTATTAATAATCCACTTTTTTCACTGCTCTGTAGCTGTGGCTTTTTAAAAGCACCCTATTTCAGGCTCAGAAAAACCCCACAGTGCATTCTGACCTTAACTGAACATGTATTTACTCTGGTGCTGGATACTAATCCAGATATGAGGTTGATGCAGCTGCAGGGTGGGCTGAAGGGACCTAAGGATGGAGGGGGCAGCTAGACTGGGCATTGTGGGATGGACTGCAGTAATCAAAGCTTCTCATCCTATAGAAATCCACTCTCATGTGGTGCCTCATGGATGGAGGCAGGGACCCTCTGGACACCCAGTCCCTGTGGATCATAAAGAGCTCTGAGAGCCTCAGAGGAGAGATGTTCTACCTGTGCAAAACACAAAGTGTGGGGACTGTTTCCCAGTTACAGGAGAGTGGCAGAGCAGGGTCCCACAATAGCTACCCCAAGGAGCTTATTGTAAGGCCTTACAGAGCTTTAGACTCCAAACAAAGCCTGGTGCCACTGCCCTGCATGGTGCTTTGTGCAGGGCCACCCTGGAGATGAACTCCAGGCAGTGCAGGACCAACAGGCACCTCCAAGGCTGAAGAGGAGACTTGCCTCTGCCTCTGAGAGACAGCAAAATGAGTGTGGGTTCCTTTGCTTTGTCAGGGACTGGGAAGAAAGATACTCCGGGTGGAGGATACAGTGACATCCTCCCCTAAGAAGTGATCCTCAGGAAGAGAAGTTTTATGTATTTCCCCTGTGCAGATGAGAATGGACAGAAAAGAAAGCTGCAACAATACTGCAGTGATGTTATTAACGGCGGCCCTGCAGTTACTGAGCTTTGTAAGGACATAAGGAGCAGCCAGGAGACATTGCTGCCATGGGGACCATGAATCTGTGAGTAGCAAAGATCCCCAGAAGTAGAAATTTGGCATTTTAGAAAGTAATGGGCAATAGCTTTGTCTGAAGAAAGCAAACTGTAGCATGGGGTTTAGGGGGCGGGGAAGTGAGTGCCTCTAATCAACCGGCGTTTCTACCAGGCAGGGACGAATGGTATTGTATAAATGGGGAAATCTCAAATCTCTCTGAACTGTTTGCTGCAATGCCTTTTCACCTACTGCCTTTGAAGGGGGCTGTCCATTACAGACACACCATTCACTCCAAACCTCCTCGTGCTTATGACAATTCCTCTGGGTTAGGAAGAAACAGGATGATGCTTTACCGCCGCGGCTCGGCTGTTACCTGTTGCTCAGCCCTGGGGAGCCAAGCACCAGCACTGCCCTTACAGAGAGAGGGAATGTCGAAATTCAGCACGGTGCTTGGAATACCAAATGAAAAATGCAAACCATTCCCCTGCAACTTTCAGGATGGTTAACGATGAGAGCATGGATTTGTGTTATGGGCCACTTTGATCATTTACTTCACACACTGTCTCATCCTGCAAAGGGCTGAGCGCATCCTGCAAGGAGCAGAGGAGCTTACAC
Source organism: Zapornia atra (assembly GCA_013400835.1). Taxonomy (NCBI): domain Eukaryota; kingdom Metazoa; phylum Chordata; class Aves; order Gruiformes; family Rallidae; genus Zapornia; species Zapornia atra. The sequence continues at coordinate 115,955 of VZTU01030707.1, forward strand.
TCCCTGTGCGGAGCTGCGGATGCTCAACATCACACAGAAAGGGGTCCCCAGAACTAATTTGATCCTGACAAAGAATTCTTGTAGAGAAATAGCCCTATAGAGCTTTGCATGCAATCAGGTAATTAACAGATCATAGGACCACTTGGGACATTAAAGACTCAGCGTACCCAACAGACCAAAAGGGCTGTAAATTCTGCCAAGGCTAATTCAACTGTGATCCCTTAAAATAAGAAGTGAGAGAACAGAAATAAATAGGTTCAGACTTTCTCACACAGCAGCTCTGAGCTATCGCTTTTTTCTTCCATCTGAAATCTTATTAACCTGCAAGTGATTTTTTTTTTCACCACCACCCCACAGCCCCCCTTTTATTTGGTTTTTTTGATTGCTTGGTTTGTACTCCATCCAAACGACTCTGGGGTGTTATGACTTCCAAGAAAGCTTTTGAAGTAGTTTGCAAATGCAGGAGAAAACAGTTGTAAACTGTAATTGAAAAAGGTAAGAAAGCACGGTCTGTTTTTTTAAAAAGCATTGTTCACTGGAAAGACCAAATGTATTTTCATCTCATTTTGCATGAGGGAACTGGGGGGGGAGGGGGACAGGAGATCCTCATGGTCTTTGCCACGCCTGGTCAGGAGAGATGCCCCATGATGCAGGCTCTGCTTCTTGTTGCGGGTATGGAGAGGGCTGAACAAAACGGAGCTCTTGTTGGCCACCTTGGTCTATCAGCATAATTTGAGTTAAATAAGTGGAAACGTATCTGGTCAAGATCTCAGCCTGCAGATGAACTGTCCAGAAAGGAAAGCAGTGGTCTGCCCCAGGCCTTGGAGGGAATTTGAGTTGCCTTGAGCGGCCTGGGGAGAGATGGGAGGATGTGGGGAGGTATGATGTTCTCTGCAGCATGGGCACTGGCAGTGGCACAGCAGGCTGCTGCCAGGAGAGATAGGTAGCACTCATCTGTCCCTGACAAGGTTTCTGATGGCAGACATGAGAGGATGCTTGAGTCCATTTGCAAACCAGTTCCCACACAGCCTGGAATTCACTGAAATGGTGCTTCCTACCCCCCATCAATCTTCTCCAGGTTTTCCTCTGTATCCCACCACACAGCTCCTGTCCCCAGCTTTGCTGCTTCCTGCTGCTACTATTGCTCCCTCCCCTCTTCCCAAGAGCAGGGCTGTAGGAAATGCAAAATCAGCCAGAGCAGTTGCTGTTTGCAGGCCACTGTTGCACAAAAGCAGCATTTAGGTCACCAAGATGCCATGAACTGCCAGCAGCTGTTAAGAAGATATTTTGCAGTGATGTCTTACAGAAATGTCAGGCTAAAAGAAGCTTTAGAATGAATGTTTTAAAGGGGTTAAAGGACATTTTCAAAGGAGATGTCCAGCAGCTATAGCCTCAAGTTGTGAAGTGGCAAACCTGCTCAAGACCCAGATTTCAATTTTCTTTAGTTCTCATTTAACCCTTTCTTAGGGACTAGCAGCTTTACTTATTTTTCAGCATAAACTCTTGCTCAGTGCCTCCATGAAAGCAAGGCTGGCTCTATAGTCACAGAAACCCATGGAAGGAAGTATGTGGAGGTGTCTTATTATGTTACAGCAGCACTGAAAAGATCCAGGTTTTTGTTGCTAGGTACTTTAAACACACATAATATGGTAAGACAGAGCAGGGACAGAGAAAAGGCATTTTGGCTACTCCCCAACAGTAAAGCTGGGGAACTCGCATCTAGGGAGATGCGGTGGCTTCACAGGTCAAGGCAGCAGAGAGAAGTTGTGAAGAGAGAATTGAAGCCAGATCACTCAGGTCCCTGCACAGAGGACCCTGAATATGCACTTGGGATGGGTGAGGAACACACAGAGAAGTTCGTGTATCATGGGATCTCCCCTGTGTTTCCAAGGAAATTGGGGGGAAATGCTTTCAAACGGGCACCTCTCTGCAGGGCAACCAAGAAATCATTAACCCTATCTGCACGGCAAGCACCCATCGGACTCTAGCTTCCCTGGACTGCTGTCTCTTGTGATTCCACTTGAATGAGGAAAGAGTCCTTATCTCTTATCAGTCACTCAGGCTGATGGATTGCTATTTTTGTCACAAAAATATTTTCCAGCTCTTCCTCATACCCTTCCTCCTCACAACCCCAGAGCCGCTGCTGCCCGAGTCCCCTCAGATGTTCACTCTTAAGCCCGGAGGTGTGAGGAATAGCTGCAAGGGCAAATGGATCATGGAGAAAATTGTTTTCCTTTCCTGACATCTCTATTTTGTTGTAAGAGGCTCAGGCAAGTCGGTGCATTGGCGGAGGACATCTGTTTGTATGAAATACTACAGCATACACCTGTCTCCTGGCACGCGTGGGCGCGCAGGTGTCGTGTGGTGTTAGATTTGCTCAGCCATCAGAGATGCAGTTTGTTATCCCTCTGGGGACAAGCTATAACTTTCTTCATGTTAGGACATACTGGAGACTTGGGGCCAGATTTTATACCTTTTTTTTGCTTCTGATGCCGATCAAAACTGTTTTTACTGTTGTCGTCAGAGTGGTTTTCTTTGGTAACATGTCAGCATCTGATGCTACATAACTTCCAAAAATGGGACATAGAAGAGGGGCCAACTGGCAGGAGAACAGCCATGTTATCTTAAAAATAAAAACTAAAGCAGAAATTTTGTCTCTTTCCTTTTTACTAGCTTTCCAGTGATGTCATTGTACATCGGGCTTGCATGCTACAAGATGGAACAGGCAGTGCATTTTTAATCTGATAAATAACCTCATGGCCCAGTTTCCCTCTGCAGAATGAAAATGATTAAGACTTTTAAGATCATTTCTAAATGAACATCTCTCTTCAGCTTTTCTAAACTTGCTATCACTATACTGTCTGGATGCCAACATAAATAATCCTTTCTCCAGAGCATCTTCATAAGACTTCAAACATTTATGGAAATAAAGAAAATAAACTAGTTATTGTCTGAATAATCACTCGTTTATTGATGGAGACAAGTACGCTCATTTTTCTTGCTCTCTGGTGATTAGATTATGATAAACTGTGACATTTAGTGATAAACTTGATATGGTTGGTTACATACAGCTTTAAAAAGTGGCTGTCCAATTATTCTTTCATGTGCTGGTGGAAAGCATTAACCACCTGTGAAGGATATTGCAATGGCTATGAAGCAAACAGCACCCTCTTCTCTAAGCATCTGTGACAAACGCAAAGGTCACATATGTTCCCTGGCCCATGGGTATCACTTTTGTTGGCTGCCTTTGTTTTCCCTTGCTCCAGCAAAACTTGAAGCCCAAGTCAGAACGGTAATGAAGACTGTGCATTGACTGAGTAGGGGATTAAAGAAGAGAGAGCTGGGACCAAACTGGGAGTGCAAGAGAAAGCCAGTTTCACACAGTACACTAAGTAGCACACTAGACTCCATGGAGGCTGAGAACTAAACATCAACAAAAATTATGGCTTGGAAAGAGCTCACAAGAAGAAAAGAAACAGGAAAAGAAAAAGAAAAAAAGATGCTCCAAGTAGCTCCTTTCTTTAGTCATATCTGAAGTTTCTACTTCTTAACCCAAAACCAGGATAGGTTTGTTAATTTAATTTAATTTTATTTTATTTACAGAGCTTGAGATGAGGATTGTTGGATATAAACAGTACAATGATCAAAACCAAAGCAATGCCAGTGTGAGGAATGTCTCTGAGCCATGAAGGATCCCCTGCATTCAAACAAAAAGCAGCAGGGTAGCTGTAACCCAACCTCCCCCTCCCTTGGGTATAGCCTCAAATGCTAGCCTATGGGATACCACCAAAGATCTCCCAGATCTGCTCTCATGTCTCATCTGTGAATCTGTACCCATATCACTGACATTACGCACCCAGCCCCTCGTGCTGTGATCGGCAGATTGCCACTGTTGGCAGATACTCACAAGATGCAATTTCCTAGCAGCTGTGGAAGCAGGGCTCCAAAACCCCAGAAATGGCAGGGGAACACTCCTGGACACAACCCTCTCTTTTACCTAGAGAACCTCATCTTCATAGCAAGGGTCCTCTGAGAAAAACAACATCCAGCAACAGGCAAACATCTAGCTTTGTAAGCCATCTGACACTTACTATTTCTGTTGGTAGCTCCTCCTTATTTCCCAATTGCTCTTACTCATGGAGCAAAATCACCTATGTCATAAGGGATCTTCTGTCATGAAACATGAATTTTAGAATGAAACAGTGTCTTGGCAGAAGCAGTAAGGCTTCCGGACCAGCCAAGGAGTTAAACCATCCAAACAAGTTAATTGGGATGAGTTTCAATGAGGAAAGAAATTGGGAAGCCCCTGAGGGAGCAAGGTATGGGACACACTCAAAAGATGGCATGTAATTAAATTCTTGGCTGCGTGTGCGCAAGGTTTAGAGGAACACTTTCCTTTATCCTTCACTGCTCCTTTCCCGGGGCAAAGAGCCTGTGTGAGATTTTGTCTGCCCTTGACTGGTGCTTGGAGACAGGAGAGTAGGGACTGCTCTGGGTAGATCTGGGGCTTTGGGGGGGACAGCTCTGTATTCTATGTGTTTGCAACTTTCCTGATTGCATTTCGGTGTTTAGTCCGCACCAGAAGGTTCATACAGAAAACAAGATCCCTGGCTCTACACCACGCTGTCCACCCCTGGGCTCCTCTGTGTCCCTGCTCCCCCTCTTCCTCCCTTCTGCAGGCAGCTCACTGCCCGCGGCACTGCAGCCTGCCGAGCTGCGGGGGTCCTTGACTAATAACTGCATACACTCAGGTCCCTTGCTGTTTTGCCACCTGTATTCCCCAGCCTTCAGCCTAGCAACTGCGGGATCACATGTAACCCACTGTCTGCAGGGACCCACCTCTCCTCACACCTGTACTTCTGCTTACTTGAGGCTTGCTCAGTTTCTAAGCTCCCAAAACAAACTCAGCTTTCTGCTACCCAGAGTCTGCACATCCCCCTGCCACCTTCAGTTTGTCCCCAGCAGGACACACAACCGGTTCTGATTTTACCTGCAGCAGAAACTGCCTCATCCTCTGGGGTAACAGAGGAGATCTGCCCATCAGCCTGGGCTGAACCCCTTGTGAGTGAAGCTGCTGCCTTTTGAGTTTTCATGCTGGCCAGAAGAGTTAAACCCCAGTGCAAAGCCAACCTGGGAAGCCCAAATGTACTGAGGAGAACCAGCAGGACAGGGAACTGCAAAAGGTTTTAAAATTTCCTTTCCTCCCAACTTCAGTAACTCATTCTGGCATCATAGACTCACGGCAATAAGCATCAATAGCAGGTGTGCTTGCTGTGGATGAGGATTTGAGTCCTAAAGCTCAGCAGTTCCCTGCAGTGAAGGATTGCTGAGCAGCAATGTGTGTGATAGAGCAGAATACACTTAAGAGCATAATATGGCACTTTGTTGTCCTAGGAAAAATGTCTCCTTCCCCTCCTGCAATCAGCAGGGGTAAAGGCAGCTCTTCCTTCCATACTCTGGAGTGTTTCACGAGAAGCACGTCTTGCAGAGATAAGACACTGCTGCTAAGGCAATTTGCAGTCCCACTAAGAGCAAGGAGCTGTCGTCTCTCACAGGTGATGGGTGTCTACTTCTCTGCTCCTCTCTTGCTACAGCCCTGAATATCCCATCCACACAACTTCCAACACCCCACAGCACGTGCTACCCCGGAAATGTATTTGAACATAAGGCATAAGAACTCTGTTACTATATTTATCGTTCATGCACTTTGAGTTTGCACATATGACGTACACTGCTGCTCTGCAGCATGGCATAAGCTCTAGCACAGAAGACAGCAGCATACTGCAGCACAGCTTCCCCTCAGACGGGATTTTTAACATCCATCTTGAGATAGCTGAGCAAGAGTGGCACAGGCAGAGAGGAGAGGCTGCTGGGCTCTGGCTGACTGCAGCATCAGAACGGCACCAAAGCGTTGGTACCTCACCTGCCCCAGCTGCAAACACCTGAGGGGACTGTGGGGGGGACTGCTGGGGTGGGAGCTCTGATTTTGTTCACATTCATTTTGCAGAAGCAGAGCATGAAGGAGAAGTGGAAAGAACAGAGCTGGTTTGTAGAAAACAGCTACCCCCATAGTAATAATAAGCATTCCAGTTGCGTCTCAGGAAAGCACGAAGTGGGTTGTGGAGTACAAATAACTTATTCTGACTCACTGGAATATTAACTGAAGTTTAAGACAGGGGTGTATTCTCTATGATTTTTTATTTCCAGACTTTGGGGTGGGGAGGGGTGTTGGTCTGTGCTGCTCTTATTTTCATTCAATTGGCTCTGAATTCTCCCTTTTCCCTCCCAGTTTAATACCCAACTTCTTATTTCTCCTTTACAGCTCTGTATTTCTTCTGCATGTCTTCATTTTTCTGCTTTCCCTTTTATTCTTTTGGACTCCTCTATGCTGTTTTCTTTCCTCCCACTTTATTTTTCCCTTCAGTCTGAAAATCCAGCAAACAGTTTAAGCTTGTTCAGAGTTAAGCTTGTGATTAAGTGTTTCCCTTAAGAATAACAGATTCAAATACTCATTTCCTGGAGGAGACTTAGAGTGTGAAGGAACAACAAGCTGGACCCACTTCAGCCATTTTCCTGGAAATGCTGCTTTTCTTTCTTGCTTTCTCTCTTGCTTTAGTTTTAAGGCAGATGGGGTATAAATAATCAATGCACCCATAGATGTTGTGAGGAGTGGAGCCCTAACAGCCCCCTGCCAGGTCCAACAGCCTGGCGAGGCACAGCATGGGTAATTCAAAGTTTATAGCACACCCAGAAGTGGGCAACAACTACTGAACACCAACAGCAACACTTTCCAGGGATCTTAATTTGGCTGCCAGAGCATTGGAAATAGCTGATGAACAGCACTGTACTGAGTTTCCAGGCCATTGTCCCAGGAACTATACGCTAAGCTGCTGGAAACAATGATTTATCCCACTGGGTTTGTTAATTAGAAGATAAATGGGCAACCAGAAACATATTAGCAAGGAAAAAAGAAAGCAACGTGCAGTGACCATATGTTCCAGAAATTTATTCTACATATTCTTTGATTTTTTTTTTTAATATTTATGGATGTTTTTCCAGTGTTAAACACAACCTGACATCAAACTCAAGAGGAGTTTCACTGACATCCTCTGGGTTTCTTGGGCATACTCAGGAAAAACTGTTTCATTGACCTGGCAAGTGCTGTAATGCAGGCAATTCCTTGGCAACTAAGCACCAGATATAACCAGATTATAGGATTATGTTCTCTGCTGCACGCAACTGTGAAGTCTCCCCTCAAAGCCACCTGGGACTACACAGAGACTTGCAGTTCCGCACATTCCCACTGGCAACCAATGTACCTTTTTTCCCATTGAGGTTTTGCATTTAAAACTTCTATTGGCAATTAAGGTTTTATTTTGGTGATGGCCCACAGCATGCCCTCTGGCAGTACATAAAAATGGTAGCGGAAGGGCAGGAGACATTTGTTTGGGGATGCATTTATGTTAGAGATTTAGGAAGGAGTTAAGAAAGCAAAGAGAAAATCCCAATAACTACAATGGACTGGCTGCTCTACGTAATGCTCTGCAGAGCTAAGAACTCAAAACCCAGTGACACCTGGAAGTCTAGGCAAAAGGCTTAGTGCATGTATTTAGCTCTTTAGAGCATGGCAGCAATCACTGGGAATACACAGACGCTTAATAATTGAGACATTGACACCAGTATTTTCCATCTGTTCAGAGCTGTCACACAGATACTATTTCTGATCCTACCCTTGGCTGGAGCAGGAGGAGGTATGGTATGCACAGGGATTCGCAGAGCAGCAGACTCAGAGAACGTTCAGATCAAACATACATGCACAAAAGGGGGTGCAGCTCTGCAGAAACACTAACCTCGTAGCTTTGACACTTTGCCAAGTTGACTGACAATGGCAGTGGAAGAAACAGCAAAGCAAAGTTGACACCCAAGCTTTAGCCCACCATTGCTCATTTTCTGTGTTTCACGTTTGTTTTCCACCGACTGTTGCACATGGCAACTGTAGAGAGAAACCCCAACCTCTCAACTGAAGCAGCTCTTGTATCGCGCTGGGCTGAGATTATCGTTTTTAACATTTAAAATGAAATTAAAGATTTAAAATTTTTGTAACAGGAGAGGAAGGTGCCTACACTGGCTGTACTCAAGCACGGGAAGCTCACAGCCCTCCAGCTGGGCCAGGGACTTCCCTGTAGTGTTGATTCTTGTAAGTGTTTTAAGCAGCACGATGTGGGATTGTTTATCAGTGGAACAGGTCAGCAGGCTGCTGGGTAGCTGCCCCTGGTTCTAAGGTGTCAGTAAAGTGTCTGGCAAGTTTTAGATGATTTTGGAAACTGTAACATACTGAGCTTTGCTTGCTGTCTTGGGAATAGAAGCTGTCTTGCTGCACCAGGAGGAACAGCTGTTTACATACCCTTAGATCACATTGTGCGTTTAACCTAGGCCTGCACAGAGGCAGGAACACCTAATGTTTGATGGCTTGGTGTTGCTTACAGCGTGAAAAGAAAAAGAGAGAGTTTTGCAAAGATCTCACAGGGGAAAAGAAGAAAAAACACCTCCTTGGCTCTGTACAAGGAAAGGGAACATAAAATACCAGGTGTTAGCTCCTGTCATATCACAGAGCTCAGAATTACACAGTAATTCCAGCTCTATTCCCAGGCCTTGTTTGGCAGAGACTGCCAGTGTCCTGGACAACGTGGACAGGTGAATGGGTCCCCGACCCAGGGGACCCGGGGCAGAGATGGGGAGGTACTCTGGTGGATGGGTGAGGGGTCAGGGAAAATGGGTAACATGGGAACTTTTCCAGAAGATTCCTCCTCAGGTTTTGGAGAAGCTCCTGCCCCCAGGGAAGATGTTCTCTCCTCTCCCCTGGCCCACCATCAGCAGCAGCAGTGAGGAGAGGGAGCGCCTGGCTGGGAGCTGCCACCCACCAGGGAAGAGAAATAGCAATGTGTTAAAAGAGTCATAAAGAGGGAAAATTCACAATTATAATTTGTGAAACTGATAATAGATAACCAGTTACTATTTAATAGCTCTACCAAGATAGGATATCTCCTATCCACATATCTCAGAATTTATTCCATTTCTTCCATTATTCAGATTCATTTTGAATTCATTTCCAAGAGCACCTTGGCACTATGGAAGGCTTCCTGTATTTTGATTTGTCATGTCATCAGCCTGCCTTGGAAATGAGCTTCAGCTAAGCAGGCAGAGGACGGATTCCTTGCCACAATTTTATTTAGTAGAGACCAGAAGAGAAAGAGAAGACAAAAAGAGGAGGAAGGAACTGAGACACTTTGTTTGTTCCTGTGCCTTTAAGATTCTTTGGAAAATCAGTTATCAAGAGGTGGCTCTTTTTGGGAGATTCAACTGATATTATGGTGTTCAATTAGAGCTTACTGAAGAGAAGACTAAGAGACAATTTAATCACAGTTTGTGAGTACCTACACAGGGAGAGCATTTGATACAAGAGGGTTCTTTATTCTAACAGACAAAGGCATTAAATTGCTGGAAGTTGAATTCAGTAAAGATTAAATTAGAAATAAAGATATTAAAATTTATTTTTTTCAACAGCAAGGGTACTTTACCATCAGAACAAGTGAGCGAGAGAGTCAGAAAATCCTGGCTTTAAATAAAGATGAGATGAACCAATGTGGTCTATTCCCAGGGTTGCTCAGGTTTAGGGTTAGGAAGTGTTGACCCGAGTGCTGTGTGTGCCCACTGACTGCAGATCCTTGGGGGCTGTGTGCTGGGCAGAGCCCTCTGCAACAGGGGCCCTTGGAAAGATGGGATCAATCCAGGCTCAGTCCAGTGTGATGTCTCTGAGGTGAACTTTGGTAAAGAGGGGCCATATATCCTGCCTGTGGCATGGCCGAGTCTCCCAGCTGCAGTGGGCAGGCTGGGAGGTTGGATGCGTGTCACACAAAGTCAATTATTTCAGGTCTGACAGATGACACTTTCTAGCCCTGTGGTTTCAAGGACTATCCTGACACAAAAGACATGGGTTGTAAGGAAATAATAAAATTTTTAAAATAGTGCAAGGCTATTTTAGTCAAGGTCTAGGTCTAAAATCCTCAACTCCTTCCCATCCTGAGCTATAAAAACATAAGCTTCCTTTCTCAAGCAGTACAAGCCACCCCACACCACAAAACCATTGGGAGCCATAAATCTCCTAGAAGAGAACTTGTTTTTTCTCCTAATTTTTATGTTAGCTGCAGTCCACTGTCTTCCCATTACCAGTTTTGGCATCTAGGCATGGTAGTGATGTAAACATCAATATTTTAACATCAAAGAAGAATACAAAATGAAATTGAATTCCAGCAAGTATAAAGAAAATACAACAATGGCTTTCCTATTAAATCCTCTGCAGATTCCAGATAATGGATTATTCATAGACCAGCTTATAATAAGGTCCCCTTTATTCCTGGAATTCGAAGCATTTCTCTCTTAAACTGTGATTATTTTCTGATTCTGTTACCAAGTTCAGTTTTGACACAGTGGTACAATTTCCTTATCTCTCTCTTAAAAGTCACCACATTAGACTGTCTAAATGAAAACAGCAACGTTTCCCATGGGTATTTTTTCTATGTGTGTGATGTTTATAAAAAAAATAATCTGAGTGATGCTTCATAGCCCAGGAAAATAGTGTGCAGTGGGCAATACAGTTGGACTTTGCAGGTGTGTCTAGCTGATACATGAACAACACTGCTTGGCCACACACAGAAAAGCTTTTAACAAACACCAGAAGCATCTGTAACTCCCAACAGCAGCTACCTAGCTGAAAAGACAGCAGAGATGAAGAATATCTGTACTAGGTGCAAACCAGTGACGGATCCCAATCCAGCTAGAAACACCATCTCTTGCCTGGCTCCAGTACATACCTGACCATTCATTCAGCCAAAAATCAGGTGGGTACACATCTTCCTCACTGATTGTGGCTTAATGGGGATAAAAAACATCAGCTCTGGGGGTTCTGATCTTTGTTTGTTTGTTTAGTTCAATAGCAGGATCTATTTCAGCTTGGCTATTCCTTGAGAAACTCAGCTGTGAAAACACCGTGCAGTTCAGAAATCCCCTGCTAGCTGTTGAAATCTGTAGTGCTATATTGAAAGGAGAATTCACCTTTCACAGATCAAGAAGTTCCCTAATTACCCGACACAGCTCCCACATTTATATAGATGTTTTATTCCTAGGGCGTATTTTAGATATAAACCCAGGGTACAGACTGATTTCCTGGGTAGCACCACACAAAAATTACCCTATTGCTTTTAATTTTTTAATTTTTTTTTAAATGGGATTTTAAAACCTCTACTATGAACAGTTCAGCCTATTATTCTTTTAGAATAATCCTGCATTAAGAGAGGAGTGACTCAATATTCTTACTGGCTTTTCCCCTCTCTAGCTTTTATGATCCTTTGCCACTGATGTTCAGACTGGCTTTAGACAAACTGAACTTTGAGGGCTCCATTTGTGAAATGCACGCTAATTTGACAGGGTATTAGATGACTTAATTAATACTGCAAAACTTTGATAGGTTCAGATGCTAGACCTTCCAGAAGAACTGGCTGGAAAATAGATAAAACCATAGTCCACTAGCAACTATTCCTTTTTAATGGATTTCAAACCCTGATCACAGGCGTGCAATGAGATTTGGCCGCCTTATTGTCTCCCACACTGCAATCCTCTGTGATGCTGATGACCTGTTAGTGCTACTTGGAGGAAAAAGCACAACTAAAGCAACTTTAGCAGTGAATAGCTGCCCGTTTAATAATACGGTTTACCAGAAGCAGCTCACTTTGCAGGAGAACTGTAGCACAAGATAATTGACCTTAATACAGTTATGTGCCTTTGCCTTTGATTTGGGCCACACAACTAAATTTGTGGTCAATTACAGAGCCTGCGAGAGCGAGCATGAAGGCATAATTAAAGGTTAGCAAGAGGTGGACACAGAAGGAATAGCTCTGAAATTCAAGTCCACTAATTCACTCTGGTTACAGGGACATAAACAAGCTCTCATCTCTGCAGAGTTCAAAAGGCCACCTGCACAGGTAGTCCCAACCTTCCATTGCCACACATCTCCAGGGCAGCAGAGGCACAACACACCCATCTCTGCTAAATGGATCAAAGAAACTTTTTTGGTACGCTGAAGTTTTCTTTATGTTACAAATTACACCTTCAAATAAAGAAAACTCATTCTTGTGTTTCTAGCCATTAAGCAGCCAAGGTACAGAACTCCAACCAAGATCAACATGGTTCATAGACCTTTTGATCCTTGGAAAAAAGTCCCAGTGGTAGTACATCAATGTACAGCCCTCTGAATAACAAGGATGTATCATTCAGAGTTCAAATTAATGAACGGAGATTTAGGAGGTCAGAACTATAATTAATTTCTCCCTATCCTATTCTCCCCAACGCAGTTCCAGCACAACCCTAGATACATCATCTCTTCTCCTCACTACTTAAATTCCCTAGTCATAAAATGGGAACAACAATATTTCTACTCCTCCAAGGAGCACCACAAACCTCATTTGGTAATGTACATTTGGGGATCTTCATACAGAAGTTATTACAGTAATTACACATTGTTGTAAGAAATCTTTTCGAAAACAAGTTGGTTTTCAGAATTTTGTGATCCAATGTACCCCAATAAAATGACACTGTGAAAGAACTCGGGGTAATCTCTGGGTTCTGGGTGATACACCAGATGTTTCTGAAAAGGTTCCAGTCCATAAGGACAAATAGAGGCATATTGAGAATTCATGAGTCCACACCTGTCTGGGATGTGCAGAAGTACCAAATTCAGGAGACATATATACCTGTTCTGGGATGATTGCTTGTTGTGATGAGAATGCAGAGAAAGCAATATACAACCCAAATGATTAAAGGCAAGAATCAAAAGTCTACTGTAAAAGCAACAGCCCAAAATGTGTGTCAAGAGTGAATTATGAAAATAGCCTCGTACATCCACAGCAATTTCACAGAGCCATTCTGATAACAACGAACATGACGGTGTGCAATAGGAATAACAATGCCTAGAATTATTCCAACCAATATTTTTTAAGGACAGTCACTTTAGTTCTCTCTTTGCATCTGTAAATGGTAGCTGAATTAATGATAAATACAGCTTGAGCAACAGGAGGTTCTGCATTACCTTCTATTATCTGCCCCTTCTTCCTGCCTGGAAATGGTATGAAGATATTCCTTACAACTGAACTGCAGATGGTCTCGTACCTAGTGAACCATAGTGTGTACAGAGGAACTAGGAGGTTGGGGAAGAACAAAAAGCCTCTCAGGTCACTTGGAGATTGCCTGCAAGGTTGTAGGGATCTGTGTAGTTTTATATTTCACTGTAACACAATTTCCCTGATGGGATCTCAAAGCACTTCACAAACATTAATGCTAAGATTCACACACAGTTATTACCTTGCATGGACGATTTCCAGGGCTGAGTTTTGTTGCTGTTATTAAGCAGAGCAGGGCTGGAGTGCTACTGAAGCATTGCTTTGTATAGCAAGGGTAGATGTGGTCAGGCCAAAGTGAGAGAGTCTATGTGTGCGGCTGTACAGAAGGAGAGGCTGACACAGAGCAACTTCAATGGAAAGGGAAAAAACCCTTCTACGTATGGGCCATGTCATCGTCATCAGACCGACTGTCATGGAGCTGAGTGGCCTTGGAAAAGGAGCAGCCTCAGCATGAAAGGAGATATTTTAAGCACAGAGGATTATTATTTTCTGGATGCAGCTGGGAGGTGGGTGAAGGGCAGTGGGAACTGTCCAGGCTCCCCTAACTCTTAACTGGCAGGTGTGAATGGTCTCCCATCACCCCAGCCAGTTATTAAGTCAGTCCCATGTAGAAACACAGGGCTTTTTAGGAGGCAGACAGACACTCAGTGCCTCTGGCTTTTCTCAGGCAGACCTAAACTCCTATGTTTCCCACTGGCTTTATTACAGAAGTCCGTGCATGTCAAATAATACCACCTTGACAGGACTTTCCCACTGGACTTTTTCCTAAAGGCATTTGCAGCCTGAGACTCCAAAAGTGCCTCTGCTCATCTTGGCTTTGGCAAGAGACAAAGTCACACTCTGCCACCACAGAAGGTGCTTTATCTCTCTCCTGAGGTTCTCACAAGACCACACATCTGTTTAAAAAAAAAAAAATCCTAACCAGGCAACAAAACAAGCCAAAATCTGGCTCATGTTTAGGCAGGAAACCTTGCTATAAGCATCATATCAAAAGCCAGCTGTAGATATTATTTGCCTCCTACATAGGCTTCGCCCCTCTACCTGTGTGTTTTGATGGGATTACAAACCCTCACTTCAGAGCAGAGCAATATGTTGCTATTCTTTCAGCAATTCAATTTTGCCCAATGTTGTGGAGAACAGCCTGCATTCAGAAAGTGAGTAAGGGCATTGCTTTACTTTTACCAGTCGCTTTAAACAAATATTAGAGAGCAGTGCTCCCTTGGGTACCATTACAGCAAACAGCAATTTTCAAGCAAGCTCCAGCGTAGATTGCTTCTGAGATGCTTCTGTACTTGTAGGATGTGTATTCTACACTTATGGCACTTGTGAGGATGATGGTGGTGGGGAAAATCTTACTGACATAATACAGGAACAGCAGTTTGCCCAGCTGATAAACCCTAATGGTTTTAATTTCCTTTCTATGCAGCGCTAAGGCTCATACTAGAGACTCCTCTGCACAGAGAAGGGGGCATGGTGGTGGGATACAAGACATTTGCTGTCACTACCCAGGATATATCCTTACCCCGAGCCCTTGGTCCCCATGGGAAACACACAGCCTGCATGGCAGCAGTGTCGATTCTCTCCAAGCAACATTTCCCAGCCTTCCACAGGCAAAAGTGCACACACTCAGGAAAACTTACACGTGATTGGAGCGAACCAAAGCAGGAAGGGACTCAGCTGTACTCTTCCAGCCATACTTGGTAGCACTTTGCACCTTTCACACCACCCCCCATCTCTGGAATATGGTTAGGCAGCAATGGTTTTGCTTAGAAGTTGGTCTGTACAGGTACTGGTGTGCTGGGAGCGATGGATGCACTGCATTGTCTGTGTGGTGAGGGAAACTGTATTTCCTTGAGTCTGTGTACTGCTTCGTACTGGATCAGGCCAGCTAGCAAAAATAGAGTTGCTGTCTCAGATGTACTTCATTGGTATTCTGAAGGCAGCTGGAGAGAGACTGCACAAAATTATTTTCAAACAAAAATTACAATTGGAAAGGCAAAAAGAAGGAGATGGAGAGAATTTGGGGGGCATTTGTCAGCTGAGAGCCTCAAGCTGCCTTGCTGATGGCAGAATAAACACAAGAGGACCCGAAACAAATGGTGCTTCGTGGATCAAAGCAACTAGATTCTGCCACAGATACTCAGTGTTAAAAAGCTTTTCATTGTGGAAAGAGGGAGTCAGCCCAATCTGAATCCACAATGAACGGAAAAACAAGACTGCCTTCTGCTAAACACAGGCTGGCAAGGGAGTGCTGGTCAGGGTAAACCCTGCACATCCTTCTAAAGCCAGATTTATGCAACAAAGCAGCAACGTCTTACACACTGAAGCACCGTTCCCCTTCATATCTGCTACTGGGCTGATAGACACGATGCTTAATTCTGCCAAATTTGTCAGTCTTGACCTGCAAGTCTGATCTTCGGGAATTTCTATTCATTGCTGAATAAATAATGCATGGGCAGTCATGCATTTTTCATGCTAAGACTTTTAAAGGCCACTGTAGTGATGCATGTAAATTCAATCTCCCCTCCCCACCTCCCAGCACCCCACCTCCCCACACACTCAACTGCTAAATAATTATTAACATCTGACTCGCAGCATGGTGAGCAGCTGCACCACCCAGAGAATCCACTGTTGCTTTGACACAGCTGCCTCCTCTCCTCCTCTGATAAAGTCGAGGAGAGATAATGCCAGGCAATAGTAAAGCAATCTGTCCCTTTTTGTCCCCCTCTCTCCCCCCCCCCATTTTTTTTCATTTCTTTTTTATAAGGCTCAACAGAAACACATGTGTACGAAGTGGAGCAGAACAAAGGGACCTGCTTGCGGATTTGATATTCTTCTGGAAGCACACTAATCCCTTCCAGAAAAGCAAAGCTGGTGCCTTTATTTGTAGCTGTTGGCTAATCTGTGTGTCAGAGAACTGAGCAGACGATGGGGCTTGGGGCAGCTTTATCAGGCGAGTGACTGAAGGGCTGTGACCAAAGGAGGGAGAAGCAATGCTGCTAAACAAGGACTTAAAAAACAAAGCCAGAGAGCAATTCTGGCATGATGGAGGTGGGGAGTAGGAATGTTTAAACCCTCCAAGTCAGCTCTCTGCGCATCAGTGTTGGCTTTGGGTGAGATCAGGACAAGAGCTGAGTCCTCCATGAGGCTTGGGGATGCTGTAGATGAGGCAGCATTGGAACATAGTGCTGCTCTTCAGTGAGTCGGTGAAGGGGCTGTGGTGAGGAAACCAGTGGGGTTTCTTCCAGCTCCAGGTGACACTGCTGATGTAGAAAGGATCAGGAAAATCCCCCCTGGGCCATCCAGTCTGCTAGATGAGATTCATGAGGAAACTCTGGTCCCCTTCTCAGGAGGGGGATGAAGCAGGAAGCCTCCAAACCTTCATTAACTTAACCAAACCGCAACACCAGACTAGCAGAGGCTTCCCAGACAGCTTGCAGAAGCCATAAATATGAAAAAGGCAAACTACTGAAATGCATTTCAGTCTCTATCCCCTGGGAACAAACTGCAGTTTTACTTAACACTTCAGGTTCTGCTGCAGCAGAATTGAAAGGCCAGTAAGCACAAGTGATGTGTAGAAGATGGCACTTTGGGCATGAACGTGTTGATGTTTGTCTAAAGAGTAAAAGGTAAAACATCTGGATTTTGAGCAACTCTGAGACCCCTGGGCAGGAGCAAAGTGCCCATACTGTTGCTGCGATTGTACTTGAATAATTTCCCCAATAAAGGCTTAAATGTTATGATTTATGCATGCACTTTCCTGATTGGTTTGGACACTTACATTTTGGCTACTAACTCCCCAGTCTGGCAAAGATCACATCTCCCACCAAAACTGTATTTTCATATACAGTCAGTGGGATTACTCATATGCTTAAATGCTTTGCTGCCTTGGGACCCAGTTTTATCATTATATGCTTAACTCAGTGACATTTCAGATCTAAAATCTGATGTTCAATCAGGGTGGAACAGAGTGTAGAGTTGTCTGCTTCAGTGCTTTTTGGGCTTTTCTTATGAATTATGTGAAGCCAGCCCACAGGTCAGAGGAGGTGAGTTTGATTTTTCACAGAGTCAGGGATGCTCTCAAGAGAAGGGCTCGGAACTGGCCATTTGCATGGAGAACTGCATTGGTTTTATTCAACAGTAGCAGAGAGGAGGAGTTGGGGAGGAAGAGGAGAAAAGACATGTGAAGATGAGTGCTGAGGTCTCCATGGGAATGGAAGGATATGTCACTCAGTGGTATCCCCCATCTTGTCTTGGAGAACGTCATGTAGTCATGACAGCCTGGTCTTCTGTATTAGTAGTAAAATGAAGAGAAGGAATTCATCCTGATGCAATTTAACACTTACCTTTAATATAGCAGCCTGCATTGAAAGATTTTGGCTAAAACCACTCACAAAACACAGGCACACACATATAAGCTTTTTACAAATTCTCCTGTCTGGGATGAAAAGCATTTTGAAATACGGATGAGAACTGACTGCAAACACATCTGGAGAACTCAGAGAGAAACCTACCCAAGATGAATTATGGAAATGAAATGCCCATCTTTACAGATCAATGCGAGGAAGTTCCTGGTGAGGAGTATATAGATCATTTAAAAGACCTCTCATCCTGGTTCACTAGGATTCCGCTCCAAAGTACACTGGCTGATGTGGGGCATTATTAATAGTGTTGGAATTAGAGGATCAGTCACTTGTTGCCCATAGACTTCTCTTGCCCCTTTTATTTAAGACCTTCACTCATGGTCTGGTAACGGATTTACATTTAGATGAGAGTAAAACTGGTCACAGTAAGGATGGAAAGAGAAGAAAGCCTCTTATTGCTCCTGACAGTGAAGTCTGACCCTCAGCAGGCTATTTTAATTGACAGTGAAAACTATAAATTGCCTGACTTGTCTAGAAAAGAGATCCCACTCCTTGGTTTGAGATCCTGTGCCATGTCATGGTTTGTCCTGCTCATGCTGCTACTCTGTCCACATCCCTCCCTCCTGCAGCAGATTTGGGTTGTGGTTTGTGCTAGGTCCTGTTCCAGCACATCTGTTAATTCCAGGCACTGCTCTCCTGCATGCAGAATTATACCCTGGGACAAAGGTGCCTCATTTGATCCGAGGCATCCCTTTGCTAAAGAGCCAAGTGTCCTTTCCAGCTGAGTCCTCCTTTCCTGCCTGCTGCCTTGGAGCCAGCCTGTGTGCTCCCTGCGAGGGGGAGCTCAGGCTCATTTCAGGAAACCCACATGTTGTCTGCTTCTGCATTCAGCACAGTTGTCAATCTTGGTAATGAAGAGGCTGAGGACTGGGGTGGAAAAGCTGTTAAATAAATCATAGTCATACTTTGCATTTTTATAGGTGTTTTTCATGTCTAGCTCACAAAATGCCTCATGAAGGGAGGTAAATATCATTGTTCCTCCTTCACAAACAGCAAAACTGAAACCTGGTGAGATCAAAGAACTGACTCAAGGTCAACCACGAGCCAGTGTCAGAGGAAAGGCTCCAGCCTTCATCTGTTGCCCAAGCTGAGGTGGTAGGCGATGCTACTACCTCTGTTTCAGGCTCGAAGAGCTGATCATTCGAAAGAAGGGCGGGGTGTGATTTAAGGGGCATTGAAAAGTTGCCGTGCGGCCGGTTGGAAAGGGCAGCCCTGTCAGGATGCGATGCACAGGCTTGACGAAGCACCGCTGAAGCTTCCAGCAAGAGCCCCACGGGTTGTGAGGATGCAGGCTGAGACCATAAATTGCAGAAGATTCCCTCTAGTCATCGTGTGAATCTTTGCTCTGTGTGTGTGAGGGAGGTGATTAGAGACAAACTATCTGGTAACCCAGAGCATATAGGGACCATTATAAGATGCTCTGACAACACAGGCATTCTTCTTTGGGTGTAACTCTCTCCTCCCCAGTCCTAACAGCTTTCAGGTCTTGCTTTCCACCCCACTCATGCAAGTGGCGTGGGAAATCAGCACCCTGACATCCGTGCAGATAAACTGCAAGTCCCTCTGTCCCATAGAACAGCAACCCCGGGCACAGCTTTTTGGGCACTGAGAGAGAACTCTCCCTTATCCTGCTATAGCCCCCACCCCAGGGAAAATCAGTCCTCCTCTGCTTTTTGTCTGGACCAGCCTCAAATAGCTGCACCTTGTTGCTAGGCTACCCAGTTGCCTTCCACACATCCCCATAGCTGCTGGAAACCTCACATCAAATTGCAGCTCACATGTTGGGCTATTTTTATCTGTTTGGGGAGATGGGGGATGAATGGACAGCGGGGCGGAAGGAAGGAAGGAAGATATTCTTATTCAAGTGCTAGGATCCTCTGGTCATTGGGTTATTTGGTATGTGCCTGAAGAAGCTTGTGAATATGAATGTGTGTGCTTCTGCTTCCTTAAATAGGTAGAAGATATGTGGGATCATAATGAAATATCTGGCTGACTAATGAATATCAAGTGACACCTTTTGTGCTATTTTGAATCCTTGATAATTTGTCCTGTGTTCTGCAACAGCCAGAAAAGAGCTGGAAACAGCTTCACAAAATGCCCTGATGCACCAGAAAACCTGTGAAGGGCTGGCAAGTGTGGAATAAAAAGCTCTTGGCATTTACACAGCCACGAGATCCTTACATCTTGTTTGGATTCATGTGATCTCATCACAAAGGTGGCAAGAAGATGGAGGTAGAAGAGTGAAAAATGGTTGCAGAGAAATAATTCCCATCCTCACAGAGAACCGGGGCTCTGCCCCTTGTCCTAAGCCACCCGTGTTACCCAGCCCTGAGCAACACTGCGTGGTTCCTGGGCTGCTGCACACAGCAGTCTCTGGGGCTACGCTCTGTGGTGGAGGACCCAGCAGATGCAATGGGAAATCCGTGAACACGCAGGATCTTATGCCCTCACCTCACATGTTCAAAGGACATTACCCATACTGCTGCTAATGCACAGCATTGTGCAGTCTTCTCTGCCTTTTTGTTTTTCTTTCCACAGATGGGGAAACTGAGGCTTGCAGAGGCTGAGGAAAACCATGGCTGGATTCCATAAGTCACATCATGGTACAATTAAAAAGACTGATATAATTTAGCACCTCATTTCTTCTGTGTTGGTTCTAGGATTGAGGGCTTTCTGTACAGACCAGCAATACTGCAAGAAAATGAAGTTGCTCTATGGGTTTTTCTAACATTTTCTTCCCATAAGATGAGCTGCAGCCATATGAGGTAAGAACCCCCTGCAGCTCAGATCACACTCAACACTGTATGCTGGGGTACAGGAAAAGATTTCTGATTCTGCTTTCAGGCATTTGGGGAAAAAATGACAAAGGCTTAAGAAGTGGCATTTTTAATCCTCTCTCTTTTCTGTATTTTCATTAACTGAGGTCCTGAGTTTGAAGGTGGATGCAAAACACCCTCAAGGTGGATGCAAAACAACTTCACCCTGACTGTAGATGAGCTGCTTACCTGGGACCAGAGCCTTTCAGGGCAAAAAGGAGACCGAGGAACTGAGAAATAGCCATTGGGAGATAGCTATCTCCCAGGAATCAAAATGTGACCCACAGTTACTGCAGCTGTGAGGTGCTAGTGAAAGAAAAAAAGAGGAGAAAAAAACTCCACTAAAATCCACTCAAACCTCGCACCTACGAAACCATGCCCAGTACTGTCAGGAGAGACTGGTTTTTTTGCTTTCAAAGACAGATTCCCCCTTAAATCACAGCTGCCAATTATATATGAAATAAATGCAAGCCATAAAACTCAGCCCAAATCAGGTTTCCTGCCCTCATTCCCTCTGTTCTCCTGAGCATCAAAAAGCCACCCGGGGCTGAGACCTGGCACCTCCCCACGGCACTGGCAGGAGATGTGCTGTTGGCAGTCGCAATCACGGGCTCAATCAGCGACAAGGAGATTATTTCTATTTTCTCAGCAGCTGTTTGAAGGGAAATAATCCTGGAAGAGCCTAATGAATTAGCCTTACGAGAGTTATCTGAACTAATGAGGAGGAGTGGAAATGGGCTGAGGAAAAGGGGCTGCTTTTCAAAGAAACACAGTGCCTTTATTGGCTCTCTTCTGCTTTGGATGTTCAAAGACACCCCTATCCCCCCTTTTTATTTTTTTCTACAGCAATTTATTTCCTGAGTGATTGAAGAACAAAAACAATTACAAACTGTACCAATTTCTTTTTTCCTCTTAGCTTGCTCATTTTCACTTAGCGAGATGCTCAAACTGACGATGTTCCCATCCTCCCTTTCCCCTCCCCCTTCTGCAGGATCAGAATAATTAGAGACTAGCTAGAAACAAAAACAAACCCGAGTAGCAGAAGTATTCCAAGCTACACGGGGTTAGGTATTGTGCCACAGCATACTAGTGAAACTGAAAAAAAAAAAAGGGAAAAAGAAAAAAGAAAAAACCCATCTTTCCAGTGCTTCCAAGATCAAAGGAGCAACCCTTGAAATTTGATGGTTGGGAACTTCTGAGGAAGGAGGTTGTTAAACCAGTCCTGACTTCTGTGTCTGTTTTATCAGTGGGAAGACAGTGACACTGTTTGAACTAGATACTGACTCTTTCCCCACAGATTTCTGAGCGTGTTCCCCAAGGCTAAGGGTTTGCTGTGAGAGTTCAGGGAAGGGGCTATGCTCGCACTTAAAGCCTTCACAGAAGCAGTTAAGGACTTGGGTGCTTCCTGCATTGCTCCTGCCCACTGGCCTTTCAACGAGCAGCCACAGAGCCGTGGACCACACATTAGTCTGTGGTGAGTCCACGCAATTATCACACCTTTTTTGGATCTCTGGAAGAGGCAGATGCTCAGAGTTAAACCCAGCAGCTGCTTTTGCATCACCCAGCTGTGCTGTCCGGCCCAGGATCAAAGTCCGAAGAGGTTTGTGCATGTGCAAAGCTGCTATTTCATTTACTCCAGGCTGATGGTCACTGGCACCCTGCCTGGCACACCCAAATTGGCTTCATTGCTCCTTCACCTTCTCTGAGGTTCACAACACAGCCTTGGCTGCCCTGGAAGATACAGCCCTCCCTCCTTCTCAGGTTTTTCTCTCTTCAACACACAAATTATTTTGTAGCAAGATGCCTGCTGTTTCTCTGCGTATTAACACTGAGAAAGCAGAGGAGGTTTGATATTAAGGATAAGATTTCAGTAAATGCAGCCCTGGCTCTGAACTGCCTCTCTGAGCAGTTGGGGCTGACGCTGTGGACACACGTTGTCTTCTGGCGCCAACTGTGAAGGCTGGAAAGGGACCATCTGCCGCCTGGTCCTCACTGCCCTTCAGCTGCCTGGTATGGTCACTCCTTAATGACATTCAATCAAAACAAATTAAGCTAGCAGCGATCTATTATTTGAAGTCACTCGTCTCCCTGAAATTTCTCACTGAAATAAGTTAAAGAGCAACCAGACAAGCACTTGGCAGGCAGAGGTGAGAGGCTGGTTGTGATCTGCTGGTGTGATAGCATTTCTGGCGTAGTGGCAGCCAGAGGGTTATAGACCTGTTGCTGATGTGTTGATCCTCCCTGGATACCCTGGTATTTGCACTCCATGCCTTAACTTGTCCTTCTCCCACTGTTACTTTAGTCTACATGCAGCTTCTGCCCCACGTGCTCTTCATTTTACTCATGGGTATCTCTCTGCACGTTCAGGCTGAAATTTCCCTGTGCTGGCTGCCCAGGAGTCACGTACACGTGTTACTGCACCACACTGAGGTCAGCAGGAACACACCAGCAAATGAACTTGCAGGTTTGAGACTGAGACCAGTTCTGTTCCGTCTACAGAAAGAAGCAAATGGGCTGCATGACACAGAAGCACCGCAGCCTCCCCAGCTTCTGTAGTTTGGGGTGGGAATCGCAAAGGGAATGGGGTCAGTAGAACAGTGAAAGTCTTTCTTGTTGCTCAAAAAGCCTCCTGCCCTGGTTTGCCTGCATGTTGTGTCCTGGGATGCCAGAGCCTCCCCGGTATCCTGCCCTTTTGCCCACAAGACCTGGAAGGCATCCAGAGTTGGTTCAGTGATAATTTTTCTGGCATGGCAGAGACTGGCAGGTGGTGCAGAACTAATATGTTCCCCACTATCCACTTAACTGTGGTGCAGAGAGGTGTGTTGGGATGGGGAGGGGCATGACCTGAATGCAGTGTGCTCTAAGTGCACAGAGCTGGTGGATGATCCAATGGGGGTCATGGCCAAACAGCGTGAAGTAAAGCATCCCCAGGCAGCTGCAAAGCATGCAAGAGCTTTGTGGGGTCCAGCAGTTCTCTGGAACACAAGAATGCCTAAATGGTATCCCATCTGCCTGCTTCACCTGACCTAATGATTAATAAAGTCTTTATCTTCTGTCTGGGTAAATGTAAATTCTAAGAAGGAAAAACTAAAGCAACCATACATATGGAAAAGGATTTGGCAAGGCCTCCTTTGAATACTTGCCCTCCACTACTTTACTGATGAAAGAAAGTCTCATACTCCAGAAATGTAAAAATAATACATGAAAAGCAGAGAGTAGTTTAAGGAGTTAGAAATAGGAGTGAAGCTGACTGCTGGAAGTTCATCACTCAAAATGAAATGTGTAAAGAAAACATGAAGGAAAAAGAGAAAAGTTTAAATGTAAATTCAAAGTTTAAAATTCTTCCCTCATTTACAAATCTATAGTGGGGAATTTGTTTAGAAATAGATTAATTCTATGTTCTCTGTCTCTCTAAAATTATAGTTTTAAAATTACATGAAATATTCATGGAGGATGGGGAGGGAGCTAGCATCACCTTTGCTTTGCTGTTCAAATGAAACAAGCTGAAGTGAAAAAGACAGCAAGTGACTGAAGAGCTTTTCATTCCAGGAGAGTATGAAAAAAAGAAAATTTTGCTTTCCTGTATTCAACGATTACAGTGATAATGGCTACATAAGAACCTAGACAGAGAAATTTCTAGCCTCTCTAAAATTCTCTGCAGCTTGCAATTACACATAGTCGAATTTATCACAGATGCCAGATGGCACAGCTAGCATATTGGCAGGGAGTTTTGAAATAAAAGAGGAAAAATAGCTGGCCTGTTCTGTGCCTAGCTTGCCTTCCTTTCTCCCTCCCACCCCCAATAACCTTCTCCTACTCTCTTTCTGGATGTAAATTTTCCCCCTTTTCTGTAAACCAGCAATCTGGGGAAAGAAACTATCTAACTTGTTTGGGCTTAGGCCTTGTCTAAGATGCCCATAGGTTCCTTGAATTACAAATGGGTGAAATCACTTTGTTCAAGGCTTTTCTTGCAATTAGTCCTATTGTTTTCATTGGGATAACAATGAGAAATGAGAGTGGAGGGTTATCATACAAGAAAAGACCCTTACACTGAATTCAGAGCATAGGCTGGTGGTGGGACAGAGAGATAGGCATGCAGGCACTGATGTAAAAAAATTAATACAGAAAATGTATTTCTCTGTGGCAACAACTATGTTTGCAAAACAACCCCCAAAACTCAAAATCAAAAGATGATGTTGATTGCACACACCCCCAAATGCCTGATCCAGGTTTTTGCAAGGTCTTAGAATCACATTTCTAAGTGCTTAGCAACCAGCTGCTTCTCTGTGTCACTTGTGGCCAGATTTTCAAACCATCTCAATACCCTCCAGGAGCACTGTGACATGCAATCTGCTCCCTGTCTCAAAGGAGACAAAATTCCTTTGAAAATCTGGCCCAGATGGTCAATGCCAATCAATTTTGGAAAAGCCTGTAATGCCCAGCAAATAGAGAGATATGCATCTCAGAACGATGAATGAAACGATGGCTCTGGGAGGGACCCAGACCTTATTATCTTGAATAGGGCAAGGAATTCATGCCAAATCTCACTGTAGTTCTTTATATTGATATAAACTTAGATTCTCCAAGGTATTCAATTTGAATTACTCCTTTTGGTTTCTTTGAGAGTTAATTGCCTAACTGCATCTGGAGATACAGACCCTCGTTTATCTATTTTTCTGTGTGTCTACCCCTTCATCCATCTGCTTTATTTTACTTGATTATTCATGTCCCATCATTTGATGGTTGTTTTCACAGCTTATGACTGTGTTGTCAGGTGTTGCACTTCCATATAATTTTTTCCTGAGCAGTGTTGGTAATTCTCACTATCAGTATATTATAGGTTAAAAGCTTTTGTCTTCCTGTGTGCATACACCCTCTATATATGTTTAAATGAACATCTAGAACCAAAAAGAAGGCAGAAAGTGAATGATGCAATTACTCTAACCGTCTTTAATCTCAGCCCTTGTCTACAGCACTGTTCAAAGGAAACACACTAACCCTGCAGATACAGACTTGTCGCACCGCTTCAGTTTTTTGATTTACATTCCCTGCCCTGCGTGGGTGGGTGCAGACGTATCTGGAGTAGGGAAGAGGCTGCACAGGCAAGAAATGGCTGCTGCTGCTTTCAGCATCTTGTCTGAAATGTCTACAAAAGCACTTGTCCTTCAGCAAGTCCTGGGAAATGTGTTCACTTTCACTTTTGGCCAAGTTTCATCTGACTACCTGCTGGAGAAGAGCTCTGTGGAGAAGGACCTGGGGGTCCTGGCTGATGACAGGTTGGCTATGAGCCAGCAGTGTGCACTGGTGGCTAAGAGAGCCAATGGGATCCTGGGGGGCATCAGGAAGAGTGTGTCCAGCAGGTCTAAGGAGGTGATCCTCCCCCTCTACTCTGCCTTGGTCAGCCCCCACCTGGAGTACTGTGTCCAGTTCTGGGCTCCCTGGTATAAAAAAGACAGGGACCTCCTGGAGAGAGTCCAGAGAAGGGCTACAAAGATGATTAAGAGCCTGGAACATCTCCCATATGAGGAAAGGCTGAGTGAGCTAGGACTGTTTAGTCTAGAGAGAAGAAGACTTAGGGGGGACCTAATTAATGTTTATAAATATCTTAGACATGGGATGCAGGGGGAATTGGCCAGCCCTTTTTCAGTGGTCTGTGGAGACAGGACAAGGGACAATGGCCTCAAGTTGGAGCACAGGAAGTTGTGCACCAACATGTGGAAGAACTTTTTCACAGTGAGGGTGACAGACCCCTGGGACAGGCTGCCCAGGGAGGTGGTGGAGTCTCCTTCTCTGGAGATATTCAAGTCTTGTCTGGACGCCTATATGTGCAATATGAGATAGGGAGCCTGCTTTGGCTGGGGGGTTGGACCCAATGGTGTCTCGAGGTCCCTTCCAACCCCTACGATTCTGTGATTCTGTGATCATGCATGGGTATCTAGAAGGTGGGTTACAGCAGTCCTGCCCCTCTTGCACTCTCCAGGCCTTTTGCCCATCAGAGGTCCACACACAGGTTTCAGGTATCAAAAATATAACAGAACCATTGGCATGCCTAAGAGAAGTTATCCCTTAATGGAGTTAGGATGTTGGTGGTATTCTCCACCCCCCAAAAAAAAATAAATCATTCCTCCTGAATGCTTTTCTTAGAGACTAAATTAATGACCACTAACACCAGGGCTGGCCTTCCCTTATGCACTAACTTGCAGGAAATCAGTGTTTGTTGATTGCTGTGTGTCACTGTATGTATGCACCACCCTTGCACACACTGAGAAACCTGTAGTGGGCACGAAATTGTCTTCACAGCACCACTGGATGGCAAGTAGAGTAAAACAGAAGGAACAATTACCAAACTCAGAAAAGGCAAAACTGAAAAGGAGGTAGAGTGAATCAGTCACGGCTGTAGCATGATTATGTACGCAAGCTTCTTAGGACATAAGTATAATCCAACTGAGATGATCTCTCCTTCTTCCCACATTTGAAACAAGAGAAAAATAATACCTCCTATCAAAAGTCTATCTGCCCATTTCTCAATTACTCATGCAATCATGCTTCATTTCAGTCTCACACTTACTCTGCAAAGCCAGGTGTCATTACCTAGATTGTTTCTTCTAGGGCCAGGTCTTGATGGCTCTATTCAGCTCCAACAATAGTCTCTTAAGCAGCCACCAGGAAGGTTCCAAAGAATGGGAATTAAGCAAACAAGTGTTTGTTCCTTGGCAAAGCTCTTATTTTGTCCAATTACATAGTGGCCTGTGCAGCCCAGGTTAGTGCCAACAGGGCAATTTGGGACAGGGTGGTAGAGATTTGCTTTTAACTGCCTCAAAGTCAAAGGGAACTTTAGTGAAGTGTTTTTCTCCCCATAGGTGGAAGGACCAGAATCTGGTCTTTGCTTGATAGTTATGGATAGTCTATCTCAGGGCTGCAAGAAATGCCGTTTATGTGGTATCCTCTAACACCTGCTCTGATGTCCTGTGCCCCTAGTTGTGAAGCTCCTGGTCACCGGCAGTAACCCTTTTCCTGGCATGGACACCTTTACTGTGGTCTGGAAAATTCTTATCCATGGAACAAATAATGTGAAGACTGAAGCACAAAGGATGGCATCTCCATATGGACACTCTGCCACTACCCAAAAGGACACCAGAGCTGGCCACAATAGATCTTTCCTGAGCCTCCAAGAGGCTGCTGTGTCCCAGCTCATTCAGATTTCCAGACTATTTCCCTAGGAATCATGGACTTTAAACAGCCCCCTTCGGAGGGACAGAGCCGCAGTAGGCACTGGCAGAGACAGAAAGCCTATGGAAACCAGAGGTATGAAGATCCTTCTATCTGCCTCCTGAAGCAGCGCGCTTAACTCTTGGTATAGCTGATACCCAGGTGATCAGCACTGGTGTAACAAGACCCATTTCTAAACCTCCTTTTCTTTGAAATGTAGCAGGAGGTGGCCATGGCTGCCTCTCCCTGCGATGGCTTTTGGGGATTGAAAGGGAGCATCTGGTCCTTTTTTGACATCTTTCTGGATTTGCAGATTTTTATAAAGATCTTCAATAGAGGGAATAGTGAACAGGAGAAATTTCCTAATCAGTGTAAGAATCCTCCAGGAACAGCAAATAGAAGCTGAATTAACAGATCTGAGTGTTCAAGGTCTCCATGGGAGGCAACGACTGTTGACACAGATATCGCTTACACACTTGCCAGCGGGGCAAGTGAGTCTGCTACTTCTCAGAAGTATTTAAAACCAGCTTCAGAGAAATCCCTTTGGTAAATGAAATCCCTGTTTTGGTCTCTTGCTCATCTTTTGGGGCTAAACGTGCCACTTCTAGTGCACCTTGCACCATGTACCAGGGCCTGGGAAACTCTAGGGCTGCACAGTGCACTTTGTCAATAATCCCAGGGAATGGGACAAGATAAACACAGATGGGGCTGCTTTGAAACTGCAAATTTCCTTGCCTTTTCTTCTTTTGCTTTGGTTTGAATCAAAGCATTATTGAGCAGTGGGGAGGCCCTCCTTCCCTCCCCAATTTTGAGCTTGTTGTAATTTTAAAGAGCAACACTCTCCTGCCGCTGTAAAAGTGTTGGAAATGAGGAGTTTCCATGTGCCTGTGTGAGAACCCTTTGAGGAAATGAAAGAAAGAGAGGAAAAAATTAGTAATACCACAAATAATTGTCTTGGCATTCTAGAGGAGAAAGGCAGAGGTTTATGGCTGGAAAATGGCTTGTCATTTGTCTTTAATAAAGAATGACTGCAAACAGATTTCCTACAGACATTGGCCACATATTGAACTGATTAAAAATCATGTGCTTATTGATTGTTGCATTCTCTCCCCTGCCTGCTACACTTCATTCTCTCTCTCAGGAGGTTTGGCTATGGTATCCCTGCACTCCCAGTGCATTACCAAAGGTGATGCTTTGTGCCAGCACACAGCCTTAGATAGCAACTGGGGATACCTGTAAGGCTGCACTGCTCTCTCAGAAGGGTCAGTCCAGGGGTTGAGGAAGATGCGGGGACCACAGTTCCCAGCTTTCTAGTCACCTAGCTGGAGAGATGCAGATGAGGCACTTGAATCCTCCATTCTCAGTCGCCTTTTCTGTTCAAATAGCCTTGATAGATTTTTCCCTTGTATTAAAGTTTGGGAGATCCTTTAAGTTGAAAGAAATATGTGCTTCTGATCCTGCGAATTTGTTTTTGCTTCTAAAGAAATACTGATGCAGTTAACGCTGGGTTAACGGTGCTGCAATACACCCCAGCCTTGAAGGGGGCTAAGTTAGAGCTGAACACAGCCGTGAGAAGTCCCAAAAGAGGGGCTACAGCCCCCCCTACCATCCAGCTAAATCTGTGCCTGTCTTAAAACATGAACAGATGTACAAACAAAGCCGTAAATTAAACCACAGTATCTTAGACCATGTTTTAACATTCACACTCCACACTCACTGCCTACAGAAATGAGTGTTGCGTACCAGGGGTGAATAGTCTCCTATATCTGGTCTTTTCCTTCCACCCTTTTGTGTTTTCACTGTCCTGCAGCTGGATCAATATCCCAGGAGAGACAGAAGCCCCTGCCCAGGCTCCATTTGTTGAGGATAGTGACCTTTCAGGGTTGAGGGACAAGAAACTCAGACTGGACATTGTGTGTCAGGGTGGGACTCAGGTTCACGGGGTACAGAGGAGGTAGCTGCGGTCCCTGGCTGGTGGTGGAGCCATGCTGAATCTCTGGCCCTACAGAATGCCCGAAGTGACCACATTTCTGATGTCACTGCCACAGTTCCTACTTGGCTGAATCCAAGGCATAGCGTGCTTGATGCCTGAAGCACAATTCCATGTCAAAATTTCAATTAATCATTTCACTCTGAACCCAAGGTCTCACCAGAATTTGGCACCCATTCCTGAAGTGTCCAAAAAAGGCCCAATTGTTAAAAAAAACCCCAACCCAAGCAATTGCCTTCTGAAACCTGGACTCTGCAATCACGAGTCCCTGCCAAAACCTGCACTCTCCATTTAGTCCAGCCGATCTTAATGGGAGAAAAAACAATCAAAACCAGCAGCTCTGTATCTGGTATTCTGCACTGCAATGACTACTGACTGTGCCTCTTTAGGGAGACAATGTATTAGAAGGGTTAATTCTGTTTTCATGCTTTTTAAAAAATAATTATTTGTTGTCACCATGAAGAGTGACTGATAATAATAATTACAGCTCAAGTATACTGTTCAGTTGTTTCCCGTCAAAGGGACTAAGTGCAAATCAGCTAGTCCAGGTTTTTTTGAGAGTGCTTATAATTAGGTTCCTACCATCACATTCCCTCTTTTCTAACAGAAAGGGGGGAAACTGCCTTCTGAAGTATCAGAAGAGTTTTGTCTAATAACAGAAATGTGCTCTTGAGTGATGGCTGAAATCCAGAGGGGAGGGGAGAGAATGAAGCAAACAAGGGCAAGATTTATCCTGCAGCATCTATGCATTGTCATTTCTTTCTACTTTTTTTTCCTAGTTGCCTTGTAATGTTTTAAAGAGAGTTGTAAAATGGTGCTTAGTTTAACAGCGCTCAGAGCTCAGCTAAATCTCTTCTCTGATCATGTCACCTTTTCATTCAGTGACTCCATTTCTCATCTGTGAAGTGGGGATGATACACTCTTTCCCTCAATCTCCATCTGTCTGGTCTATTTAGCCAATGGAGTCTTTAAGAAATATAGTCTTTCTCACCAATGTAATGCAGGAAGAGATTGTTCTTAACTGGATCTCAAATATATAATTACAACAAAAAGCAGGCTATGAAGGTGCTGATTAAGGATGCTGAACCCTGCAAACACATACAGCCAAGAGAAGTGAACACAAGGAATAGGAAAGGCTGTAAGCAGATGTTCGTGGACGAGGAAGAAGAGAAAATATTTTGGTTGAGAGCTACATGGTGAAATAGTGGTAGCATGGGAGAAATTGAAATAAATTCTCTAATGATATTTTAAAGACTTGTTTGTCAAAGAAAATGCCAAAGCATGTGAAATTACCTACTTTGGATTTTTTTTGTCCACTTGAAGTCTCAGCCTATTTCCAAAGAAAGGTGTTCAAACAGGGCCAGCAATGTGACTATCAGAGCCTTGAAGAACACATGAAAATCTTACCAGCTTCCCCCCCAGAAAGCTGGTGCAAGAATGCATGATTTTGTGGCAATCACATGAATACAAGGGTGGACTTGAGAACAGAATTCTGCAAAATGCCTGGTGGACATGTAGACAATAGGGGAGTGCCTGCAATAACAATGGAAAGCACTTTCCCTAATGGGAAACAACCTCATTATTCATACCATATCCATCCACTGTGGGGTTCTTTGGGTGGTGAAATGTAGGGTGGATCCAAGCCCCAGAGTGCAGCTGATCCAAGTTATCTAATTGCTGCTAATGTTTTTCTCATTGGTGGGCACAGGAAACTCATGTAATGAAAAGCAACATTAAAATAGCACTAGGATTCTGTCTTACAGCACCGAGAGAAAAGAGGCACCAGTCTTCCCGCATTAAGGATGCCAGCCACTCCAGCTCCCCAGCCAGCTCTCTTTGAACATTTTGTACAGTATCTGCAACAATACTAATGAATGCAATTAGGATGAATCACGTAACAAGGATGAATCAAGGGTACAAAGGGGATCTGGCTGCTCAGTAAAAATCTAAAACTAAAACCGCCCGCTGCATCCCTTTCAGAGCTGGAATGGTCTGACCAGAACACACTGCAGTATAGTATTTTTCTGTTCTTTGGCCCAACACGTAGCTATAGCCGTGGAAGCCTTTCTTATTTGTAATAATAGAGCCATGCAGCTTCTCTTAGAAGGGCTCATCAAATAACACTCCGAGCATCCGAATTGCTAGATACCAGCTTTTCACCTGCAACTTCTGTTCAAGGCAAATGGCAGTGAGTATCCTTGTCACTAAACAAGATGTTCTCAGTTTAGTTTTTTAGAATTTGGTTGGACAAGTAAGGCACATGGAGTGTTTATTTCCTTCTGGGAGACTTGTGTGAGAACCCAAAGCCCACTTTTAGGCTAGAATCCAAAGCCTGTTTGCAGCCACCACAGTGCATTAACACTATCAAGGGAACTGTGGGTTCAAGTCCACTTTGCAGACTAGATTCTAGTGTCTGGTCACGATAAACTGCTGTGTCGATGCTAAGAGACTGAGCTTGAATTTCAGAGCTCCGCAGACAGGGATGTGCAATACTGCCTAATGAAATCATACTTTAGTGTGACATCCAGCACTTACTCATTCGGCAGATGATCAGGACAGATCACTAATGTCTGAGCACCCATCCTGAAACTACCTTTGAACCATGTTCAGGTGACAATTGATGCTATGGCCAGGCTGACAGAAATATATAGAGATAATGTGAATGACCCCAGTGCTTCGTCCCCTCTTTCCCTGGTAGCAAACATATCTACCGGGGCTTCTGCTGTTGAGTGCCTTCCTGCAGACTCTCAGGAGAGGAGAAAAGGGTGAAGGAATTTACAGTGACAACAAAAACTAGAAGCCAGACATTCTGTTCAAAGCTACCTGGGCTTTGTTGTGGACATGAGAAAACATAAATCTAGGAGACAAAAGAAAAAGAAAATGCTAATGCCTTTTCCCTGAACTCATCTCTGTACTGGTGCGGAAATACTGAGCAAAGGATTGGTTTACCTCCATCACTTTGCATTCTTCACTGATACAGTTGAATAAATACTGTTGTTCCCTTTTTGGAATATGCATTAGTTGATTTTTAAGTATCAGGGCAGTAGCCCCCAAGGGTGTGCTGGAAAGAACCAACCAACCAACTTCACAGCAAATAATTTATTCCACAAATATTGCTTCCCTTCCCAGCTCCTGAATTGGTTCTGGATGGTTCATGAAATTCTCAGATTTATTTGTTATTCAGAATTGCTTATAAATTTCTTACATGAATAATGAAATTGGGAAGGAGATTGTTCACTAACAGCCTTTTGTGAATAGTAGTAATTCACTATACAAAATTCATGTTGTGATTTGATATGTTAGCTCTGTTTTGTGATACTGTCTCTGACTGGATGAATTATAAAGCTCACCAGGGAGAGTGGAATGAATTGTGATTGTAAAAGTCTTGATTGGCCATTTCTAGGCAAAGTGGGGAAAATAATCTAAGTGTGGATGTTTGGTAGTGGCGGGTACGTTTCTCCATCCACTCATGCTGACATAATTGGGAGATTGCTTCACTGGTGTCAGCAGAAATGCTGACTGTAAAACTGAGGTGAAAAAGGCATTACAGTAAGTATTTCTGAAATAATACAGTCTCTGGGGGCTTCCTAGCTGGCATCTGGTCGCAAATAAAAATGACATAAGCAGCAGAACACTCTTTTAACCATTGTTTCATATCATTTATATAGGATTTTTCCCAGTGACTCCAGGGTACTTGTATATTTGTGAGTCAACAGAAAGGGTTCACAGAAGCTTCTCTAGCTGCTATTTGCTTTATAGTGGTACAGGCTGCAACAGCACACTTTGTTCCAATTGCAGCGATAACACCACGTGAAGGGGAAGAAAAATTCTGGCTTAAGCCACATCCTCCCTACCCCAAAATCCTTGCTCACATTCTCAGCCTGGACTCCTTTGCCCATGTGCCTTCCCACTCACTATTAGCTGACTCCAATTCCCGTCCAGGTCCACTCCAGCACAGCTGTGATGCTCCCACTGCAACCAGAAGTGACAGGGACCAGCATCCTTCCTCCCTGCACAGAGGGCTGTGGGCACTCTGCGTCTCCCTGCATGGAGGCGCCAGGAGGTCAAGGGCAAAAGCTGAGACCTTGTTGATTGCTGTATTAAGGGTCCAAAGCCAAACTCTCCAACTTGAGGGCACCAGCTCTACCCATGCCCCCCCACCCTACCCCATTGCTGAAAGGTGGTAATAAAACCACTCAGGGGAAGGGTGGTGGGACAATGTCAGCACCAACCTATGTCACACAGTGGAGACCGTGCAGCGGTTCTTCGGGTTTTGTGTGTGCACGTGGCTTTTTTTTCTAAAACAGTTTGGTTCAATTGACTTTTTAAATTGCATTTGTTTTATTTGTCACAAGGGTATAGGGCAGCCCAAGGTGAGAGGAGAAGGCACAGCCACGCTTTCTAAATCCAACAAACTCAATTCCTTCATCAAGAATATCGAACACTGAGGCTCTGTAAGCAACAGCACACACACCCAAGCGAATAAAGCTCCACTGTAAATTCCCAAATGTCACCTTTTCCTCCCATAGCATTTTTATCACCAGCCACCTCCACCGTGGTCACACCAACAGGTCTCCTCCCATTCCTGTTTCTGGAAAGGAAATAGTGCTGAGAGCTGTGTGTGTATGCAAACGGGCTCATCTGAATGCACTGCAACAGCCATGTTCACTCCTCCAGTGCATCTCCAGTCTGTGTGTCTGTGATCCCTCCCTCTCTGATTTGCATGTACAAAAGCATTTGCTGTGTTGTGGGGATTTTTTTTGTTTGGTTTTGGGGTTTTTTGTCTAAGACTATGATGTGAATTGTAAAAAAAACACCTTTACAAATGAGGAAAAAAATCCAAGTAGACTTTTCCTAAAAAATTATGTGGGGGAGGGAGATGCTGCTCTTAATGTGACAAATCTTTTTTGATTTGGGGTGAGATTTTTTTTTTTTGTTTCATTTCCCTCCCTCCCTCGCTAATGAAATTCCTAAAGATGAGATGGGTTGTTGTTGCCATAGAAACTTAGCGCTGGCAGAAACTAAGACTACAGATTTATTCATGCGGCTTGTTAGTCAAACTTGATGCAATAACAGAGAATTAATATTTTGGTCTCATCGAGATCTTGCAGCTTTTGCCTTTCTGCAGAACCTGTGAGCAGAAGGAGATCCTAAACTCCACACTTCTGGGCTAAATTCATCCATCCTCTCTGGGCATTGCACCAAGGGCAGCTCTGCTTTACACACAGGGAGGGCTGAATCTCCTTGCTGCTGCTGCCGCAATGGGGTGCCATCATTGCTAGACGTGGCAGGAGCAGGCCTGAAGGGTGACTGCAGGAAATCTGTCCTGGTTTTCTTTCCAAAGCCTCTAGGAAGACTTTGTCAGAGAACTGGTTCTCTCACGCAGAAGTACCTTAATGAACAAAGGGTCTTACCCCTCTGCTAACACATACAAGATATTTTGTGTTCTCAGTAATCCTTGCCCTGTTGGATAAATAAACATTTATCCTCCTGGTAACACACAGAGAAACTGAGGTCGGGGGGGCAGATGAGTATGCCATGCATATGGCAACTCCAAATCCATCCCAGCAGAGCAAAATTGGGGTGGAATTTAAGATTGTTCCTTAACTTTGAGTCCCGGTGCATGTTCCTCCTCTCTACATTTGTCCTCCTTAAGCTTTACTTACTGTTGATAGGAATCAGCTCTGACAAGACATGAAAGTCATGGCTCCACTCATTTTCCCTCAAACATAGACTCACAGAATGGTTAGAGTTGGAAAAGACCATCAAGTTTGAGTCTATCCAGACCTTCGAGGTCCAACACTAGACCACATCACAATGTACATCTTCTATTCTTTTAAACGCCTCCAGGAATGGTGACTCAACCACCTCCTTGGGCAGCCTGTTCCAATATCTAACAACCCTTTCAGTAAAGAAATATCACTCATTTACTTTCACACAGCTCTTCTAAACAAAGATGTGATGCCACAAATTGGATTAAAACTGTGGAAGAGGACATGGGCATTAGTGGCAAAGTCCCAAGGGGTTAAAAGAGAAAATATTTTGGTCATGAAGTCTGCTCTTATAGCTTAGGTTGCTTTAGGATTCTTGGACAGAAAGTCTAAAAGACACCATGAGTATCAAACCACTTTTTTCCTCTCTCTCAGACATGAATGAACAAGTCAGCATAAGTCTGACCAGAGCAGCTCAACTGTGTGTCAGAAGTTCTGCACCACTATGTGTCAACACAGAGATTTGCATGGCCAAATCACAGAGTTGAGCCTTTGTAGGATGAAGGCTCTTCTACTGATAGCATCCCACAGACCGCATGAAAGAAATCAGTGCTTTGAAATATTTTTCCTGTTTCAAGCCTGATGATCTCAAATTTATTTTCCATTTGATGAAATAAGATTTCCTTTTTCTATTCCCTCCACCCAGGCAGCTGAACACAGAGTCACACAAACCAAAGGAAGGGAGGGGAGTGTAGAAAAGCGATGCAGTAGCCCATCCAGTACCCCAATTCAGCTGATAGTTTTCATCAGGAATAAAAAATAGCCAAAGCCACTACTCTATCCTAAGTCCATCCAGACACACATTTATTGCAAATATTTCAACAGTTGAGTGAGCACTGGAGGAAACTAAAAGCAGTAAGAGTCACACCAAGGACACGGAGAAAATGCACCCGAATATGTTCCCAGCAGCAGGTGAATTCTCCTGTATATGCATGTGTTTGCTTACAGACATCACTTTGTTGTACCTACATTCAGTATTTTGCCCTTTCACAAAAGGGAAAACAGCCAAAATGTCCCTAGTACAAGGAGGGAAAAGAGCACACTAAAGGGACTAGCTGAACTGGCTTTGAATCATAAAAGGTAGAGAATATTAATGCTCAGTTGGGATTTTAATTGTGGAGGATTATGCTGGTATAACTGGACCTGTATTTTAATAAAAATTATACTTATTTCTGCCATGGCTTAACAGTTTAAGCCCCTCAGCAGCCTCTCATCACCGTTCCTCTCAAGGAAGTTAAGTTTTTTCTGAGATGAGTGGGTGCTTTGATTTAAATGTGTAGAAAGAACGGGGAGGTTATTTGTTCTTATGGAGAACTAAAAGCAAGTAGGTGAAAGGTGCCCCCATCTTCAGGAATTGTTAATGCCATTTTGAGACAGGCTCAGCACAACCAGCCCTCTCCCAGAAACACTTCAGTACGGAACAGATATACCTACTTCACAGCAATTGAGATCAAGTTAGCGAAGTCAAATCTGAAGTCAATAAAACCTCTGAAAGTCTGCTATTTATGGCTGCTTGGTCCTCAAATTATTCAGGATACTTCAGGATTAGGCATACTGGGCAAGATTTTCTGCTTCTCTATTTCACTGAAGTTCCTAGAGGTGCAAATCTGTGCAGCATCTGCCCTATAATCATTAGTAAAATAAATTAGAATGCTTGAAGGAGCAGCCTGATTAGGAAGTGAAGTGATCACTAGCAAGTATTGTCAATGTTGTGTGCTTTGTTCCACTTACAAGGCTAATTACTGTAACAAAGTGGATCATTTAAATGGAAATTCTGGATGACTCTCAATGCAAATGTTCGTGATTTTTTCCTGGATGCATCACAACCACACACAGGAAACAAAGGACAATGGAAATAATCAAAACACAACTAAATTGAACAAACTATTCAATAGATTTTTGTTAGAGTTCATAAAAAATGTGCATTTGTCTTCATGCTTTATGAGTTCTTTGTTTGAGGTCCCATATCAAACCCTTCCATCTCTACATCTCCTTGCAAAACAGCCTGCTACACTATCTGACTTCAGCCCAAGGAACCCAGTCCACCTCCCAGGGGAATCACTGGCTGACCTCCTGTTAATCCCAGTGCCATGGGACTGAGCAGAAATTCATCACTCAGTCACGTTCTTAACATGTAACACATGTCCACTCTTGCTCAGCAATGCTCTTCAGCCCTGAAGTTGGACTTAAGGAAAAGCTGTGAGTTAATTACACATTCAAGTGTTTGGCACACTGAACTTAAAGCCCATATTGCCTGGAATAACTACCTGACATTGGGCCACGTCCTCCAGTTTGCATCAAGTGAGCTAGTTGCTCAGTGATGTGACAGCTGGGCAAGTGGAGAGTCTGCAGGATTCAGCCAAATGTTGCCTTTTTTTCTTGATTCATAGATGGGTTTTGAGGCAGGAAAGAATTCTAATAAGAGGATTAAGGAGAAGTACAGTTTTCAAGATGACATTCTGAGCATATGTTAATCTTCTTGAATGGTCTTCAGTATACTGCTGTCCTCACCCATTCATTGCAAAACCCAAGAATGTTTATAACAGTGCTTGGAGAAAGCATTTGAATATAGAGCTCACAGCCTCCTTGCTGATTTCTAGAGGGGAAATGGGAGAGAAGAATTGTCTGTACATTTAGACAATGCATGAGAAAGCTGTGAAATAATTCCCTGCCAAGGCAAACTCAGATCCTGACATTCCCCTTTGCCTCCACTGTGTTTACTCCTGATCTGAGATGTAATGTTTACACATGGGAAAAGCACCTCAGAAAAACTGCAGCAGTATTAGCCTGCATCGGAAATTTTGGTGTGCTCAGACTGACAGCTGTTTCTTCTTTCAGCGAATACCACGTATTTGGGGAGACAACCGAGTTGTAACAACCACAGCAAAGCAACCACCTAGGACCAGTTCTCTAAGTGGGGTTCAAATCATGCAGACCAGACACACAGCCACATTCCCACAGTTAATTTCTCTGGATTTTAAAATAACACTATAGGTTTCCTTTTATAACTCTTCTGAACCAATATTTATT
The DNA here is from genome assembly GCA_013400835.1 of Zapornia atra. Classification (NCBI taxonomy): domain Eukaryota; kingdom Metazoa; phylum Chordata; class Aves; order Gruiformes; family Rallidae; genus Zapornia; species Zapornia atra. The sequence goes on from VZTU01030707.1 coordinate 154,427, forward strand.
TTTTTTGTGAGACCAAGGGTAGCCAAGAGGCTTGCAATTAGATTCACCACTGTCTGCCCCAACAGAAGTTTTCCTTTATGTAACAGACATTGCCATTGCTGTCAGACCTGGGAAAGAAGCATCCAAGAGGCCTGATCTGAAAGCAAAGAGCAGCAAAAAATATCTCTTTCTTACAGAGACTACATACATAAATCCCAACTTTACTGCTTTAGATAGTCCACTAGTGCTTTTCACACAATCACAGAATGTTAGGAGTTTGAAGGGACCTCAAAAGATCATCTAGTCCAACCTCCCTGCCAGAGGAGGATCACCTAGACTAAATCACACAGGAACACATCCAGGTGGGTTCGAATGTCTCCAGAGAAGGAGACTCCACAACCTCTCTAGGCAGCCTGTCCCAGTGCTCCATCACCCTCACAGAGAAAAAGTTCCTTCTTACATTCACATGGAACTTCCTCTGCTCCAGCTTGCTCCCATTGCCCCTTGTCCTGCCGCTGCCCATCACTGAGAAGAGCCTGGCTCCATCCTCCTGACTCCCTTTACATATTTATAAACATTAATAAGGGCACCACTCTGTCTCCTCCAAGCTAAACAAACCCAGCTCCCTCAGCCTCTCCTCATAAGGAAGGTGTTCCACTCCCTTAATCATCTTGGTGGCCCTGCACTGGACTCTTTCAAGGAGTTCTATGTCCTTCTTGAACTGAGGGGCCCAGAACTGGACACAATATTCCAGGTATAGTCTCAGATGATTTTAGAAATCATCTGCACATACACACAAGGTCCAATCCATCCTCAGTAAATCAGATGTGCTGCAAATACTGAGATAATTGTGCCTGCACAGCAAGTCTGCTTGAAACCTGTTGGTCTTACCCTTTTTTTAGGATGTCCCAGCCTAGCTTGTCAATGCATAATTGAATAGAACTGGGAGGGGGGAAGAGCTGACTTGGACTATTTCATCCCAGGCAGCTAGGCAGCTGTCTTTAAAAAGGGGACCAAAAACCTAAACTAGAAAAGAACACATTAAACTTTATCTTAAATGCATGATGTCAAACACTTTTCAGGCCACCAGCATCGCGGTGTCAGTGGTATTTTCCTGGTCTGCATATTATGTCAAGCCAGTAAATGAGGAGCAGTTATTGTGATCGCTGTCATTATGTGCTGTAAAACCAGTGTAAGTGGGCTGAGAGTCAGCCTGGCTGTGCTAGCAGGAGAGAAAACAAATGTTTGTCATAAAGAGCAGCTTCGACTGATGTGGCTTTCAACGATGGTTCAAAATGAATGCAAACTGTACACCATGGGCAGAAGCGTGTAGCAAACAAAGCAAGGGTGTGAAAGGCAATCACTAAAATGCATGATTGGCTTTTCATACTTTCTTGGCATCTGTGTAAATCCACTGACTTCAATAGAGTTACCTAAGGCAACTAAGGATGGAAGGAGAAAACATTTTTATGATTTGAGAACCAGGAAGTGAAAAGGATTAGAATAAAGAGCAAAACAGATTAATCCAAGAAAAGTCAAACTCTTTTTCTTTCCTAGCTCAATATGACACTGGTTTGGATTGTGTCTCCCTTAAACACCATCAGACTCATTAATAGCACGTCCTCTTGCTGGGGTGAATTAATTCCTGATTTTGTCAAATGAGTGGCTTCCAAAGAGACTGAGGGCAAAGAAAGGTAGGGAGGGTTAAAGCTAGAAACAAAGATTAATATGCCTTTGTCCTAAGCCAAATATTTGCTATTCTCAATAAAATATTAGTCTGCCACCTGTGTGAGGAAGGTAAACAACTTGTCCTGGGCAAAACTGTAGCAGTCCTTGGGACACCGAGTCACAGCAAAAGGCTTTTTACTTTTTGTCCTTTGTGGGAACACATTTTGCTGAGTGCCCCTTCTGCTGGGCTCAGCCTAAAAGAGCCAAGGAAGACAAGCTCCAGCCCAAAACAATCAATGAATAGAGTTGTTATCTACTGACATTTGGCCTAAATTTTGATCCAGAAGGTTTTATGAGTATTCTGAGCTCTTGACTTCCAGTAAAATCAGTTACACAATTAGGAAAGCTTTCAGGAATTAGGGTCTTCCTGAAAGTTTTGCCAGCATGGCAGTGGCATTGCTTTCAGTTTTGACATGAGTGCACCCTGTTAAGTTGATCAGACTGCATGGCTGCATGCCTGTGGCAGTTTTGGACACAGAAGTACATTCTTGATGAGCCTAGTTAGGAAATCTATTAGCCCAGCCAAGCAAATACAGACTAAGGACTGCTTTTGTGAAAGTATGGGGAAGGAGTGACAATTAGGCCCATGCACTGTAATTGGACACCCCTGCAACGTTCAGCAGCTGCTGTCTGGGTATTTTCAGTTGACAAACCACTTGGCTACTATCCTATCGCAACAAATATTCCCCTTTAGCAAAAGCCTCAGCCCAGTGAAGGTTAGAGACAGTTTTGGAGCACGCTCAAGTTCATGTTTGCTTAGACCTGATTTTTGGTCAAGTGTCTGAATTTAGTCACTGGGGCTTTGCGACTCCCTTTGTCAGGTTCATCCACTTGCATATCTTCAAGTAGAACATCATGGCAAGAAGTGGAATGCTTGAGTCATTCTGGTTTTGGATGGTCTGTTTCCCTGTTTGTCATTTCAGCTATCACTCACAGCTTGGTACAGTGATCACAGAATCACAGAATCTTAGGGGTTGGAAGGGACCTCAAGAGATCATCGGGTCCAACCCCCCTGCCAAAGCAGCTCCCCAGCTCATATTACATAGATAGGCGTCCAGACGAGACTTCAATAATCTCCAGAGAAGGAGACTCCACCACCTCCCTGGGCAGCCTATTCCACTGCTCCGTCACCCTCACTGTGAAAAAGTTCTTCCGTATGTTGGTGCGGAACTTCCTGTGCTCCAGCTTACAGTCATTGCCCCTAGTCCTGTCCTCACAGACCACTGAAAAGGGGCTGGCCAATTCCCCCTGCATCCCATGTCTAAGATATTTATAAACACTAATTAGGTCCCCCCTAAGTCTTCTTTTTTCCAGGCTGAACAGACCCAGCTCACTCAGCCTTTCCTCATAGGGGAGATGTTCCAGACCCTTAACCAACTTTGTCGCCCTTCTCTGGACTCTCTCCAGAAGGTCCCTGTCTTTTTTATACCAGGGAGCCCAGAACTGGACACAGTACTCCAGGTAAACTGATACTACCAATATGGCACAGAAACTTCCCTCATATCTTCTAGTCCTCAGGAATTGCTAGTAACAAGAAACCCCAAGGCCTACAAACTAATGGAGAGCAAGTACATGTATCTTCATGGTTTTTTTTAAGGAGAGCAAGAGTGCATGTGATTTGTTGCTACTCTTTGGCTGTATCTTTCATAGTCCTCTAAACTTCACAGTAGGAAACTCAGAAGACTAAAACTACACAGAGCTGCGTGTAATCTCCTCCCAGACCATCCCCGAGCAGGAACGCTCCTAGATCCCATCAGCAAGCAGGAAAAAAAATCACTGCCAAACACAAATGCATTTCATTGCCAGTACCGCGACCATTGCAGTGGCTACCTCAAAGTCACTGTGACCTCAGACAGATCCCTCTGGGATACATGCCCATATTGTTGCTGCAGGTAATAAGCTTACACATTTTAGCAGCAATCCAGACAGCGTTTCCTGCCCCTGGCACTGACTTGGTAGCTCAGAGAAACTTGTTTTGTCACAGAGTGTTCTGCCATGACCTGCAAGGATGCTTGGTACAGGGAAACGAAAAGGTCACAAATATTCCCCTTACATCACCAAGGAGATGTGATTATTTAACAGATCAAAGTGGGGTGGGCAGCACCGCACACCTGAGAACATTATCAGCAGGGCTGAGGAAGGAAATAGGTGCACAGGTGAACCCTGGGGTGGGAACCTGACATCTTCTCAATCTTTAGACTTCACATCCCTTTTAGTCAACATGCAGCAGACAGGGGCTCAGCCATTCCAGAAAGCTAATTATTCTGGAAGGCACCTCTCTAATAATTTGACAAAAAGCCTGTGATGCATGTTGAGGATAATTACCACTTGCTCTGTGTCCTTAAAAGTCCCTCACAAATGTCAGCCCCATCAGATGAAGAAGAGGTGTTGAGAATCCCAGTTTCAAAACGCGCTGGGAAAGCAGCAGCCATTTCCACGTCTGTTAGAATAGTGCATATTAATGCATTTCATTTGTGCAGGGGTATTTTTAGGTTTCAGAATTATGTAAATTGTTCTCCAAATTACACACAGGACTGAGATAGCAGCCAGTAGCAGTTGCAGCTGTCAGTGTCATATGATGTTGAGTACCCAGCAAGTTGCAGCAGAGAGTGCAGAAATGGTTCTGGGCATCACCAACACCCCAAATATCTGCTAATGGATAGGCAAATCACATACAGTTCTGACAGACCTGATCTAAGAAGGGAGACAGCACTGAAAATGAGCCTCTCCTCCTATGCCTTTCCATGGGACTTCTCACTGGTGGTGTTATTAGACTTGCTGCTTCTCTATGACTCAGAGGGTATTGGATGTCATTACCAATACGAACTAGGATGGACAGCTTTATTATCAAGGTCAACAGTGCCATTAAAATACTTCCAGGCATCAATCCTCCACTCCTAATAGAAAGCAACACAAAATAAATTAGCTGACCACTTAACCAGCTGGTAGAGGCAGAAGAAGGGCTGGACAGAATGGCAGGTTTATTTCCTCTGTTTGTTTTCCAGGAGGGAAATCTTTGGAAGTTATAAATCTGTCTGTCCTACAGACAGAGCCCTGGGACCCTAAGCACTAAGGGCATTGTTGCAGAATTTTCCTGAGGAATTTGTCTGCAATGGCTTTTTCATGGGACTGACGGGGCTTGCACTCTTGAAGGAATTGTCAGGTGCTTGTCTGCAAAAGCAATATCTTTATACACAACCACTAAGGAGACTCTGCCTTTCTCCATTACCCAGAGCTGGAAACTGAGGCACAGGGTGATGGCTTGCCCAAATTTACACAACAGGTCTGTAGCTGAACCGAGAACCCAGACTTCCCGAGTGCCAGTCTAGTGTTTGAGAGTTGATGAAGGGAGAAGTTGTAATTAGCCACACTTTCCTGGCTTATGAAAATAGATTTAATAATTACTGGGTTTTTGTGGTGGCAATCACCATTTTCTATCCACCAAACTTTCTGTACAACTGGCCTCCACTAAAGAAACCCACAGTGAAACGACAAACAAATGCACATCCCTGATAGAAGATTAGCATTAGATGTGGTTCCTAGTAGAGGTTCAATTCCACAGAGATCAGATTTATGTTTCCTTGTATGGTGCTTGCTTTTTTTAAGAAAAGGGAGTTTTCTTACCAAAACAGCTTGACAGTGCAGTAGGTTCATGTAAATCCTTTCACTTTATGAGACCATAGGTCAAAGCCTGACTTCTATAAGCCACTGGCATGCTTTTCAGGCTTACCCTTGCTCTTCTTGAATACCAGCCTAATAATCACTAGTCTTCATGGGTTCTGTGAGCTGAGGACCCCATTAAGCAGGCTGGCTAGGGCTGAGGCACACTTGCTGTGCAGGGAAGCAGGGGCTAGAGCACCAAAGGTCAGGAGAAGCAATAGAAGAGCACAGGAACAACACCCCACAAGCCTGGAAGGACTGCTAGCTGTTGGCTGAAGAGCTTTGGGGAGCCACACACGCATCCTCCCTCACAGTTTTATTTGATAGTGGCCGTTTGTACAGGGCTTGTTCCCATTGCTATGCAGTTCCTAGTCATGAGCAATGAAAATGAGTTACCATCTTTTTGTTTTCCTTCCCTCTTTACAAAAAGAAAACCAAAAAATCCAGCAGCCAAAACCAGACAATAGAAGAGAAATGGATGTAAATCAACAGGAAATATTTTAAGGCTGCAGAGAGAGTGCTATAACCGGGTAAATATGGGCTAGAGGGTCAGGAGCAGCAGATGTTAGGAATGAATGGGATAGACATACAATGGTTCAGGAGGGATAGGCAGGTTGTCACGATAAGTCTTGTGAACCATTTACTAAATTCTGTTTACAGTGTAAACATTTTGTTCAAGGTCTGCTAAAAAGATTTAAGAGAACTGTGTAAAAACGTTCTCTGCTCTATAAAGTGCTACTGCTTTGCCTTTCTTGCCTGGATAGCAGAATAAATGAGAGCTACAAAAATACTGTTGCAGCTAACACCACGGATCATTTTTCAGTTGTTGAAACAACTGATCTGTATATTTCTCTTCTTTGTGATAGAAAGAAATTAAAGGGAAGGAAGAGAGAACACTTTGGACGGTCCTGAAGTGCTGTGACAAAGGGTGGCACGTGGGATCTGCTTGCCTACTTCTGTGGTTTAATTGTATGAAGATGCCTGAGTGCATCATGTGATTGCAAAGCTCATTACCAAAATTAATTCACTGTGCTCTATTCATTTTTTACAATCCTGACATACAGCTATGGAGCATTTTGCATCTGGAGCTATTTGAAAACAAAGTTGCTCTTGAAATATTTTTGCTGGTTGATTTTAGTAGAACATAAATCGGATGTTTATGGAAACCACAGATTTTCTCAGTATGGGATCTCCCACATAACACCCTTCATACTGAACGGACAAATCTTACTACACCAAAAGAATGAAGATCACAGGGGCAAAACAGAAGTCTTAAACTGTAGTTCAAAGAAATCAGTTACCCCAGCAAAGTCACTTATTTGCACAGAGACCTTAGATCATCCACCGGTTAGAAGGTGAACAGAAATGTGAAGTCCTGGCTTCCTCTATTCATGTGCTTTATAACCACACACAAGTCACACAGACGCTGATGCTCTAATGAAATGGAAGGCAAGGTGTGTAGCTGGAAGGAGGTTGCCAAAAACCACCGATGGATCCAGACTTTCTTTCCTCAACTCCAGAACACATGCCTGTAAGATAGCAAAGCCATGTGGCTATCAGAGCTTCTGAGACTTGATTCACCTTTTGTGCAAAAAATTAAAAAGTCCTCTGCAAAGGGGTTGAGGGGTAGCTACAAAGTTTTGTTGGTGTGAGACCCAAGAAGAATAAGGGTGGTTATAAAACATCCCCTGCCATGCTAAGCAGACATCCAGTCACAGCAATGCAGAAGACTTCTTACCTCAAAGTGGCTCTTTTTGTCTTCGCAGTCTAAGATTTGGGTCAAAGGTTTCACTGCCAGGGGTAAGTTTTTAAACTGGAAGTTCAAATTCATTCAATCAAGCCTGCAATAAAAGTAGGTGCTGAGCACTCCTGTACAGTGCTACACAGACGTATTGCTTCAGGATGGACTATTCTAAACAGTTAACTGATTGAGTTCTCACCCTGTGAAATTTAAAGGGCATTTGCTCCAAAGCCATTAATGTGCTCTTATGCAAGACACCCCTCCTGCACTTAATTAGCTATTTGTGTGGGCATTTATTTATCTACAGACACAAAGCCATAGCCAGACCCTCAGCTGACACAAATGAATCCAGTTCATTTTGTCACCAGTGAAAGACCAGCCCCAGAAGTTGAAGACGCAGACAGCAAACATCCAACTCGTGGGTGGTTCCCAGCCCTTTGCTGTCATTTTCCTGCTTTGTACAGTTCTGTGATCTAAATGCTTTTTCAGGCAATCATGTTTTAGGGATATTTCGTTTTTCCTTCTAACAACCCAGATTGCTCCAGAAGAGCCAGTTGTCATGGCTCCCTGCTTTTAAGGCTGCCGCCGCCACTGTTTCTTGACAATAAGAGGAACGGAGGACCAACGGAGACAGAGGGGAAAAAAACAAACCCTAATTATAGCCCAGACTGCCTTTCTCTCTCTAAGGTGAAAGGGAATGTAAATTATCATTCCTGGATATAAAATCAAATAGAATTACTTATCTCTTGAAATCCCTGCTGATCTGGCCACCGCACAGTTAAGCAACATGCTGCCTCATTATTCCAATGACATACTGCTTCAGGAGAAGAACCTCCCAGGCAGTGCAATAAACCAGCAAAAATACAGGAGATGGTTCACAATCTCCCAGGTAGATTTCCATATTTTCCATATTTTTCTTTCAAATTAAAACATACCTGTGGCACCTTTCCCCTGGATCCTGAACAAACTTTTTTTTTTAGGGAAAAATATGAGCAAATAACCCTTTGAACAGCAAAAAAAAAATTCAAGGTAGAACAGGGTCAGAGTGTAGGTAGGGAAAGCCTGCATCAGGATTACCAGTTCCTTGATTAGGGTGTCTTCTAGAGAGATCTGGAGCCTTCCAATTCTCTTGCTGTATTTTAGACACCAAAATATCTCTAATTTTGATGGAGAAGGAGGGTCAGTATTGCATGCTCACATAATGGAATAAATCCATTGCTAATCTAAGTCTTTCACTGCATTATCAATTTATTAAAGTATTTTATACTTTTATATATAGCCAAAGGAACAGACAAGTACCTTTGGGGATGTGCAAACACACCACCTGCCCCTTACTGCTCTTTGAGCCAGTGGCAATTAGGAACAACTGAAGGATTAGGACACTCCAGCCTGGAAAAAGGCAGTTGAGGGTTGATGCAATATGCTCGCAAGGGGTCTGGAGAGAGTGAACAGGGAACATACGTTAAACAAAACACACGTCTGTGCCTTGTCAATACGTGTCGATGAGTGCGGAAGCTCTGGGGGGACCCAAGGCAAAAGCTGACATTAGGGCAGCTTGTTGTGAGGGAGAAAAACCCACAGCCACGTATGACAGAGCTGCGAGAGACAGCACTCTCCGGGGGAGCTGTGATTTAGACCTTATTGAAAGCATTAGCAAGTGGTTGGGAAAATCAGAAGACAGCACACACTGCAATGGATTTCGTGACATTTCTATTGCAGGGTTGGGAACAAGGCACCAAAGGATTCAGTGTATCATAAACTGTAAACATGAAATACAGGAGGGGAGCTGCAGCCTCAAAACACAAAACAACCCTCCCTAGGAGTATTGAGTCGCAGTTTCAAACCCGCAGAAAATAAATCTCCTCTTCAGCCAGGGCTTACAAACTGGAGGAGAGATCAGGGAGCGCACACCCAGGTTACTGCAGCTGCTGCGATGGAAGTAGGTTACCGCGTGCTCACAGGCTGACATTTCCACGCTGCAGCCCTGCCTGCCCCCTCCCGCAAACAGCCCGTGCAGGATGCTTCATAAACCACCCGCAGCAGCGGTTGCACAGCCCACACCACGGCCCAGGCTTTGAGGATACCTCCCCGGGTACGGCTCTGCACCCCTTGTACTCTCTTGGCTGCTTGATAGGCATGGAAGTGATTTGCATTAATTGAGCTCAGTGTATCCACCTGACAGATCTCCACGTGCAGCTTTTTCTTATAGGGACATGTGCAGAACTTAAGAGGAAACAAGCTTTCTTCTTTCACCCTTTGCAGGATGTACTTTGGAGTATATCCAAGGCAAAGAATTAGAAATAAGACCTTGAGAAAAGTTCATCAGAGTAGATGGTAACAGTGGGTTTCCCCAACCCAGACTGCAGAGTTGTTCTGCATCCTGCTCCTGAGGCACCTCGAGTCAGCCACAAAGAAAGGGATTTGCTGCCTTACTCAGGCTGGGAAGATGCTCTGAATAACGTTGTTTCTGGTTAGCCTGTGGGACACAGTCACATCTGTAAGGAAGTTATACATACACCTGCCCTTGGCGACCAGACTGCAATTCTGCCAACCATCAGCTTATAAGTATGGAATGATTAGATGTGCACATATGGATGTGGACATGCATGGTCACCCATAGGCATGTGCACTGGTACCAAATAAAATTACTGGAGAAAAGGGCAGTGATGAATACCCTGCCATGAATACCCTGGCACACTTCCCCCCCCCGATTTCTGGCCTCCTACTTTATTGCATTACATACTTTGCCAGCAGCATTAACTGTTCCTCAGATGTCACCTCAGCATTTTAAACATGACATAGCTCTTAATATGTTGTACAAAGATCCTGTTCTTCAGAGTAGACTCACATAGGAGATCTGATAGAACCTAACACCCTATTTTTTTTACCTTCTATCAGTCTCAGTCCTTTTGTTTATAGTGGGTACCTCAAAGAAAACTCAAGAATGAAATTAATTAGCTTCTGCTAATGGGGCTTATCACCTTATCTGTATAACAGAATCCTATCCATACAAATGAGATGCTGCTCCAAAACTTCTTGGCCACAGCTTGGATAGTTGCAACAGAGCATGAGGGACAAAAATAACTACTGGTGCTCTGCCCATCAAAGGGACAGACACTGAATAGTCCTTGGGACAGTCTGGCTGTGTAAGCCATCCATTCATCTTGAGGGACAAGGAAAGCACACAGCATCCACAAATTCTCTTGCAAAGGATCAGAATGAAGGAAGAAGATGGTCTAAAGAACTGATGTCATGCCACAAGTGTTTCCATGGAGACTTTCCAGCCCCTTGCAAAGGATGACAGAAATGTTCTTTTCCCTGCTACCAAGTGAACTGTATGTGGAGTTTGTGGGGGCTTACACCTCTCACCAGAGATGGAGCAGCCATGGTAACACAGCTGGTGTTTCTGAGTGAAACAATGACATGCATCACCTCTCAAAAGAAAAAAGGTAAGCCACTCATAGGACACTAGTCAGAGGAGTTTGGGGACCTGGTAAGAAGATGATTGGGTGTAAATCATGCAATAAACACAAGCCAAGTTTAACCAGGATCTCACCTCCTTTTGCACACCCCATGATCTGGGATTCACCAGGAGCAAAACTCTACAGTTTGATACATCTGCGGTGGTGTGCAAAGACAGAGCTCCTAAGTGGCTTGAAACACCATTTCATAGCTCCCAAAGCAAAACAATTGACTGGCTGCTGTAACCCCAAAGTGGTTCTTCACACAGTATGATTGCCTTTCATTGGGCACACATTATGTGGCTGCTTACTCCCCATGGACTTTCAGTGTAAACAATATATAGTTGTGGATACGGCAGGGACATATGAACATGTACCACTGTTCAAAGAGGGAAGGACAGAATGAAAGAGAAGGATGAAGCCATCCAGAGAAAAGGGCTGTTTACCCTAAAACCTCCTTTTGAAAGGAGTTAATCCCACCCAGTGCATTACAATTCCACATAATGTGTAGAAACTCATAAATCTTGAGGAGCCTCCGGATGCTGCTGAAGAGGAGGAGATGCTGCAAGGAGGGATCTGCCAGGCCCCAGCAGAGGGGTGTGAGACCCGTATGAATTGAGACTAGAAAAATTCCTCTGAGGACAGACGTCAGTGTAAAGAGCTTCTGGAGCCCTTTGGGAAAAGATGTTTGCATGCACATGTAGCCAACGGGGCAGAGAGCAACAGCTGTCTCACAAAAAGCAAAAGACCTTGAGAGTCCCTGGCAGGTAAGTTTGCACGTTCCCATGCCTCACTACCACATTTTCTCTACAGACAAGAGCTGGCTTTCAAAGGCAAGCATGAGCTTGCCCAGTTCCATACAATTTAATGTGATAAAGCACAGTTAATCCTGAGGGACAGCAAAGGCTAGGCTTTAAAGAGCCACAGTCTTAAAAATCAACTAACCTTCATTCAAATATATCAGAGAAAGCATTTTTGGGGGACTTCTGACCCCCACTTTCCCAGTACAGAATCTTCTGTGAAAAACATATCTGCAGCCCTGAAGTTCAGCATATTATATTTTGTCTTGGCGATAGAAATAACTCCACCTACTCAGCCAATTTCTTACTTATTCCATGCTGCTAGAACACTTCATCTTAAAGACAATTATAGTTTCTCTATATGTCATCATACATTTATGTACATTAACCTTGTGCTAAATTCCAAAGGCTAGAAACAGCCACCTAAATCATGCTAATTAAGACGAATTACTGGAACGCTTTGAAGAACGCTGGGAGAAGCATTTTGCTGCATACCACAATAATTAAAACAAAGCTGAATTCCATAACACTTATTAACTTTTTAAATTCAGCCCTTTACTTCCTCTGGTCTTTTCTGGTTTCCAAAATCTCTTCCCCCCTTCTCAAGGATGCAATTGAAATGAATTCCCTCAGCGAGACCCAAAACAAGTACACCCTCACTAGAAGCTGATCATTCAGAAGTTAATGGACCAAATTCATCCCCAGGTATGATACCTGAGTTCTGCAGAGCTACATCACGATGAATACAGCCCAGCTTTGAGACATGTATGCTCCTTGATTTTCTGTCCTCTGTGCTTTACTGGCATCACAAGTAGACTACAAGGAAGCAGAAGCCAGCCCACTGAGATCAAGACAACTCCCCACTGTCAGATTTGTTTCAGCTGGCTTCTTCATGACCTCTGTGAGGGGGATTTGGTGGTGGGAGGAAGGCAAGAATACAGGAATGGTGCAACACCAGAAGAAGCAATGTCTTACAGGTCTGTTTCGGCTGCTTCAGAGGTTTATAAAGAATGGAGTTAACTCTGAGTTTGCACATGCAAACGTCCCCAGTAAGAAGGTTGTAACAATAGGACCGCAGAAACACACATGGAGATGGGACCCACATCTATTTCATCTCTTCACATTATTAAGAAAAAGTCCTTCTGCCCACAGGCTGCCTGAGCAGCCTAACGCTCCAAACCTTCAATGAGGGGAAAGGAGCAGCATGAAGGGGACACACCATTTTGAGCTTTAAAGAGAAAATTCTAAACAACACAACTCTGAAGGAAATAAAGAGGCTCTGCAGTGAATCACTATGGGACTACACTTACCAAGCATGTAACAAATTAATTTTCTCCCAGAAAAGAACCCTGTAATTAGGCATATATGTCACCTTGCTCTCTGCCACATAATCACACTTGAAGTCGCTGCTCTAGAAGTGAACTCTTCCTAGGGCCTCTTTCTCAAATGAAAGGAGAAACATTTATAGATTATCATCAGAAAGAAGATAATGGATGCTGACTGCTCCCTAAAATCCATTTTTGAGTTTTCTTTTCCAAGCAGAAGCTAAACAGTGGCTACTGATATTCATTAAACAGTCAGCATCCTCCTCTAAAGAGCTGACGTCAGTCTGCAGTCTAGGACCTGCAATTACCATCCCTTACCATTGAAGTGGATGGCTGCTTAGTTACAGCACAATGTAAAGTCTGAAAGGATCTGGCTGACACCAGCTGCCCTGACTCCAAACATTTAAAAGTGGGAGGTGAAAAATGAGAACTAGCCAAACTTAATAATTTTTGACCTCCAGAAAACTTTTATCAGGTCATGTGATTTGTCCCTCCAGCTCCCCCCTCTCCCCACTCTGTAATCTCTCTTCATTGCTTGCAGGAAGGAAACTAATACACTCAATTTCAAGTCAGTTCAGATAAGGATCTGACCTTCTGGATCTGTATCTAGACCTAAGGAGTATTTGAAAGCTGGGCTCATCAACACAGGATGAAAAAGCAAAGCTTTTCCTCTGGCTTTGTAAATGGTGAGGAAGAGTCCCAGCAAAGCTTCTACGTGGCAGTGAACACAGTCAGAATTGGAATAGAGTTGCCAGGACCAGTCTGGTGGTGAAGGGATGAACAGGACAAGGTGTGTGGTAGGAAAGCCAAGATAGCTTGTGCTGGGAGGGGGAGAACACCCACTGCCAGATCCCAAAGGCTGCTGCTAGCTGCAACTGAACCTCAGCTGGACCTGTGAGCCTAGCTAGACCCATGTTTTCTCCAGATTTCACAGCTAGCCTACAAAAGGCAAGGATAAGTTTAGCTGTGCTCAAGCAGGGTACAGAAAAACCAAACAACCCACCCCCCACTTCACTGAACACTGACACTTATTAGCTTGTTCCCCATTTCCAAACTCTCTACAGATCCTGAAGACATGATCTATCAAGGGACACAGCCCTACAGAGGGCTACATGCACCTGGCCACACGGTGGGTCAGGAAATGACAGGAGCTGGTCACTGTAGGTTACACTGGTAGGCACTTGTTGCAGTGCTGGGAGCACAGAGGGACAGGCAAAGCTGGAGAAGGGACAGAGCCAGGACTGTGAAGGTGACCATGTAAATACCAGTTTCCCAAGATTTCTGTCATTATGTGACTAGAGCCAGGAGCCTTAATCCCTTTTGGCACAGGATAAAACCTTCACCCTCCTTTTTGATGTGGATGGTGTTCAGCCTGGGCTGTTAAATGAGCAAGTTGCATGGAAACAGGCCCCAGGGTATAGCGGTGAAAGATGACAAAATATATTGGTTTATAACTGCTGGGGGGTGCAGGCCAGTGTTTTGCATGAGCACTAAATCAGAGGCTGCTGATGACTTTTACCTTACACCTCGCATAATATCACCCATTCCTCTTTTGTGGCACTTTCCACTAATGACTCACATTTGTTTGATGAATATCTAAACTCTATCAGACATTCCTACTCTTGTTCCTTTCAAGCCATCTCACTAACATTTGGTTGCTATTAACTTCAATACATAATAGCCTGGTATTTGTATTCATTGCACTGAGCCATTCATCATGTATGTTTATTTTTTGCTTTGTTTTTGAGACAAGTACAATTATCCAATTGCTGCAAGGACTTCATTACCTACATTCTACATTTTCACTCTTAGGTATGCATGTATTTAAACCAAAGTATTGCTCAATACAGAGGAGCATCCTTTTATTCCTCTTGATACTCTCAGTAAATCCCACAAACAGCAATAAGAGTGTTAAAGTGTTGGAAGCTCAGGTGGTAGAAATGAAGAAACAAGTGATTGGTACCCACAGAGAAACAGAGGCCCAACTTCTAAGTTTTTTATATACCTAATACTGTATGATTACTTGCCAGGATGATCAAAGATACCTGAGCAATGGAGGTGCCAAAGGATGTCTGATGCTTAAGATATCTCTTTGGACATCTTGCAGATGGTCCACAGTTTGATTATATTGTGTCAGACAGATCCCCAGTGCTTTATACTCAGTAGAGATGACATGAATCACTTAATTCTCCATTGAAATTCAGTATCTGGTGGATGGAAGGCAGAATATAGATTTTCTATCACGGCATTTCATGAAAAGAAATAAAGAACTCCATAAACCCCTGAAATTACAGGTGGAATGTAACAGTGCAGAATGCAGGCTGACTAGGACAACTTCATTGCCAGAAACCATGCTATGGGAGACTTAATGGCTTTGCTTTGACA
Source organism: Zapornia atra (assembly GCA_013400835.1). Lineage (NCBI taxonomy): Eukaryota > Metazoa > Chordata > Aves > Gruiformes > Rallidae > Zapornia > Zapornia atra. Next base: position 169,506 of record VZTU01030707.1, read on the forward strand.
GGACCTTAGCTTCATGAGTGAACCCAGAGAGAAAGGTGTAAGGAGGTGGTGCTGTTCTGATACTATGGGAACTGGGGCAGTTTTTATCCTGATCAGTCTGAGAACCAAGATAGAGATGAGTCATCCTCTCATTCTGTTGAGCTTCAGAAGGTCACTTAATTAACCACACAGTGACAGAAAGGTCTTGCAGATGGGATTACTGCACATTAAGTGGTGGCTGCTCAGAGTGCAATTGCATGGGAGGCTCACTTTGGTAACAAGTAGGCGTAAAAGCTCCTCTCCTACGTGCCCAACTCCATCAAGAAGTTCCTTCTTAGGAGACCACGTTGCTGAAAATGACCCAAGGAAAAGCAGTTTCTTCTTTTTCCTTGACAGGTTATTTTTAGTCTGGACCATTTCAATGACCTGCTTCACAGCACATCTCTAGATAAGGTTGCACTGCCAAAAGCAAGGTGACAGCAAGCCACAGCACAGAAGTAGGAACAGTCAAACATTCTGCTGAGCTGCATCCTCATTTTCTGTACACAGGTATGTCCTTCCTTTAGACATGGGTTACTTCCAGTTCTGCTCAGAGAGATGTGACACAGTGAAAAGTGCTGGGAAGATGACAACCAGGTTGCATTAATTCAGGTGTTCAGACTGAATCAGAGATGGGCACATGACTAAGCTTCCTGGGATGATTTATGCCATCTCACAGGGTATTCTGTGGAGACAGGATACATAATAGACTAGGAGGAGGTTGAGTTCAGTGTTTTGTAAAGAGATCTCCTGTGTCACAATTTGTATTGTGCTTGAATACTGCTAAGGCATCTGAAAATAATTCAGGGAGTTGGGGAACTGCTGTGTCTGTCAGATCCTGAAGAGTTGAGTCATGTAGCAGATCCAATCTCTAACTCGTATCAACAGCCTAAACAGATGAATTAGGCCAAGCTGATAGCGAGCAGCTCCTGACAGGGCATCCAACCTGAAGATAACATGCTCATAAAAGCAGAGACATTCACACAGTTGCTTACTCCTGTATTTCTTGCACAGATCCCAGTGCGACACAGCCTCCTTTTCAGGCTGCATTACACACAACAGGTCTACAAAGGGACCAGAGACGCGGAGCAGCTCGCAATGACGTGCGGTGTCATCTGATCACAGAAACAGCAACCAGGCAAAAGACTATCCCTGAAGGGCTGTGCTGTCTTCCTCAATTTACCCCAGCCACTCACCAGACCACAGATATATGTGAGCTTTATGGCTCACTATAAACCTTGCAAGTGAGACAAAGGGTAACCTTTCTGTTCCAGACACTCCTCTTTCTCCCCAGAAGCTTGCTGCAGTGTACTGCAAAGGAGAAGCCTGAGCTCTGGAAAAGCTTTAATAAAAAATTATAATAATACCATTCCCTGGTGCCTGGGAAATGGCACAAATCATGTCCAACATGCTCAAGTGCAAGCACAAACCCTTCGCTGCAAATTCACAAAAGAAGAGAATCAAAATCTTCTCATGGCAAAACTCCTCAGATGGAATAATCAAGGTCTTTGCGTGTCCCAACACCACCAGTACAATACCCACAGTACATCTACAGATGCCAGTATAATAGTTTGAGGGGTCAAGTTGACCAGCAAGGAGCTTTGAAGACAAATTTGTGACACTTGGCTGTTCATCTTGCCAGTAGCCTTCTGCTGGCAGAAAAAGAGTGAATGGAAATGGCTGAGCCACATGAGCTGTGAGAGCTAAAGGGTGCACCCAAGTTTCAGTCTCTATCCCAGAGAGGTCTACAGTCCCCGTGCCTCTGAGGCAAAAAAAAATATCTTTCAAGTATTGTCCTAAACTTCCAGGTTTTCAGATTTTCTCTCTTCTCCCTTGTTACTGGAATTCACAAAACTGCTGAAATTATTGTAATCTTTCAATTGCTATTCTTCCTCATTTACCCTTTAATTTACAGCTTTCTCCATTCAGAGTCTTATTTCAATCACTTTTTTATCCTCCCAGCTTCAGAATGCTTTACAGATTTTAAATCTTTTCTTTTTATTTGATCAGCATCTTCCCGTTCTATATTTGTGCTTGCAAACACAGACACCTGCACGCACACCCACACTGGCTGACTCAATCTTTGTTTTGTTTTCTGGGTTCATTTCACACTTTCATTTGTTTCTCACCCTTCTTCAGTCCCTTTTCATTTCTCCTTTTTATTGCTGGAGACTTAATTTTGTTGCTCATTTAGTATGTGACTCCTAGCTATTCCATATCTCAGACTCCCCTCTCTCTCAAAGGCTTGTTTATCTCTACATGTTTCAGTTTATCCCTTCCTTTTCCTTCTCTGATGCAAGTACAGTGACTTCATTTTCTCCCCATTTCTTACTGCTTCATGTTTCTGAGGACACATCACATTGATGCCCTTTCTTGCTAGAATAAGCCTGTCCTAACAACATATTAGAAATGTCATGAAAACAATAGTATTGTTGGTATTTATATCAATTTATCTCTGGGTTTATGTGATACTCAGCACAAGGATGTAGGAAGACAGCACATCAAGCTGTGATACTTGCACTACCATTGCATTCATTTTCAGTAGTCCTCACAGGGTATAAGAGCAGTTGATATTAAAGTGTCCCATTCACTTACACTTGCCATTCAGCTGCATAGCAACTGCAGACTACCTTTTGCAGACTTATTGAACTATTTTTAGTACAATTACTTGTTCCCCTGACTCAGACTGCAGGGTAAGTCTGAGCTACCTTTCATGCAGTATGTGCAAATGAAGCTCATTGCTCGCACTCATCCTGACCCAAACAGCATGCAGCTTTATACCAGGAAATTATCTTAGCTACTCAGATATAAACTTGCATAGCTGTGTCTAATGCCTGACATTTTCAGACTAATTTCGCTTCAGTCTTGCTTTCATATCCTAAAGTTTTATCACATGCATATCCTTGTCCCTTCAGTGACAGAAGCTACCTGCAGGTTGATTTACCAGCTTGAAGAATGGCTTCTAGCAGGGAAAGCACAGGCCCCTAATGATGATTTCCCAATATGCTAGTAAAGTAAATCTTTAAGAAGTGAGAGGGAAGGACAGCAGGAGGCTTGTTTATCATCTTGTGGAGCTGAAGAAAGATAAACCTTTTCTCAAACTCTGCAGCAGGAATTCCAAGCATGGTTAAGAGGAGTTCTGGAAGCAAAGCTTCAGCTGCTTCTCAACACTACCACGAACATGACCTGTTCTTGTCACTGGATGGCTGTACTGAAGAGACAAGTGTCTGTGCATGTGTATTGTTTCAGTTTAAATTATTCACCATGTTTTCATTTCACTGGATATAAGGGCTTTTAAGTTGACATCTCAGAATAGCTAGCATCCAGACTTGACATCACAGAGCAAGACTTCTCCACAGGTTTATGTGTGAAATGTTTGCTCTGTAACCTCAATGGCTGCCTGTAAGGTTAGTTTCAAAATTCAATTGGATGAGATGAGAGCACAGATAAGTGATAAAAGAGATTGAAAGATGTAATGGCCTTGTGAATAAACTGCTTGGATATTACAGATTGCAAAGACATGAAGGAAACCCAAAACTTATTTGAAAACACTGATATGCCAATATTAATCCTTAGCTCATCTGAATTGCTTCTGTTAAAGACCATTTCCTATACTGAAGTGTACATCTACTACCAGGAAAAAACCCCCACAATCTAGATTGCTCAGCTCTCCCTCATATATCGTGTCCACCCCAGACAGTGATGGTTTGTACCATTGCTGATCTGTATCCAGAAAGCTGAAAGCATCCACTCAGGGTGGATGCTGAAAGGTCAAATTAACATATTTCCACCTCTGCAGTTAAAATAATTAAAATTATTTGTAATGGATTTGTATGAGAATCTGAGAACTCTGCCCCTGCTTCTGTTTTGCATTGCCAGTTTGAAGGGAGCATCATCAGACAGGTAAGTGACCAATGTATTAGAAAAATGCTGAAGATAAACAGAGCCTCTACCTTGTCAGAGCCCACCAGGAGTATCATGGGCTGGTGAGACACTAACCACACAGCAGGACATGCTGTGGGGCAAGCCATGTGGTTCCTCTCTCAGTTCAGATGCCAGGGAAGCACTGTAAGGAGCACACACTATGCACACTTTCTTTTGCACATCTACCTTTGCACCGAGCACCTGAACGGGCTCTTCACAGGATGCTTGTCTTTTTTAGTGACAACTGGGTAATATCTATAAAAGTGTATTAAATGGTTCAACCTCCATTTTGCTGTCAGCTCTTAGGCTTCTCATCTCTTCAGTGAGACACCCTCATCCCGGTCAGTAGTAAGAGGATAAGCAGGAAGAGAACATCTAATACCCTTAATCAATTGTGTTCCTTCTCTTTTCCTTGCTTAATGGATCGAATTGTGGTTTCCCCTCTGTAGTGCTGTCCCTTCCTATTTGTACTCTTATATTTAATCCTTTGGCCAAATTCCCATTTCTTGTGAGGTTGACAATTGATGAAACTAAGATCTAGTTAATGTAGGTCACATCCTACTCTTCTGAGAGGACACCAAGCTACAGGATTATTATTTATTTCTTTTAACCAGGCCGTGCTCCACAGCTGCCCTTACCAGCTGCTGGTTTAAGCCACTAAGCTCTAATAATCTCACTGATGCCAGAACTTCCTATCTCCTGTGTTTCTCTTAAGGAGCTCACTGAACCAAAGATGTTTAGCTCCACTGGGATCACATCATTTTTGTCAACCTTTTTTCAGAGCAGAAATGGAGGTGATCTGAGCAGAGAGAAAATTGTGCCTGAAACCTGGTATAAATAAAAGTCTAACTGGAAAACAAGGGGGAAGAGGCAGAAGGATGGGGCAAGAAATTGGGCTGTGCTGTGTGTGGGTGGAAAGAGCAGGCACTGAAAAAGAGTCAGATCTTGCTTTTGCCTCTGTCCTGCTGGAAGCAGAGCCTTAGGCTGCCTAACCTTTGCTTTGCAGAAGGGATCACTTTTTCTTGTGTGTGCACTATCATTATTCAATCATTGCCAAAATACATATAATTAAAAATGTCTCTTTACGCTCCCAGTCACAGCACAAAGATGCTCTCCCAGCTTTCAGAAGTATAAAAATGAGATGGGGCTCATTTCATTGAGGTGGGTATCCCAAAACAAACTAACGCCAGAAGTACCTCCCTCATTTGGCTCCACTAACCACAGAGGGAAGCTAGAGCACTATGACAATGGGTGCCAAATTCTTAGATAGCTAGAATTAGGTGGGATGAATTTCACTGCAATGGCTGTAGTAGAAGGAGGAACAAAGCAAAGATGGAGGATGCAGAGCCAAAGGGATGCTGGATGCAAGTCTGTGTGAATGTTGTTAAATGCTGTCATGTTCTGCCTCTATCTGGATTTACACACAGGAGATGGTTTATATGCATATAGTGTGCTAAGACTGAACTTTTAAGCAGATGCTGCTTCCATAAACATTGGTGCAAGGAGTCTTTGCTTAGGGTTACACTCTTGCAGCAGAACCTCTGATTTTCTGAAGATTACCTTTTATGATCTGATTTTTATTTAAAAGTCTGTGTATAACCTGTGCACATGGAAACTGTAGCTCGCAGATTTTGATACTAAACCCTATTTTCTTGGGTATCCTTCCTCAGTCTCCCTACTCTTTTCAAAATTATCTTCCTTGTGGGGAGGAAGTGACAAAGAGCAGTCCTCTTGCCAAAAAGAATCCTTTCTTCATTTCTAAATTACTAAGTGTTCTTTGATTAACAAAATTGTTAATGCTAATGACCGATAGTGACTTCTTAATTACAGCAACAAAAATAGTCCAGAAGCATTTGGATTTGAACTGCTGCTAATGTTACATCGTATCTAAAAGAGAAAATCTGTTCTTAAAAGAAAATCTCTTCCTTTGTGTGCCAAGAAAGGATGATTTCTCTTTCTTTAGCAGGAAAGATTCAGAGCATTTTGCAGCTCACAAGCATTATATCAGCCTATGAAACAGCTGATCAGAAGAGGTGACTGACCCATGTCTCTCCCAGAATTGACTCAGCTGTCCTGAGACAAACTCCTCTGGATGAGGACACCAAAACTGTCAGTGCCAGCTAATGTTCTGCCCAACATTATTTTAACCAGCATGTCTGATCTAGACAACAAAGGAGCCTCTTTCTTATTCAGCCTCTCTCTACAGAGAAGCATCCTGGGTTGTGTTGGCTGGCATGGGTGCAGCTTGGGGAACAATGTTCATTTATTGCTTATTACAAAGCAGCAGGGGAAGTCAGATTTTAAGCCCAATAAACAGGTTGGCAGATTCTGTGTAAATCTGCTGTGTTTTATTGCTGGCATAAAATGCAAATAACCCCAAGAACATTATGGAACAGGCCTTTTTTTCTCAGTATGCACAGTATTTCCTTTCTTAACAGGAACCTGTTTCAAATGTGATTCTGGCCATAAAATTGAGCCTGGGAACAGCTCTGTGGTATATGCTCTGTGTATGTCTCCTGAGCAGCTCCATTTTCTCACTTTAATGGGAAAGTTAGTTCTTAAGGCCATCTAATACAGCTGCAGAGCTGTATTCCAGTCTGTCATGCAAACATTAGGGAGCCCTGGCAGGCAGGGTCTGATTCCTGGGTCTCGTGTTGAGTATGAGCACCACAAAGCCAGGAGCAGAGCTTGACTTCCCTGCCCCAGGGTGCAAAATGCAGCCACAGCTACAGGAGAACCTTTCCTTGCCCTTGTTAGCCATGGTGTGAAAGTTGCCAAGAGCAATCCCAATCCAAGATTTCCTTTATGCAGGAGACTTCTTGAAAGCCCAGGACTTAATCATCAGTTCACTCTGTCCTTACATGCTGCTTCATGTTACAGAGGACAGGACAGTCCTGTGATCAACACAGGAAAATAAGGTACACAGGTTTTGTACAGGTCACAATGTTAGCCTGCTGAACTTCACAGAAGTTGAACAGAATTTATAGAAAAACAAATTCTCTGCAGGATTCACTCTGGATTCACACTTGGGTGTGTTTAAAAAAAGGGTAGATGAGGTACTCAGGTGTGGTTTAGCATAGGATTGGAATAGTTGGACTTGATCTGAAAGGTCTTTTCCAACTCAGTGATTCTGTGAAAGCAACAAACCCAACACTACCTTTGGGAACCCTTGTCTAGTCTTTAAGAGTTTTGAATTCAGGGCCAAGCCATTCTGGAACTGGTAAGGGCTCCCCAATTTAGGCCTCCATCTATTTGGGCTTTCTCAGAGCTTGAGGGGACTCAGATTTGCAAGTCTTTAAGCACCTCTCTACTTCAAGCCTGGAAGCTATGCCATGCAGGAGAACTTTTGCAGAACAAGACTTGAGAGCTGGCACACAGATAAGCTTTGGGTACTCTGAGGGTGGCATGCATTTTTACCTACATGAAAACTAGGATCTCGTTCATCTGAGCTACTGGGGCAGATTCTGCCTCCCTCATAACTGCTATGGAAAGTACTTTGAGGGTTAATCACCCTTGGTCACTGATTTTAGCCTGGAAAAGACCATTTCTCCCAGGTACTTCTGGTGACCACAGAAAGCAGATGCATGACAAGTGCAGACCCAGTGCCTCAGACTTTGCCAGTGAAAGATTTGTCTGAAGATTAGCAAACTTAAAGCCCACTATAAGACCATTTAAAGAAACCACAGTCATCTAAAAAATGCACAGATATAAGACCTTTAAGAGGCAACACTGGGGTTTTTTTTTCCTCAGCAGCTTAGGGATTTCTACAGACCCCAGTTATGTCTGAGCATCCTTACACTCATGACTCTTCTCAAATCTAGCCTTTAAGCTTTCCAAGTGCTCATATTTTTATCCCAGAAATGAGAAAGGAGGAGATTTACTGGGTTAAACCTTTAATACCAAAAGGCACTCCTTTCCCCTTTATTTCTTAACCCTTAATACTTTCTTCCCATTATTCTCTCCTACTCATCAGTCTGGGCAGCAGGCATTAAATCCTGCCTTTTTGATTTGTAGGGTGAGCTGATTGCAGCCTTTTACCTTTGCAAGCACCTTTGTTTTGCAGGAGTTGCAGTATTTGTTTTTAAGAGTTTTCTGCAGACAAAAAGCAGTGTGAATTCTGTCCTGTCCAATTATTGTCCCTTTCACTTCAAAGGGTGGCAGGTTGGGGCCATCAGCCCACACGGTGCTGCTCAGAGATGCCCCCACAGCTGGTGTGGAGAGCCCAGGAAGCCTAGCAGTGCTGCCTACCTGTGCACATACGTACTCAGAGCATCCTTCTGCACTATGACTCAGTGGCACAGCTGTCATTTCCCCCTGTTTCAGAGAAGGCAGGAGGAAAGCACTGAATATCTTGCCAACATTTAAGTGAAAAATCTTTGAGACAGCTAATAGGTCCAAGTCCACACTTACACATCCTCTGCCTCTGTGTTGTGCATCTGTTTGCATTCAGACTGTTATTCCTAAAAAAAAGCAGTCTTTTTTAACCATAGAAACCTCAAGACTATATATTTTGTCTGTCTGTTGCAGGGAAGAGAGGGCTGGAAAATAAGCACCACAATCACTCTGTACCAAGCGCTGCTGCTCAAGCTGCTCAAGCACAAGGACTTTTCAAAGCAGCTTCTGGCTGTCAGGGCTCCCCATGCAGGGCAGTGTACTGGGAAGAGACAGACAGGACAAACAGGTGGATCTCTTGGGGTTTAAGCCAGATGAAGTCCTTAAATACAAAGCAGGCAATTTTGTGTGTGTGTCAGTTCCACAGTTAGACAAGTGCATCCCTATAGAAACCAGGCCTTAAATTTTTCTTTGCCATGATAGAAATCCCTTGATCAACTTTGCTGTGAACGTAAAACAAATCCAAGGGGGAAACTGAATGATGCTGTGACTAGCAAGGGTGAATCTTAGCTACATAATGAGGCAGTGACATAGGACAGTGCATACGATTGATCCATCAACCCACAGGTACAGGAACCAGGTGGGTGATGTAGCCTCCAGCAAGCTATGTAGTTCAGCTGAAACCCAGCCCAGCTATACAGTGTACATGGAAATTGGGGAGAAAAGCTAAGTTTAAGCATGGGTTTAGACCGATCCTTAACTGCACTTATGCTTTTGAGGCAGGAGCTCCTACTGTGCAAGTGCAGAAACGAGAACAGCAATATAACTAGGGGCAGAGAAATGCCATGGAAATCAACAGTAAAATCTGTCAAAGGTCTGTGCCAGCAAAGCAAGAACTGGGATCCCCAAGGGCAAGCTCATCCCAGAGGAAAGGCTGACTATCTGGGTCCCTACCACTTTTTGCAACCTTGCTGCTTTTTTCCTATCTCATTTTATTTTTAAATAGCTGCTGCTTCTCCTTGGTGCTGTCAAAGCTTAATGAAAATAAAAAGTGTGTTAATGTGCTAAACTCTTCCTCCAAGCACCTGCAAACTGTTATATTTTACAGGGCTAACAAGTCAGTCTCAAAATAGGATTAGGAATTTATGTGTTGGATTAGCACCTGCACAAAGCCACTGACAAGGATAAAGCAGGAGCTCTTGACCTTCATGTTTTGGACTAGAGACAGGTGAGGATCTGTAGTCAAGAAGGAGAATGAATGGGGATGGGAAAAAGCAAAACATTATTTGTTTAGTCCAACAGACACCAAATAATGAACCATGTGGAGTTTTCACATCCAGAAGCCTCTGCTGTGAACCAGGCACCACCATGGACCTTAGATCCATTTTACCTTGGTGAGTTGTACATATGGCCAGTCTTCTGCTTGTCCCAGGAACTCCAGGCATTTTAGTGACTCAATCCATTCTAAATTATTCAATACAGAAATTAATCATTAGGAAGGCTTCCAGTATTAAGAGGGAATGCTGCTTACCTCCATAGCCAGGTCAGCTTGACCAAGCTACCTGGCTTAACTGCCTCCAATCTTACTAAACACATGACATTACCCTTCTCTGTTGACCAAAGAGGGAGCTGGGATCCCCTCCACTCGCCCCAGGTCCCCCTGGCTGCAGCTATACAAGATAAATCCTCCTCCCACCCCAGTGCAGCGCACAGCCATGGGAACAGCTTTAATTGCTTCCAACTGGGATAACAGCTACCACCACAAAACTCAGCTAATCAGGGGAAGGCCTATTTCATAGCTTTAAAGAAGTTATGCATTTCTCACAGAACTCGTTTAAATTAGTCACTAGAGATATCACGGGTGATACTGTAGAAGTTTGATGTAAGAACACTATGCTTTACTGAAAAAAAAAGCCTGTAGACTCAAATCAGGTAGTTCATCCTTACCACTAAGTGACAAGATGTGTTATTTTTCTCCTCCTAGGGCACGCTGTGTTTGATAGGCACAGCAGGCCAGAGAGCTTCTCTGCTGGGGAAGAATTGGGGAGCAATAGCAGATCACAACAAAATAATGACGCCCCAAGATAAGACAAGGCCAACCTCAAAAAGGGATACACAGATCAAAAGAGCCTGTGAAAACCTTGAACTGTTTTATTCACTCCTGGAAAAACTGTACCTGGATTTATCTGTGTTCACATGGTTTGGGATGCTAGATTTAAGATAAAAAAGAAATGGATCAAGGGGAGAGAGTGAAGAAGCAAACAAGTACAGTCTGAAGTCTAGAAAAATCCAATCTCTAACAAAAGATTAATGTGCATAAAGGAGAAAATTGAGAGACTATTATATTCTTTGAGTATTGAAGAGCTGCAACGGTAAAGGAATGGTCTGTTTGTGTTTGTGCTAGCTAAGACAAGAATCAGCTCCAATTGCTGCAGGATGTTTTAGGTTAGGCATAAGGAAAGGCTTTCGATAGGTAGCGGTGCTGCAGAGATGACTTCCTGCAGAGACTGTGAAGGATTCATTGCTGTACGACCTTCAGCAACAGGCAAACAGAAATCTGCCAGGAGTGTCAGAGTTATAACTGATCCTGCTTGAGGCAGGAGGGGCGATTATATAATCATTTCAGAGCCTTTTCAGCCCTAACTCTGTACAATTATCAGATTCAACAATGCAAATTTTAGGTGAATGCAAGTTGCCATTATCTATCTGGGTTTTTCTTCCCTCTTTGAGGCTTTTGCATCCTTACAGCCTTCAATCTTTTTTATCCCTGACCCATCTTCCTTTTTAAAATTCTCTGCCCAAGCTAACTGGCTAAGCACCGCTTCCTCCTAGAATAATTTGGCTTCAATGTGGTTCAGGTCTAATTTGCAGTTCAGGACCCTACAATTAGTCACAATAATTCTTCCGCTCACTGCAAGCAAAGCAAGTCTTTACTCAACCTCACGAGGGCCCTCTGCCTTGCAGTCTAGCCAAGCAAGGGCTCCATCTCTTCGTGTTTGCCTCCCACACAGTCACCCACACAGAGCTGCTTTTAACGTTGTGAGATCAGAGAAGAAACAACCAGCTGAAACCCTGGCAAACCTGAACCTTACATATCGGAGCAACCCTCCCCTTCCTCCACCGCTCTGCTGTGATTAACTGACCTTGTCCTGGTGCCTGTCAATTGTGAGATAGGATTTAGATAATTTCATGTGTCTGAATAGCAGAAATTGAGCTTGAAGCCCAGACAACATTGCTTTCATTCATGTGTTTGTGCAAATCTCTGCTGTACCCTGGAAGCAATCTCAGCCTGCTTCACAGTGCAAAGATGATACACAATTTAATCTTGTGGTTTATTACGTTTTCACTAGGAATAGTGTTGTCTATCAACAGCTGCTGTGTAAGTATTTTTTAAAATATATTTTCCTCCTGTGTTTATGCTCCTTTATTTTGTGACCCAGGTGGTCAGATTCATTTTTGTCAGCCCTTCTAGACTCAGTGTGGGGGCACATCACATTTTTGCCCAGGCAGGAACATTCTCCTACCCCTGACTGCACAGCTTCCTCAATTACCTTGGGCAATGAGGCTGCCTACAGAATACTTCATCTATCCAGCCCAATATATCAGCTCCTAAAATATACACTGAGTATATTGTCCAAAAATTGTCCCTGCTTTTAGCTTACTGACCACACTTCTGAGTTCAATTCTTAGCCATTGCCCTTGCTGGAGTAGTTGCCATCAGCAAAATTGCCATGTCAACTGTTTCCCTGAGTAGCTACCAGCTCTCATTCAATACTGTGTCTGGGCCCAGTCAATGAGACATTTAACTTGCTTTTTCTTCCTGACATTTAATAGAAGGTAAGAGTTCTGTTCCTCAGTTATCAAACAATGAACATGATTAAGGACCACAAAAATTAGAAGGAAGTGTGAATATCCTTCCAAACTATATGCAGTCAGCAAACCCTTCTGGAAAAACACACATCTACTGCTTGTGCAGGCACTTGCAATTCAGACCCATCAGTATCAGCAGAAAGGCTCATCTTGATTCAAGTCCTCAATGTGAAGGTTCACAGACTACCAGATTTTACATGCTTAGATGCCTACAAACACTTTGAAGGCGTGTTTTCCCAGCTCTTCATAGTAATGTGTCTCAGATACTATGTACTCAGTGTATATTTTAGAGGAGCTTAGACATATTGGGCTGCATCTGCTGGTTTATTTTTAGGAAAATGAGCTCTGATAGATTTGCTTAGAAACAGCACACAAAGAATTATGTGAACTTTGCAAACAGCAGAATACTTCAAGTTCTGGGTCCATGAACCTTGGCAGCTGTCTTTTGAATAAGTTACTTCTTGTAAAACTCATGTTGACCTCTTCTCCCTGAAGGCTGAGATCCAAAAGTCATCCCAGTGGTGTGAAAGGTCTAACTTAAACCGATTTGAGCCTCCAGGAAATACAGAATTAAGGCTGACACCAACTTTTCTTCCCATATTCATCTGTAACAGTACAGTGATGATATTTGTACCTAGCAGAACGCTACCATGGTCATATTAAGAATGACTCAACTGCTCTCAATGCAAATGCATATATCATGAAAGAAACAGTTCAGTGTAAATATATCTTGCTATCAGGTTTGTCTCAGCAGGTTAACAGAGAATACAGAAGCTGATAGGATTTTCAAAGCAGCTTAAGCAGTAGGCACCCAATTCCCACCTCAACTGGAGCTGGAGGCCTAACTCAAACCCTGATCTTGCAAGGGCTTATGTGTGTGCTTGCCTTTAAGGGCTGCATATAGAGCCAACAACTTAGCAGTGTATTAGAGCACGTATCATAGGCAGACAGCCCTGAAAACTCAAGCTGCTAGCTTTGCTAACTGCTTGTAATACAGCCTGCCTGCACATTTGAGTACAAGCCTGTGGACTAAGATGAACTGCACTTGTTTGGAACTTAACTTTGCTTATTCAGAGACTAAGTCCTGTTGTCAACTTGTAAAATCTATATTGCAAAAGCACTGATAAAAAAAGCTTCCCTCCTCCACACAGCAGTTTTGTCAATCCATCTCTACTTTGGCCAAATAAATCATGTTACACAGGGAGAAGGCAAATCTACCCAACTTCAGAACAAATCCAGCTAGATTTTCAAGATTGCCAAGGCACTCTGAAGATGGAAGAGCTGTACTGTGACAAGTGACTTTTATTCCTCTCAAAAAAAAAAAAGGGGTATGCAAGAGTCCTTGTGAATTCAAGACAACAGGGAGCCAGTGGTCTGTCCTCACACACATCTCTGAAAGCATCTTACAGTGAAGATCTGTAAAGGACCTCAGAGGTGGCACCTGCCTTTGAGTGTCTGTGGGACTAATCAAGAAAACATTGTTTTGGCAGCAATATAGGTCTGATTATACATGGTGATTCTAGTAGCATGTTTTCATCTAGCATAATAAACTAGTTTTTATTTTAATGGCTGAGCAGCCAGCAAATTACAGTTCTCCAAACTGAACTGACCTAATTAGTTTTTGTTTTGTGCTGCTTCTGAAGAACCAAGCACAAGGATGCTTTCCCCTCCTGGTTGAATACATCAGAATTTAGACATACATATCCAAGAGGCCCAACATGTCTTTTCCTGTCTCACTGAAGTATAAATACAATGGCTCTGCTGTTGCCCACACTTGCCTTTTAAGGAAACAGCCCCTTGAAGCCTGGCAGATTGAAGATGTGAAGCTTGCTAGCACTATTTGTTGGTAAACAGGACTCAGGAGCTGCTTTGGGCTTGAGGCAGGTGCCCAGGGTGCCAGCTGGGCAGCATCTTTCTTGGGGAAGGAGGTCTCTAGCCCCATCTTTTGGTAAACCTGGATTTCACATCATCTTTCTCCCTCTCTGGATGAATTGGCAGAATAGGGGACCCACCCTGAAAAGCTGCATAGGGGAACTGAAATGGGATGCTAGCACAGTGCCTCACATTGAACCAGGTGGTATTTTCCAGAGGAAAGACTGGGCTTAAGCAGTTTTCTTTACAGACAATAGCTTTAGAGAGGCTTCATTAGGGAAACGTAGCCCAGAGCCAGCTCTTTGCAGTTGCCTTCTGGAAATTCAGCAAGGCCTTTCCTAGCCAGCTGCTCCCTACAGCTTCAGACATCCATACTTTGTGTAGCTTATTTACTGATAAACTAGTACAAAACCTGGTGTGAGAGCAGTCAGCTGCAACCGAGGACATTCTTTGCACCAGCATAACAAGTAACAGCAATAAGCCAATTTTCTTTCCTAGCATATTTGTGCATATATCAATTTCTTATACCAGCACTGTTAGTGGGACAAACTGTGAGAAGATCTAGTTTAGTGCCCAGATGGTGTAATTATTAAGTTCTCATTAGTTGTGCTTCAAAGCACTCCAGATTGAGGTAAAGGTACAATGTGGAGCACAGCAGGTACAATATGGGAACCCTTGTGCTGAGGACTAAAAACTGAATGCAGTGATTTGTGGCAGGGAGGTTGCAATGAGTGCAGCAAGGCTGGTACCAGGGGAAAAGGGGAGCTGAGACAATATTCAGAGCAGGTTTGGCCCTGGCACAGGGGAAGAGATGATGGAAGCAGAGATATACAGTCAGCTCTGTTTCCAGGAGGCCATCAGTATATATTCATGTCCCTGTTTGCAGCAGGGAGATAATGTGGACAAACCAAACTGGCTACAGGAGCAGGAGGGAAGATTATTGCTCACCCACATCTCCTGTCTGCCTGAGTTTGCTGAGGGCAGACTTGTGAAGGATTAAGGTAATATACAGAAAAGAGAATAGGTGTGGGACAACCACCATCTCACAGCACCTGGAGCCATCACCAAGCCCCAGCTCTGCCAGGAGATTAAGCTTATCTGGGCTGGGGCAGGGGCGATTTCATCTCAGATGCGGCTGCCAAGCAGTTGGCTGGGCAGGAAGAAAAATCGCTGATGCTTGGAGTAAGTGCCCAGGACAACTTTCCCAGCCAGGCTTGAAACGAAGCCAGTGTGTCAGATAAAGTGACCAGCTGGGAAGTAAAATAGGGAAAAATAAGGAAGCTATCCCTATCAGGAGGGAGAACAGTGGGCAGCTCATTTGCTGGTTTTAATAATGCATGGAGATTGCTAACAAATCTGCCATTTTCACACCACTAATTGCAGAAATGTTTGCCACCTCCCCAGGGCATTTCTCACACTATCCTGACACTTTATTATTTTCCCTCCCCCCACCCCTTCCCTTTTCCCTCTCCTTTTCCATGAGGGTTTTAAAAGGGCAGTCACTCACCAACTCAAAGGCTGAAGGATTCACCATCATGGAAGAGGTTTTAAATCCTGAAGCGGTGTACTCTGTCCACCAGTGCAGTCTAATGGCATGAAGAGGTTTTATGTAATTATTCAATGAGGGACTTGCACAGCACCTTTTCTGCATTAAAAAAGCCCACTGTTAAGTTCAAATATTCAGCAAAGGCTCTGGGTTCTGCCAGAAGATCTTGAATCTCAAATATTGCTTGACAGAAAGAAATCACCTCGGGGTTTTTAGTGTTTTACTGCCTCTCCCCCAGAAAATGTACCACCTTATCAAAAGTCCTAAGCATCATTGAATACAACAGCTTTGCAGCTACTGTCTGCTTATCACCTGGAAATAAGACTTTGCTGCAAAAGCTTATTGATTTTTGGGAGAAGAGACAGTAAAAAGGTAAAATATAGTTCCAGAAAACTATGGTGCTGATTTCATATTTTCAGGAGTGCTGCAGCACAGGAGGTTTTTTTGTGATTTAAGTTCATAACTTTATAAAGAATTTACAAGGAAAATCTGCATGCAGCCATTTTTACTGGCCAAGTAGACAAATATTAAGGCCAGTACTGCTTTCATCCTCTTACTCTGCTAATCTTTATGTCCCATGACTAATAAAACTAGGTATG
The DNA here is from genome assembly GCA_013400835.1 of Zapornia atra. Taxonomy (NCBI): domain Eukaryota; kingdom Metazoa; phylum Chordata; class Aves; order Gruiformes; family Rallidae; genus Zapornia; species Zapornia atra. The sequence continues at coordinate 185,667 of VZTU01030707.1, forward strand.
GTTGCTGCATTCAGCAGATAAAAGCCGAAAAAAATGACAAAACCACACACTGGCAGTGTTCAATTGCTCTAGGCAAGGAAATGGCCTCTCCCAGGCCAGAGGAGACTGAAGCAACTGAAACTTTCCAGTTCCTGCATTATGTCCCTTGGATCTTGAGGAATCTAGATGCCCTGATCTAAGGGCATGATTAAATTATCAGGTATATCTAATAATGTGTATCTGTAGCTGCTTTAGGAAAAGAGCTAGTAAATCAATTAAGTATTGATATAATGCCCCAGAGTCAACAGGATAATTGCCATCACCTTTGCACCACATCTTAGAAAAGCTGAATGAAAAGCAACAAAGGAAGAACGAGCAACAACAGAATAATCTCTGAAACAAGCACCAGGGTTTCAGAGCAAAACCCACAGGTTTTGATATGCCCCAGCTCTTTGCTTCTGCTGGGCAAAGATGAGAATACCTCCAGAGATTCTCACACCAGACAATGTTCATTATTATGTAAATGCAACAGAACACCTCCCAAAGCAATGTCCCTCCAACCATGCCAGGGTACAACACTGCCTTGACGGGTGATATTCCCACTGTTTATGACCTTGATTGAGTCCCAAGCTGCTCTGAGCTCTTCCCCCAAGGAGCCAAGAGGCACTCAGTCTGTCAGCAACCAGCAGCTAAACAAGTCTTCCGTGGACTCCAAACTCTGATCTCTCCTCCAACAGATAGAATGTGAGTAACCTCAAGCTGTTCACTGGGTTACTTTGCATCTCCTGGACCCCAGGGTAAGTAGGCACACTGAGTCCAAAGGAGTTTTAATATACATTTATATCCCTGATCCAGCCCCAAGAGCACAAGCATATGCCAAGGATCTCTGGGATGTCACAAACTTGAGGGGTCAGTGGGTTTCACTGAATGATGTCCATCCCCACATGTTCTGTTCTCACTTCTGATACTATTGCCATACATCTCTCCCTGCAAGTGACACCTGAAGAGGTGTCCTCAGTGAAGTGCCAGAACAACCCATATTTTACACAAAACATTTAAGGATATATATATTGAGATGCAGCAAATGCTTTACATTAGCATGGGACTGATACAAGTGACCACACAGGCCTCATGCCACTGGACATGTTTAGTGTTCTGTGGTAACAAATGCTTAAGCATAAGAGGCTACCTTTGTTTCTTGAACTGTCCTTATTATTTTAATCAAATTCAAGCAGCAAAGCAGCAGTGATTTGAAGTCTGCTCACTGCAACACACTATCCAATGAATTTCAAACACTGAGCTGGATATCCAGACTGAGGAGTAGTTAACAGATAGGAAACCACAGATAGTGGATTTATCAGTGCTACACACTGATCCTGTAAAAGTTCAGTCTAAGGTGGAGAAAATAGTCCTTGTGCAGCCTGAGAGCAGAAAACCACTAATTCTTAACAGCCAGAAGATAAAAAGTCCTGTTTTCAACAGCATGAGTTCAACAGGCAGCTGCAAAGAGCAATGTGTAGTAAGATAAGAGGCATTTGTATGGCAGCTCTGCCTACTCTGCATGCTGCTGGAGGCAGTAGTGGGGGAAAATGAGGCTAAATATTGCAAAAAGTCCCACTTTTCATTTTGGTTCTGAAATATGATTATTTTCCCCAAATTAAGTAGTTATGCAAGGAGTCACTCAACATGAGCATAACTGGTATTTTTCAGATTTGATGGAGGAAACTGAAACAAGTAATTTCTTCTCCTCTCCATGCTGCCCCCGTGAAGTAAAAAGAAAACAGCCAAAGTTCAGGAATATGGCCTGGCAACACCTGTAAGTACACACAGGCCTGTCATCCTCTTGGCCATTCCCTTCATGTGGTTTGACCTACATAGTGGCAGATAAGTATCAACCACCATCCCATGTGAGAAGGTACCTTACATGTGGATGTCAGATGTTAAGGTGTCTACAGTGTATGTTAGAAAGGTAAAACACAGCCACATGTGTAAGTTGCCTAGAGTAATGTGTAGAACTTATGTTCTGCAAGTAGTACTACAAGATATCAAAATTTGTGTTAAAATCTGTGGCTATATTCCTTCTTCTCAGTCTGGGAAATTAAAGGTCAGTGGCATTCCTATGGTTTTCTGCCCCCTGTTCATTCTCTCCTCTCTGCTGGCTCTCCAAAGCACAAGCTGCAGGATGAAGTTATTGGACAAAGAACAGAGGTCCAAAGCTGTGATTGCCAAATAATAGTTTGTGCTGAGGTTAATGCAGGAGAGATTTCTCACAAATCAAACATGCTGGAGAGTACAGACTCACACAGACATTTTTTTCTCTCCCACGACACAAGCTGGGAAGAGTAATTAAGATCAGCTCACAGTTTCAGCCCAAATGGCTGTACACTTCATCTGTCAGGCTGCTTGAACCATACTCCTTCCAGTTCCTGCCTGGGAAGCTGTACCCTTCAGCCTTTTTGTATGGTCTGTTCAGGGTGACACTGGTACTCTCCTACCATGGTTAAAGCAGCACATATGTTTTGGGGATCCCAAAGCAATTGTGTTTACAGCAGTGCACTGGGGACTTCACCTCCTGGGTAGAAGCAAAGAAAGAACCAATTGTTCCCAGCCCAGCTGCAAAAGGGGTGCTAGCAGGAACAGTCACGAAGTACAGACCCGATGTCTCACTGTGCCTGCTATTATGGTTATTTACTATTGCCTCCTTCCAGTCACCATAAATCTCAGCAGAAATGGCTTAGCTGAGATATGATTAGGTTGGGATTATTGCATATGAGATGCTCACTAGGGCTTATAAGTGTGACAAACTCTGAAATATGGTTTCCACAAAAAAGGAGGGAGGGAAGTGGTGCTTTTACTGAAATATACCACAATTCCCTAATTACTCCTCTAAACCAGTGACTCCAAGTGGTGGATAATAACAATTAAAGAAACATTCTCTGTTCTGCCCTCTTATGCCTCCAAACTTATATTCTCTTCAGGGACTCAATTTAACAGCAGCTCCAGAGTAAGGGTTGAATGAAATTAGGCTGATTTAAGAGCCTGCATGGAGCTCTAACAAAGGGAGACAGCATTGTACAATTTCAGAGATTAATTCCCATTGCTTGTGCTTTACCACCAGGATTCCTTAAGAAGCCAGAACTGACCAGCCACTTTAGTGAAATATCTTTGGACACAGAAGACATCCAAAAAAAAGACTTCCAGGTGCAGCAAACATTGTCTTCAAAGCCTTCAATAAAGGCCAGGCTCATCTCTTCCATAATCCTTCATGGCATGCTTTAAGGTCTGAAAACAAATAAGATTATTCTTCTACTAAACATTACTGTTACTTCAGTTTGGGAAGTAGCAATTGTTACTCCAGCTCACCTAGATGACACTCAATGCCTTTTAACATGAGAAATATATTTAATCTACTTGTATAGACAGATAAAGTGACTCATCTTGTACTGCTGTCCTTGTTTCAACAGAGAAAGAGTTAACTTTCTTCCTAGTAGCTGGTACAGTGCTGTGTTTTGGACTTAGGGTGAATATCATGTTGATAACACACTGATGGTTTTGATTGTTGCAAAGCGGTCAAGGACTTTACAGCTTCTCGTACTGCCCTACCAACAAGGCAGGGGACAGCCAAGAAGCTGAGAGGGGATGCAACCAGGACAGCTGACCCAAACTGATCAAAGGGACACTCCAACACCATATGACATCATGTTCCATATATAACCAGGGGTGGCCCAAGGGGCAGTTGGCTTGAGAATTTGCTTCAGCTGGTGAGCAGTTGCATTGTTCTTCACTTGTATATTCTTTTATTACTATTGTCTTCCTTTTCTGTCCTGTTAAACTGTCTATGTCAACCCACAAATTTAACCTTTGTTTCTCTTTGGTTGCCAACCCATCTCACTGGAGGGGAGCGAGAGAATGGCTGTGTAGTTGCTTTAGCTTCCCGCTGGGTTAAACCACAACTGTTTAATATCAACAGATAGTCTACTTAAATCCCAGCTTGGCCTGATCAGCCAAGCAAAACTGTTGACTTCTATAATGGGATTCTGTAAAAATGTATGTTAATGTAAACAGTATGGCAAAGCAATAACTTATGTATTGATATGTTGAAGGAAATAGTTTTCTCCTAGAGTTGGGATGGAGCCAAACAACAGCCAGCTCTTCCTATACCTTCTTTTTTTTAATAACAGTAAAAGAATATAATAAGCAGGTATTTAAGATGTGCAAATCTGTCCCCACCAGCTCTTTTTGATCAGTGACCTCCATTCACTATGCTGCATTTAACACCCCCACACCCTTAACCCCCTGTTGTTTTGAAATATTAGCCACTGGGGTCCTGGGACTAAAACAAAGTTTTCTGCTTTGACTTCTTGCCAAAACCATTAAAATATTCTCTGCACTGTCACAGCTTGTGCCACCTCCCAGGGGAGTTGATTTAAAAGTAAATTACATGTAAGTGTCAGATGAAAAGAGCTTCATTATCTAATTCTTCCTACACCAGCATTTTTTTAAATTGCTTACTAGGGACAGGAGACAATTAGTCCTGTGTTTGAAATGAGAAGTAATAAGTATCTGTCATTCCCATTAACTACAATTATTTTTTTGATATGCAAATACAATTGCTTTCTAAAGAAGTTCAATGGGGCAGCCATGTCTATATGGGCCCAGGTGCCAAACAGGCTTTGGCCAACCCTGGGCACACTCAGCCGCCTTGGGTTTCAGAGGCTGTTGGTTGGACAAAGTGTCTTACAGCACAGTCAGCTGACTGAACCAGAACTGAATAATGAAAGAAAAATCGGAAGTCCTTCATCTCTTTGCAGTAACTACAAGTTCACAAATGTTTCTATGGCACTGTCTAGCTTCCAAGCAGATTTCAGAAACACCAGCAAGGCCCCTAAGTCAGTAGGAGACTTCATCACTGAAACTGGAGTTGGTACAGCTCTTCCAGGCAGCCATCAGGACATAGGAGCTGATGCTAACAACACATCACTACAAGAGGCTGACCAAAAACCCACCTTCCTCAGTCCCTGCCAAAAAATCCCATTCTTTCCATCATTCAGGCTCCCAGTGTGGCCATCTTTTCAGAAAGACTCTCACTTGAACCTGCCACCAGGTTTTATTTGAATCTCTACACTAAGACATTCCCATTCTTTTCTACGCTTACAGGTGAAATGCTCATCATGCCAGGTCAGGACCAGAGAGAAGACTGACCTAATAACAAGCACAGACAGTCCTGCCCAGTTCATATCCACCCCAGAACTTATTGCAAGAGCTCTTAGCCTGCCCTTTGAATCATATCACCCAGATTCTTTATATCACTTCACCTGCTTCTTCCTCCTGCTGCATCTGCCTGCCTTTCACATAAAGTAACTCTGAACTACTGACAGAATAAAAGAGGCTTCCCTGAGGTACCAGAGAACTTCACCACAGAAGTTAACAGACTTGTTCTCTTTTCAGAGGAACCAAGATGTTCTTCAATTCCAGAATTTGGGCACTGGATCTCTACAAGGCTCAGCATGTGTTAATCCCTCAGCTCGTACAAGACAATGTACTCAAGGTTGTAAACTCTGAAATGGTTATATATGACCTTTCCAGATTAAAGGCTTAAAATTCAATATAAAAAAACTCTTTTAAATCTTCATATTGTGTATATGGAGTCTCTCTGGGACAGATCTTGCAACAAAAGTCAAATCCCAGCACCTGAGTGACACCTGGTTCTCACAAGCAGCTTGTGCCTCTGAGTAACAAGGACATAGTTGTAGGGCTGCTTTAGTCACATTTTACTGCCTCTGGTTCCTTTGTTTTCTTCAGTGTTCAGGGGTACAGAATTACTACTGCCATATAAATCATTCTGCATAAAATACTTAAACAGGAGGCTAGAATATTATGAGATGCAGAACAGACTTCTCTGAAGTGAGGAGATATCTAATTCTATGGTCAGGTTTTTAAACACACACTCTGTAAAACTAGCAGAGAGTCAGGGTGAGAAATGCAGCACTCCAAGCTTCAGCTTTGAAGCAAATGAAAGAAAAGAAAGTATCTGCTGGGAGGTACAGTTAAGAATCCAGACACATTGGATTTATTTTTGGCTCACCCAAATATACACAGGAAGCTTTCGCAAAGTGATTAGGGCTCATTAAACAAAACACTTAAGAATGAACTTAAGTGATTTATCTAATGGGTATAAACTTGTTTGTGCTTACAGTTACTTTGCAAGAACAGTGCCACAGAATTACATCTACCTTCATCCTTAGTCAGGAACATTAATATTGAATGGCTGCAAGACCAAGTTCAGTGTCAATGGCACTCAGACACAAAGGTCAGTGCCACAGAAGGGACCTGTGAACAGAGCAAGATGAATAAGGAAAGCAGCAATTTGCACATGACAGCTTGCCACTGCATGGTATTCTTCTCTCCTGAATAAGATGAGCCTCCTCTCCAAGTCCAAGATGGCTTAAGCCCAGAATGTAGATCTTCACACATCTCTGCTACGCACTCACCATGAATGTCTGCACTGGAGGTTAAATATAGAGAGAATGCAGTTATTTATATGAAAGCCACTTGTAAATTCTAAAGCTTTCAAGCACGATGACTAAAATCCTCAGTCACAACAATTGTGCTTAATATGGCCACTGATGTTTAAGAGACCTCAGTTCTAACACAGAAACATTGATGTCAAGTGGAAAAGTAATATACAGTAGTCAGTTTGCATTTCCTTTAATGTACCAGGTGTAACCTTTAGAAATGCATTTCCTTCCCCTTCTATCTTTCTGAAGCTCCAAATCTTTAGACTTTGTATTTAACTATTTCCTTTGTTTATTTTTTCTGAAAACAAGCTTTATGCCACCATGCTCTGATAAAGTCCCCCAAAGGAAAGGGAAGGAGATCTTAAAAATATTAAGTTGCATGAAAAAACTGCTGAAGGAAAAGCTGCAGTATTAACCTACAAAAGCAAGCAATAAAAACCTATTTATTCATGTCAGGGGTCTATCAGCAAGTAAATAGCACTACCTCTGCCAGCATACTAGCAAGCCTTATCATGCCTGCCCTAATTCTGCCCTACCTCATTGCAGGCACAAGGGTTGCTTGAACAGACTGCAAGTCATCTGCTGTTTTTATGAAGCACACATGGGATAACATGAACAAGATTTTAATTTGTGATTTGAAGCTAAGATATGAACAGATGTCTCTAGAGATGAGCATCCATTGTGCTGCTCCTCTGCATATTACATAGGTCTCATGGGAAGGGACATGGGGGGGAGGAGTCAAGCTACCTTAATAGGTTTAGAGCTAGGACAGATACCTCCTATATTACTACCCTCTCCCCACTACCTCCCAAGAAACATCTCCAATCCTGCCTCCCTGTCCTTCAACTTCATTGCTGGGATAAAGTTAACTAACCAAATACTATAGTTTGTATTGCAGATTCAGACCTGAACCTGTCTCCTGTTTCACTGTGCAGGCTGGGCCACTTCCACACACAACTGTATTTTTGTAGTTCACACCATCCATCTGTGTGTGTAAAACTTGGGTGTCAAATTCCTACTTCATGCACACAAGCATTCAGTACTGGAGAGCAATCAGGAGTGAATGTTCTTTTAATAAGTGAGGGGTTCTCTCACAAGCCCTAGAAGAATTGGGGAAAAAACAGTGCCTTTACACAGGCACTCAGGTTGACAAAATGGACATTGTGTCTAAGAGTTACTGTACAGTGCAGTAGCTATTTTAGATAGCTGCTACAGCCTGTTGATGAAAGGCATGCAGAAGTAAAGTTTTTGAAGAAATTGCATTTGAGAAACCACTCAGGGGAAAGAATCTGAACAGAAGCAAAGCTGACTGAATAGCCCTGTCTATTATGGGCACATTCACCCAGGGAGCACCTCTCCTGACATCCCATCATGGAGAACTAGCACACTCCATCCCCACATGCTACAAATTTCCTACGAAGAGTTTGCTCAGCTGTTATCTCTAGTTTCCACAAAAGCTTGAAAGGAGACTGTTGAAAGCTTGTTCTGTTATCTGTGCTTTACACAGCCTGGTTGCTCAGCCTGCTTACCTATTCCTTTCCTCCTCTCAAAATAGACCTCAAGTTGATATGAAAATAGCATACCTTTTTCAGAGGGGGTGCAGGATATGTAAGGCATTGGGAAGAAATTAGGAAAGTTGAAATTTTAGTGAACTGGCTGTATACTTGTGTTTGAAAGGCTTCAAGTAGAGACTAATTAATCCCATTGTTGATGCTAATATAGTTCTTTTTAAAGATTCACTATTCAGTGCTCCAAGCAAATTTACCTTTGATCTTTTGCTCAGAGAAGATGATTGAAGTTTTTAATCAAATGCCTTCATCTGCCCTTAGACTCATGTATGGACTGGAGCAGGACAAGTGGACATGCAAAGTGCCACCATTGCTCCTGTGACCCTTTTGCTTTGCTCCAAAACAGCTGCATAGAAACCAGAAAGTTTGAGAGTCCATCAGACCACACAACATTCAGCTTTGCCCTTCTGTTAGCCTTTGAAGGCTGCTCCCATTGCCATGCTCATTTTGCTCTGGTAGCTCTGATTAAAAGATGTTTCTTTCCTCACTTATCCTCTCCAAATAGGATTAACCCCATGTGCAAGATATGAAAGCTCCCACTTAGCCAGCCTTCTCAATCCACCAGCTGGCAAAAAATAAATTACTGAGTATCTGCCCAAATCTCTGCAGGTCCCTTCACCTTCAGCAGCCCTTACTTGCCTGTTCCCTGTAAAGGGCACATCCAGAAGTCAGCCTTGGCCTGGTGACATCCTCTAATTCTCTAAGTATGCTCTTTTATTGCAAGCTGGCAGGTGTCACCTTCCTCTGGCATTCAAGGAGCAGCTTTGGCACACTGGGCAGCCTGGCCTGGGACCACAAGGATTATCAGAAAGAGATGAGAGAGTTGGTGGATGCCCTGTCCCTAGAGGTGTTCAAGGCCAGGTTGGATGGGGCCCTGGGCAACCTTGTGTAGATCCCAGACTGGAGGTTGGTGGCCCTGCCTGTGGCAGGGGGGTTGGAGCTCTATGATCCTTGGGGTCCCTTCCAACCCATGCCATTCTATGATTCTATGAGCAGACAAAAATAAGAGCTAGAGAGATTGTGACTATCAGTGAAGCCTGGAACATAAGCAAGCACTTAAGAAAAAGCCAAGAGCACATATGTTTTCCCATCTTTATGTGTCCAACACTGACCTAACAGGATAAACTCCTTCAGTTATGTAAATTTCTGTCAAGCAACATAAATCTTTCTGGTAAGGTGCTAGTTCTGAAAACAACCCCCACTTTTCCTTATAATGACACTCAGTTTCTATTCATAACCAAGCCAGAGTATTACAGCCTTTGCAATCTTTAAATAAAAACATTCAAGTCTGAATTGCCATGAGCTTGGTGCTCTCCATAAGCTCTTTGCCCAGGGACAGGTGCTTTTCAGGATGACTGAGGACATCAGGTTCTAGCCAACTTGACATCCCACCAAGCTACTTATTGAGTAACAATAAGCTGCAAGGTTTGGGGTGTCCTCATACACCCTTGAGAACACCTGTGTCTGCAGTGATGCTAGGACAACCACTGTCTGGATAACTAATCTCAGGGTGTTCCCCAAAGGACGGGGCATGAGTCTGCAGCCATTGCTTCCTTTAGTCTGGAAAATGCACTTGAACCCTTTCACTTTATTGCCAGAGACATGCCTCTTCAGAAATTCTCATTTCAGGCCCAGATAAGATGTGTCAGTGCCATCTATTAAACTCAGGACAATATTTTTCCTTTACTTTCACACTATGCTGTCACCTGTATTGAAGGGAGCAACAGCCATAGATGGATTTACCCAGAACAGGACTTACCAGAGCAGTGTTTACCTTGCTTGGGCTTTCTGAACACCAGTACTCTCCCCATTTAGGTTTAATTACTGTCAGAGGAAGGAACATTTTACAGAGCTTTGAAGAAAGCAATCCATTCATACCACCCACCTTCCTGCAGCCTTGATCACACTAATCAGCAGTCATTTATGTATGCAGAGCTGCAAACAGATACCTGAATACTGGCTAGCAACAGAGATTAGCCACAATTTATGATGGAGAAAAACAATGGGGTTATTACACTGTATTGGGCATCCAGATCTATGTTAGAGAGACTCCACTGCTGGAGTTTTGGATGTTTTGCAGGAGTTTTTAGGCCATGAGACGTGCCTAAGCTTAAACCAGTGTAAATAGCATTTTTATATCAGTCTAAAGATGAGTCTACACTACCTGAAAACAAAAATCTGAATTTGTGACATTTCTGATTTTTGAGATGGTGTGCTTCAGTCTGGGGGCTCAGAAATGCTGTTGAATTACTGAATTACCACCTGTAAAGTTAGCTGTCATCCCATGTAGATAGCTAACTGTTTAAGGTGTTGCTACAGAGGATGTAAGTTTGCTAGCACTTTAGACAGGTCCAAGAATTGGCACGAGGTACAACATTGCCCATGTTTCTAGTCACATCCAGCAGCTGTGAGTCTCTGTGGTGTTACAGCCAGTTTCTTATACTCCCACCGTGCTGAGAAGCTGTAACACATCAGATGACTTATGTTAAAGGTTATCTCAGAAAGATCTTAATTTAAGACAGCTTCTAAAAATCTAGAAAATTCTTTTGGACTTTGTCTGATACAGCCACAAGCATGTCATGTGAGATCACTCAGTCTCATGTGCCATGAATATTGTCTTCACAGGTCACATCCCACCCACTGAGCTTCAAAGAAAGGGTTCTCCACCTCTTCTCAAGCCTAGAGCAACTAATTCTAGTTGCTTGTTCCAACACATTTATTAAGCTCTTATCAAACCCAAAAGACTAAGTCATTGGTCTCCACCCTATTGTCTATCTGGTGGCTCAGCTAGTTTTACCATAATTTGAGTATTGTCTATAGATACATCACTCTTACCACAGCAGATACTCAGCTCTGGGCTCTTTCAGGTCTATGGACTCCCATTGCAGGTAAAGTTCAAGAATTTAGCTGCCTGGCCTTACCCTACTCACCACTGAGTACTGGATCCACAGCTTGTGGCACATAACTTGTACAGTTTACTTCTGTTGCACTTAACTCCCCCCCAAACCATCTTGTACTTGGATGTTACCACTGTTTTTATCCTCCCCTAACTCTACCCAACAAGATCCTGACCTTCACTTTTCTTTTTCCTTACAAGGTTCCCTTGCAAAGCAGGGATCCCTGATAAGGCAGAATTAGTGTTAGTTTTCAACCAGAGACATTTCCTGGTTTAGCATGAACCCCACCACAAAAACCATGCTCTACTGAGGGACATTGCTCCTGCACACTGATTAGGGTAATCCTACATGGCCCAGATGAAGCTCAAGCTGAGCTGTAAGGTCACCAGGTACCTGGCAACATGACAGACATTTCAACCAATTTCACAGCCACATTCCCTGTACTCAAGCATTGATTTTTGTGAAAGTATAGCTTTGCCAGCAGTCATTGAAGGCTTCTGACATTTGAAGTACAGTACAAAAAGCATCATCAATAAGAAAAAACATCAGAGAAGATCTGCAGGAACAGATAATACTGTGCATGACCCAAGATGATAGCACTGTGACCAGGTTGACATATAGCTGCCTATTTAGATCTGGAATAGCTCAGGAAAGAAAATTTTGTCCAAATGTTTGTGTTGACTTCAGAATCCCAGAAGACCTCTGGTATCAGCCTTATCTATCCAGGACCACTCTAGATTTGTCCTGCTGTCTTGCAGGGAAGGAGGTCTGTGTTTATTTTCTGGCAAAAAGACAGGACAGGAGTAACAACCAGCCGCCAGCCTCACAAATTCTCTGCTGCTTTATAGGCTCAGTCACTTATAGCCTCTGTCAGACATAGGCTCCATATATGCACTTTGAGATGCATTATAAGATATTATAGCACTGTAGATTTGCCCAGCAGAGTTAGACCTTAAGCTGTGATCCCAGCTCTGAGAAAATTGCATTTTGAGCCAAGCTGAATAAACACAGCATGAAGAATATAGCACTTTGGAAAGGGATTTATTGGTGGTGAGGAAACAGGACTGCTTTAAAAGATTGGATTGAAAGAAGGATAGATACATAGGACAGAGCTTAGTAGATGAGATCTTTCACTAGTCTGGTTCTTAAGTGTACCACTACTACAGGTCATGCTTTTATACTCCCTGGAAGCTTATGCCTAAAGCTTCAAAGGCTTTAAAACTCAGATGAAAATTCAGTCAAACTCACAAAAACCCCCCAGCAATAAGTCAATATAATAGACAAGTCTCTCAGAGATTTTCAGCCATGATGCCATTTCCCCTGGATATCTGTGCACTCTACAAAAGCACAGAGTCATGGGTGGTATACAAAAAGTTGTTTTGTTGATGCTGGCCAGGCTTTGGTAGAAAAGAATTAAGTCAGTACTGACTTGCCAACCTTGTAGATACTGAGCACTTCCAAGGAGATGAAATGTAGAGCAGGCTTAATCTCAAAAGGGCTTTTACAAGTGCTGCATGCATTAAAACCTGCAGGATACTAGGCTTTCCCTGCAACTACCTGAATTTCTTGGCAAAAACTATAAACCAAGGAGGAGTAATTTTGAAGATCACTAATTTCAGAGCTGAAGGTGGAACTGCATCCTACTCCTGTTTAATGAGGAGATGGGAGCTTGCCATTGCCTTCACCAGAACAATTCAAATCTTCAAACCTTGATGTCTTTGATTGTTCACTACCTGCCTTGAGCACACTTTGGAAGCACAATGATGAAGTGATACTCTTATGGTACAGACCAACAAAGGGAAGACATCTGAGGGTCTAAGTCCTATTGATGTGAACACCTAAATCCTTCAGACAGCTTAAAAAAGAAGCTGAAGCCTAAATACCTAGTTATTCAGTCTTGGAGTACAGGCTGAAATCACAAGGGGATTCATTCCCACCCTTGTGGTCTTTCTGCTAGACCACACTGCCTCCCAGTTAATTAATTCTATTGATTTGTTTGTTTTTATTGGCCTTTCCACACTCAGCAGTTATTTAGGACTTACATGGGTAATGCATTTTCCAGTTAAATTGATCCTACTTTTTATGTCCTTTCATGCACTTATTTGAAATTTTCCTGCCAAGTGTTTTAATGTTTTCAAGTTGAATGTTGATTCATATTATTTAAAATACCCTGCAAGAAGGGAAAAATCTGTGTAGCAGAGTAACTAATAAAACAGGCTTTTTAAACCTGATTAATGACCAGTGAGAGTAAAGCACTTCCCTCCAGCAAAATAAACAAAACAACCCAGGCCATTACATCTAGTGGTACCTGCTGAGATTGAATTCAATTTGCATCTATAGGTCCATAATAAAACCCTTATCTGCCCTCCTGCTCCTTTTCCAAAGCTCCTCAATTTGGTATCTAACCAATTTAGGTCAATGAATTTATATTTTGAGCAGTATGTTGTGGTGGCTGTTCCAGAAACCCTTGTACCTTGCCAACATGGAGCCAAGTCACTCCTAATGGCTAGGAGGAAAGCAAGTAGCTTCATGCACAGCAGTTGCATTGGCTTGTAGCTGAATTATTATGGGCTTGAAATAATGAATTCTGTCTGTTAGCAATAACTTACTCCCAATGGCAGCTGTTGTGAGAAGTCTCCACACATATTTAGCAGGGGAGTATTTAAGGGTCTTGAAATATTACAGGGTAGCTTAGCAAGGGCGATTTGGTTTGGAGCTGCTGCTGGTGGGTTTCATTAGCTTAACTACAGCTATTGCTATAGCAGCTAAGTTATAAACCTTGGGGGAAGAGAGAAATCAAAGGAGAAGAGTTTAGTTTCATATTTATACTAGTAGCAAAATGAAGACATTAAGATGTTGTCATGCTTCAGGGAGAGGCCTTTCTACAACTCGTGTTTATTCATGTATATTAGCATGGATATAAATGTTATGTATTTAGCTGAAATTTGAACTCATAATGTGGAAGTCATTTGATTGTAGCTAGCCAGAAAATCCCTTCTGCTTCAGACCCAAAGCATCCCTTCTCACAGAATGTTTTTTCTTTAGTCAGAGACTTTGTGCCTCACAGCCTGAAGACTGCTCACATGTTTAATAGCTAAGCAGCCCCAGCCAGTCCTGTCTACAGACAGTCATGTAAGTTCTGGATTGGACTAAGCAATTTTGAAAGTAACTGAGGGCAGCTGCCACTCAAAAGATTTTGAGAGGCAGACCATGCTGTCAGCAATGCTCCTCTGTAGGCAGGAAGATGGGAAATGACCTATGAGAGGCAGCTTGAATTCTAACCATTTCAAGCATATTACTCTCTGCTCAGTGGGAGGGAGTCTTCCAGGGTGACTGACTTGCCCTTGTTTGGTTTATTTATGCTCCCTCTGATTCCCTGGTCCTCTATTTTTTAAATTCAGTGATCCTGAAACAAGGTGTCAGGCTGATGTTAACTCCTTCTAGCCTTTGACTCCTGGGTTCCGATGGCCAACTTGGAACAGCACCAGGTTTTAGAAGAATATTAGGTCAGTGGCTACAACAATTTCTGCTTGGAAATAGTCACCTCTTCACTTTGAGAGACCATAGTGCAGCCCATATACAGGCATAATAGCAAGGCTGTACCTTGTACAGAGCTAATTCAGGAGAGGAATATTCAAGATGACAAGATGGACAGCATGTCAGAGCACTGCAGTCTGCACCAGCACCTTTCTCTGAACAGCACTGACATCTGTCTCAGGAAAAGTAGCATTAGAAGAAGCCTGTCCCCAGACTGTACATATCAGTGTGCATAAATAAATCCCATGAACACAAGCTTTGTCAATCTTCTTGACAAAGATCACAGCCTTTAGATAAGGATCCCAGCCAAAAGCACATTTCTATTCCTTTCTGCATCATTAAAGTTGATGGCTCAGTGATAGACAGCTATTCAATAAGATTAAGGCTCAATGCAAAAAGAGAACTCACACAATGACCACAATACTTTCCTCCCCCCATTTCTTTATATGAACATTTCTTGGTTCAGTTTACAGTTAGTGAACAGCAGTAATGCACAGAAGTGGGATCCCCAATGGAGAAGTCTCTAGTTCTTTTAGAACAAAATCTATTATCTCAAGTTCTTCAGGCTCAGAAAAGACTTAGCCAGGAGGACCTGTGCACAAGAAGTGGTTATTCATGATAGTTTATCAGGTGGGACATCTTTTAAACCTAAATGAGTTTCCAGAGATTTTCATGACAGCATCTCCCTGGGTCTTATGCAGAATGTGGGACTGGAGGAAAGTGCTGTTATTCTGGCCAGGACTCAAACTAAGCCTGACATTTTGATGAGCTTCCTAAGCAGTAGAAAATTGGCAAGTCTTAGAAAAACATTTACTGGCCAGGGATAAGAAATCAATTCAAACTTCAGATAACTAACTCAATCAATGGTTTTGAGCCACTGACACACCAAACATTTATTTATAAATGCAGAATAAGTAGGATCAAGGGCACCTTGCTGCCAAGTCATTAGCAGCAGCAACTGTGAAGCAGTATAGATAGACATAGTGTAGGGACTTATTTGTCTAATTTTAGACATCTACAAAGTTGACTGGGGAGGGAAGACACATCTGGCTTCTTGTGGAGGTCTGATTAAGCTGAACTGTTCCACAGGACAGTCTTCTCCAGTAACAGCCATAAGGAAGCCCAATATTAGATCTAATGAACTGTCACACCAGATGAATCCACCTCTGCAAATTAAAAACTCATCCAAAAGGATCTTCCAGTACATAGCTTAGTATTTTTAGTCTGATCTATGATGTGCACCAGCAGGTACACTCCTGTTAGTGTTTCTTTATGAAAACATACATTTTCCTAAGGCAAAGACAATTCCCTTGTAGCCCAATCAGTTATAGGTCACCTCCTTGGCCACTTGAGGGAGGTTTGACTGTACTTCATCTCATTAAAAAGTCTGTTTCAGACAGAGCAGCCAGTTGCAATACAGCTCTGCAGCAGCAACCACAGAGCTGGATGAAAGAAGATGACCCAACTACTTCATTGCAAATTCCCAAAGGCCTGATGGTACACGTGTCAGCAATCATCTTGCTGCATATATCCTAGAAGGGCCAAATGCATTAGGGACCTCAGCTTGAGTCCCAACCACATGGAAGTCAGCTGCTTAGTACAGGACAAATTTATACCATTGTCATCTTTTCCAAATGTACTCCCTTCAAATTGCATTGGGGTAACAGTCAGTGCAAGCAGACCTCTCTGGAATCACATTACCTCTTGTGAAAAGCCTTCTTATCTGAAGCCTCAGTGGGAATAATTAGTAGAGTTGCTTGCTCTGCAGATGTAGCACTTCTTTCCTCGAATTTCAGCATGGTTCTCACTGCAATATTTTAAGTCCTAGTGGAATTTTCCTACACTGGATGTACTGTTTCCAGCTGAAGATACAGCAAAAGGTGGAACACTTTATACTGTGGAGGAATTCATGAGCTGAGGACAGGTGATGGGCACTCACAAAGCAGGAGAGCAGAGTTCTCAACTACTTACTAAATCTGAAGTAAAATCTGAAGTAAAAACTACCTTTTTTGTCAAAGTTTCTTTAAACAGAAGAGCTCTGTCTTCTCTCTGCCCCTCAGTCATTTAAAGGCCCATAAAAATACAGCAATTAAGTATCTAGTAGAGGAAAGATTTAACCTTCAGCAGTTTGCATTATGACTGCAAACTGCTGTGATATACCACATTTAATATATCCCAAATGGGGTACTGTTGTGCTCATGGCTGAGAGGAAATAAAGTAGGGAAGAAGAACAGCCCATGGTGAATCTGGCATACCCTGGCTGGCTCTAGTCTTGAAACATGTCTTGTTTGCAATATGCAGCAGATGACAATATTTCAAACACGTACTGGTTTCTGAATACATTCTAGCCTACATCCTACAGCACCAAAACCACTCCAAAAGTCACTGCCACTGTCACATTGTGACACTAAGTCAAAACATCACTGCTTTACTTCACTAATAACACTGAGCACTTCCAATCACTTTAATTTACTTGAGACTCCTAAGATGATTGGTCTGATGATTTTGGGTACAGCTAAGAGTGACTGGCCCCAAAATTGCACAAATGTCTAAATCAGACCTAGCTTACTTCTGCAGTGCCCTTCCAAGCATGTCCTAGAATGACTCTTTGAAAGAAAAACCTGTTTTAATAGTCAAGCTAATAACCAAGAGGCCCATTTCAGTTCAGTGAGCTAGCTGCCATGCTTTGACACATCCTGCTCCTCACATCTCAGGAGTTACATGACACCAGCAAGCAAATTCAATGAATATCATCTTCAGAACTAAAACCTGAGCTACACCCAGGCCCACTGGAAGATATTCAACAGTAATTAGAATTTTAAAAAAGGCCAGAAGGCCTGTTCTCACCACACT
Organism: Zapornia atra; assembly: GCA_013400835.1. Lineage (NCBI taxonomy): Eukaryota > Metazoa > Chordata > Aves > Gruiformes > Rallidae > Zapornia > Zapornia atra. The sequence goes on from VZTU01030707.1 coordinate 203,019, forward strand.
TTCCAGCTGAATCACCCAGGAGTAAAGTCTTTAGGACAGCTGAGCTGCCTGCAGGACTACATTAATAGAAGGTTTTATCTTAAAACCCTAGCTTGAAGAATATTTTTTAGTAGGACCATGTCTTAAACTGCAACAGATCAACACAACTATCTCTAAAAGATGACACATAACATGACATTTCTTTATGCTTACTTTGTTCTAAGTAGCAGTAGAAAAACTCCAGGATGTGTCCAGTGACTATTTCTGCTCTTAATGCAAGTGGCAAGAAGCCAGCCACTAATGCTGCAAATGCAGCACATCCTCTCTGCGTATGCATCTGCTAATTAAACAGGTCCTGTTTCTTACTTCTGGGCCTTTGATATCTAGTTGTATCTTGTCTGAATAGAGCTGTTGGGTGTCCTTGGGCACTAAATGTTCAGCTCATGCACCAGTCCTGTAAGGCACAATGAAACTAAAGTGTCATCAACACTGAGTATCATAGAACCATAAAATGGTCTGGGTTGGAAGGGACCCCAAGGATCATAGAGCTCCAACCCCCCTGCCACAGGCAGGGCCACTTGCTCCTCCTTTGGAAATCAGATGCAAAAGTCCCTTCTGCCTATATTTGATTAGGGTAAGACAAGTTTCTTTTCCATGTAGTACTTCCAAATTTCTTCATTGGCAACTTTTGCCAGAGCCCTGCACTTTGAGCATCTCTGCACATTTCTATGCTCCTGAAATGTTGTTCAAGTTGATACTTATTAATACTCCTTAAAGTCTTCTAGAATAAAATCTTCCCTAATTAGTAATGTTGGAGTGCCTCTTCCATTATTCATTAGAAATAAGAAATGGGTTAGTCCTTTGCAGCATCTTCCAGAGAGCAGTGTTATTGAGGTTACACTGATACAGTTCAAGTGTCTCCAGCTGCAGCTGTAAATTTCCACTCAGATTTTCTGTCATTCCTCTTCCTCAGAGGATCATGTGCTCTGGCTGCTAATCTTCCCTGAACATTCCCCTTTATTTACTGCCCACTGAGTACACAGGCACAGCACATGCTTCTGGATGCACATGCATAAAGCAAAGCACAAGTCCTTCCATACATGCACCATACCAAAGCACACTCACTAATACTCTATTTTCACACAGTGAAGAATGTTACAACCCATAGCGTACCTGTATTTTCCTTTGAAGGGAGAAACATCAATCTGTGCATGTACAAATTAACATCCCTACACTCAACATTTAACATATCCAAAGAAAGTACTGTATTCCTCTGGAAAGCTTTCTCAGGTAACAGGTGTTTTGTCATGGGACAAGGCATTAGAAAAGAATTAAGGATGGTAACAAGAAACACCAGACTTCAGCAGACTAAAATAAAGTCTTTAGGCTAATTCCCTAAATTCCCATCCTCTAATTCCTAATTAGGCAATTAACTAATTCCCATTCCATCCTCAGCTGAAGAGGACAGAACTATCATTCTCCTTTGTGCTAAAATTACTAATTGATCTGAGAAGCATTCTGTGTTCTCCACATGCACAGAACGTGGTAGTCAGGAAAGATGGTTTTTTCCTCTCAGCTCACATAGGTATTCAGACAAGGCAGGCAAAGAGAAGGAAGAAAAAATTTGAGGAGGGGATTAGCAATTTAAGAAAAATACCTCCTAGCAGAGGTGAATACACTGTGATAGATTTAGTTTTCATTCTAACTTACTGGTGGAAGCAACACAGGCAGTGGCCATGAACACGACTATGCTATCTGCCTGCTAAGTCAAATGTGATTTCAGGCAAGCTTTTGGCTCTACAAGTAGTGCACTGATGGAAATAGGATATTTAAAAGACATTGTGGGGTTTTTTTTACTTCAAACACATGGAAGTCTTCTGACATTTTTCATTTCATCTGTTGCAGCACAGTACAATTCTGCCCAGAGCTAGGGTCTGGCAGCACTGAAGCAATATGGAGTTGAAGGACCTCAGGAGCATTTTACTGCAAAACTCATCTTTTAGCAGAGAAACAGCCTCCTGGAAAGCATTGAACATAAGCAAACCCCTGAGAGATTTTCCTCCTGAACCCCTAACCCACAGCAGGTGAAGTATATGCTCTGATCTTCCCATCTGCTACAGCAGTATCCCAGCACCTTCTTTTCACCAGGGGAAACAGGTTTCCAGTTTGGTGGTCAGCTCTTGAGCTCCTATCATCTTGGGTCAACTGAACAGATCAGGAATTCATAACACACACACCCCCACACCCCACTTTGGAAAGCAATATTTTGTTAAAAGGAAAGCAGATGTCTGAATTGCACCTGTTTCTGACATCTTTCCCTTCACTAGGATTGTAGGGGAGTTTGTGGCTTGCTGCTGAGCATCTAGCTACAGCCACTCTTTGCCTATAAGGACACTGGCTGCTTTTTACCCAATGCAGACACTAAAAATAGCCTGGAGTCAACTAATTGAAGTCCTTCAGCATCTCCCTAGAGCAAAGGGCCCAGTCAGTCACTAGCATCTTCTGCTTGTCATGTAATTATCAAAGAACTTCTCCCCTTAGGCTTCCTCATTTTCCACAAACATGTAGTTTTTCATGTAATCATGGAAGTAGGGCAGCTTCTTGACCTTGCCTCAACACTTGGGGGGATTTACTGAGCTACAAACACTCTCAAATCTTTTTGCAGTCCTCAGTTACTCCTTGAACAAAACTCATTGAAATCCATATATGTTTTGACTGAGCAAGAACAAAGGAGAGCAGAATACATTTAAAGGAAATTAAAATTGTTTCTCTGCCACAGGCTAAAAAAATCCCCCTTCCCTTGGGCTTTGAGTTTGATTTGTATTTCAATAAAAATAAATCAAAGTGGACAGATTAGTGTGTTTTGAAATGCAAATGCCTTGAAAACATTAAAGGACAAATAACAAGGTGGCATGTTCTCAGTTTATTTTTGGTTATTATTTTTATTTACCCTTTGTTCTTAAGTGATCATATGTATCCTATGTGCCTGATGGAAAATTTTGCTCTCTGCAGTAATCCAGATGTAGAAAACGGTAAGAGCTTCTTCTGCAACATTTCTTTACCACTGAACAAGGCAAAGCAGCTATTTGTAATGCCTATGCAATTTAAATCTTGATCCCAAGGCACATCCTAAAGCCTCAGAAAGCTACTGGGCTGATTTGGCTGAACCTGAATAAAAATAAATAACAGCAAACTGTTTTTCAGGTGGTCCTCAGATGATGGGTTTTGAGGGCTTGTTTCTGATCTCACTTAAGGAAAATACAAGAGAAGTACCTGAGTGGGGTTATCATGAAGGAAAAGATTGGAACCAGACCTAAATATGCTTTTAAGCAGCAGAGTATCCATTCATCATAAATGAGGCAAAGTTGGTTCCAAATTCACAGACAATGAATAGAGAGTTCACAGAATACTGCACAGAATGCTTAGGATCTACTGAGCTTAGGTCAGTGTAAGTACCAGAGAAGAGAGATGACCTTCATGAGTTTCCTCACAAAGCAACTTTACAAAGATAAGCCTTTCATATTTATTACATTTGTATAAGGTAGCAGAGCCCTGAGTACCCCTCTTCCCCTGCTACCAGAAGCCTACTAACACCCACATAGAGGTCTCCCCATGTAGGGCTTCCAGTGCAGGAACTGGCAGCTTTACCCCAGCCCCAGCCTCCAACACACAGCACGTGTCCTCTACTGCAAAAGTCTCAACACAAAGAAAATCCCCATCATCTACTTGACCACAACTGAGGCAAGCATGATGAACTTTTTTACATGGAAAACTAAGCAAAGAAAACTTTTAAGCTGTTTGCTTTTGTTTCTTCACATAGGTTTGGGGGGTTTTTTAATTACTGAAGGAGTGCCTTCTCTTTGCAGTGGATCATAAGATCTTATGAAAGCCAAACAAAGGGAAGGAAGAGAGACAAAAAGGCTTTCAATGTGTCTAAATGCTGAGAAACAAAGATCTTTCTAAATTCCTTGGACTACTGTGTTCCTCCCAAGATAATTTCACATCAGTATTAAGAGCAGAGTTTTAAGCCAAAGTACAGCTCCAGCTTTAAATTCTTCCAAACCTCATAAATACTTAGAGCCTGGCTTTGTGATCCAGTCTCACTTGGAAGATGGATATTTTACAAATTGCAGACCTAGATTAAGTGTTAAATTGAGCTTGAGGCTGTCTAGCAATACAGATTTGTCTGGTATCATCTGCAGGTACTCCAAGGATGCTGACAAACTTCAGTGAGCTGTTCTAAGAGACTTAGCTTATTTCACAGAATATTTGAAGTGCTTCAGAGAACAGAAATCTTTTGTGTATGAACTTATGAATTCAGATAAAGAAGGGAAAAGCCTTCTTTAAAAAATAAAGGGAAAAAAGTGGTCCTAAACGAGCTTTTCTGTCCTGAGAAATGGTGTAAATTCCAAGTGAACACATCTTGTAAACAAAAGGATATGCATTACTGTGTTCATGTAATAAGGTATATTAAATCTCCTCGTGAAGTGTACCTGGGGCAAATGAAACACCATTGCTTCTCCTACTACATTTACCACTGCCAGAGAAGCACAGAAGTAACTTCCTTTGGTATATCAAGAAGGAATTCAGCCCACAATCTACACCATGTGCACACCAGCTAGCTTAATTTGTTCCTAAAGGACAGTCACCAGACTTGCATTGTGTAGTCACCATCACTGCAGCCCCCTTTCACAAAGCAGAAGAATGGTGGAAGATGGTTTTGGTGGACCAGTCTGACTTCCAGGAATTTCCTGCTGTGAGGTTAAGCAACGTCCTGTATTATGAAGACTGTAAGTGCTCTACCACCTTCAGACCTATGGACATCTTCAGTCTAACGGGGAATAGCCACTTAGGCAGTTCATAAATGGTCTTTTAAGACTCTATTTGCATACTCAGACTATATAACACCTGTACATCTGAAGGTTGCTACACAGTACTAATTTTTCTAACATAAATAAAATTTATGTAGAAGTGAAGAACATTAAACCTGTCATTGCAGCTATACAGCTTTTATCAACCATCTTAAGTGACGTGGAAGGGCCAAAAGAGCACTCTTTTCATATTATAGCTCTATGAAACAAAGGAGACTGCCTCACAATGCATGGTGCTCACCATCCAGGTGCTCAGATATGCCCATGCTCACACCCATGTAAATCCATGAGTACCCATGAAGGTCCAAGTCCTTGTTAGCTACAGACAGACTGGCATTGTAGGTGCCAAAACCCTTGCTTCAAGTAACCACAGGCTTTGCAGTCATAATAATGCCACTGAAACGATAAAGGTCCTGTTCAAAAGCTGAAAGCCATTAATTTCACACCTATAAACACTCCTCTAACTAAGAGCATGCCACATCCCATAAGCAGTATGGAATATTATCATAAGTTAAAAATTCAGAAGTGTGCTGTTTACTACACTTTGAAGCACTGTCATCTTGTATTTAGACACAAAACTTAGAAATGCAGCTACAAAGATTAAATGCAACTTAAAGGCCAAATCAGGGCTTCGCTCCAAACAACGGCACACTGAGAAGCCAGACACCACCAGTGCTCCCAGCACTTAGCTCTGCACCACAGCAAGACCCTTGAACTTCACCTCGAGGATGCACCCAAGAATTATTTTTAACAAGCAGAGCACATTTTAGAAGTTGTTCTGGTACACTCTGGATGCAATTCTCTGCCTTTTCTTTCACATATCTTTAAGTGGTGTTTAACACAGCTGGGCTAGCCTGGGTAGAAGCCATCTATCAAGAGCAACATACTGACATTGAACTGCAGCCCTCAAGAATGAAACACATGCCTCATGACAGCTTGTGCTGGAGAATGAGAATGAGCTGGAATTAGAGGAGCCTCTATCCTCTGCAATTGGAGCATGACAGGGACTGTGCAACACTGAAGTACAGTTGTGCTTTATAACCTCTTTTTACTGATGTAAATACCAGACTGTTATGAAAATTGGCCCATAGTTAAATAGCCCAAGAAGGCTGAGATGATAAATACATTCTAACACTCATGCCGAATCCATTACCTTTAAGGATAATGCAACATCACAAGAAGCAGCAGTTACTACAGTACATAAGATACTTTCTGAACACCAAAACTTTTGGTAGGCAGCTCCAATAGCTTTTTCTTTCCAAATGTATTTTCTCTTTATGAATTCAGTAGAGAGTATCACTTGCCCAGTTCCAGCAAAACTGCAGCCAGATGTCAGCTTTGATCTCATCACCACATAACGAGGACAGATAAAGGACAAATAGGTTACACTGCACTTCAGCAATAGGAAGAATTAACTTCACTGTTCCTTGCAGCACCATCTGGGTTTGGCAAAGTTAATTCTCATCCATGTCAAGAGTTCATTCAAGGAAATAATTTTGTTTTCCAAATGCTATTCCTTCTTGTTTCTTCTAGATATGTAATGCCTGATCCCTTGACCTGCTCCTTCTGTCCTCATTTTTCATACTTTAAGCATCTTAAAACAAAAAGTACTGCAGACAGCTACTAGAATTGGAGTAAGGCATTTAAAGCACATTTTAAATATGTAAAGTAACATGCTGTGATGTATTTCTCATCAAGACTGAAATGAGAGGACCACAATTCCCTAGTCAGAGCTACAGGCCAGGAAAACCAGGATTCTGCGTTTCAGATCTGTTTTCTGATAGATACCAGACCTCAGGCTCCCTCCTGCAGAGGGGAGCCAGTCACACACTACCTCCCTACACCCCAAACACAGAAATTGCCTGGCAGCCCACAAAGATTAAGCACTGCAGAAACACAAAGCACAAAAACTTCACCAGACACAGCCCAAGCTAAAGCAAACAGGTCACGACTGCTCCATCCACCCCTCAAGTCTCTTCCACCAAGAAGCCAGAGGGTTACCCACTCCATCCTTAGACACACACAGCTTTTCAGAGCCTCCAAAAGCCAAAACATTTCAACCACCCACCATCTCCACCCCCACATACCCCCAGCATTACCTTTGTCTTGATAGCTGCCTCCTCACAGCTGAGCAGTCTTTGTAGTGCAGCAACCCACCAGCCCAGAGCACCTCCTACAGCTACTCAGACTTCCATCAACTGCCCTGGGCCACCTTGCAGGCGTATATAGTGGCTGTAGGGTGGAGCTGGAGGACAGGTAGTTCCCTTAAAGGGTCTGTTGCACAGTAGAAGGTATTCCTTGTATCAGCAAGGGTTCTTGCAAACAGATTGTTCCAAAAATGTTTTGCTACTGGCAGAAAAAAGTTCTTTTGTGTTCTAAAAAAAAATATATATATAGAAATTGGTTGCATTTTATTTTAATATTATTTATAAATGGTGGGGGCTTGTATTCAAACCATATAATTCTTGGGCACAGTAAGATCATATTTCTGGATGTCAACAAATTGCTACAGATTGCTTTCACTTTCATGTCTAATTTTTTGTTTCAAAATGTACAACACACGGATGTCTAGATGACCTCACATCACATAAATGTTCTATGATGTCATGCTAAGCACAGAAGGCATGACAGATTAGAATATAGTTTTTCATCAAATTTATTGAAAATTTTTTTAAGGACAGATGCTAATTAACAGAGATCTAAACCACCTTATTTTTTAGATCAGAGTGTCCCCTATCTGAGATTGTAATGAAATAGCTGAACACTTTAAAGAAGAAATTAAGTATATTAATCAGAGAAAAAAAAAGGTGTCGGTGTCTGTGGGTTAGCTTGTCATTGTTTCTTTTAGTACAACTCCACAGACTTTCAATTTCACTGGAAATGCTGACATATCCAAATTTCCAGTGAAATAGATTTCAAAGTTTCAAGTTGCTCTTCTAACTGATTGTAATTTACTCCAGTTGTGGTTGCTCCATCCCTATAGGTTCCAGACATTAAAGGACTTCACCTGCAAATGCAAGTGACAGCCATGTTTCCTGCACTGTCATTTCTGCCAAGTACCCCACAGGTTTATTGAGCAGTCTTCATGTCATTGAATAAAGACCGAACTTAGGATAGTGTCAGGGATATTCTCTGCCATGTTATGTCTCACTGCAGCAGTTAAAATAAATGGAGACAAGACGGGAATAAGACAAATCTAAAGTTACGATCCCCCAAATGGATCACGTATCTGGGGTGCTTGGCAAGGTGCAAAGATCATGTTTGTGGTTCTTGGAAATCTGTGGGATTCCCACCACTGAGAATTTGACCTGGTGCATTTAATGCTGTTGGAGACATATGTTTCATTTCTCCTGCTGCGAGCTTGATGGCATGGTGTGGTTTTGCATCTTTTCTCTTTTTCAGTTGCTGTCACAAAGAATATCTACAGTAGCTCAGAAAGCATACCTTATTATGCTAAAGGCATGTGTGTGAGAACACCAAAACCCAATGGGAAATCACAAATCTTAGCAGGCTAGGGAAAGAAAAGGTCCCCTACAGATATTTTAAATGCATTCATTGAGGACATCAATCTGCATGCAGAGGTGCCAGATCTGAAACTGAAAGTGCTGTGAGGTTTCCCTTAAGGTGCAGGAGTTTTTCAAGATGAGATGATATAAAGCAACTCGGGATTTTAGGTGAATGGACAGCATTGTGTTAGATATTTGACCCAGAAATAGTTCCATAATATTTGAGATGACTGTGCTGTATAGGCCTGGCAAATTATGATGAGAAAGTTTGCTTGCCTCTCTAGTCATAGGAGGGTTTTTGGCACTGAAGCTATGTTTGATCTCACTTCTACTGATGTTAACTGTTTTTACAGGTCATTTCATTATTGCTTCATTGTAGAAAATTTGACTCATTAATATGCAGCAGCTAAAATCCTTTGCATCTTTAAATGCTAATTTTTAGATGTCCATATGGCAATAAAATCAGGCTTTGAGCCATCCATCCATATCTTTCTATGTCTGTCTATATAAAAAACAATTTTGTGGTCTAGTGAGTAGGGCACCGAACTGAGAGTTGAAACTGGGTCTGTTCCTGTGTCTGCCATTGACTTTGGGAATAGGAACATGAACAAATTATTGTGGGGTACACTTAGCTGTGAACTTCCCATATGCCATTTACTCTTGAGTAATGGCCCAAAAATAAACTTCTATCCTACAGAAAGGCAAAGTAATTCAACCCTTTAATGAAAAGCAGGGGCTGCTGCTTGGTGTTCATTGAGAGGTGCCACAGTTGACCATCAGCTCAGTTACAGCCTTGTCTGGCTGTTGCGCTCGTGTTTCACATCCCCAGGTGGAGCTTTCTTATGTGGCTATTGCATTTCCCTGCTTTTTGGAAAAGCTGTGGTGGATCTCTGTGCATCCCTTTTCTTTCCTTCTGGTGCATTCATGTTGCTAACCCTTTGCCAGGCTCAAACCTCTCAGTGCATGTCAGCTTAGGGGCTGAGGGAAGGAAGTTAGGCCAGGGAGGATGCAGGCTCTTCCTGGGATTCTGAGTGCAGCCATAGAAAAATTATCAGAACAGCAAGTGGCATCTCTGACACTTAGAAGGGCATTTCCCTGTAATGGAGAAAAGAAATTTACAGCATCTTTAAGTACCAAAAAGTGCTACTATTAGACCCATACAGACAAATGCAGATGCAGCATCTTTATCGCTGTTCCTCAGCTCTTACTCCTGAATTTCTACTTCTCTGTGTTCACTCCCTTGTGATATTTTCCCTGTTGGATTTTAAATTTGTTTTCAAACAGATAAATGAGGATGTGTTTTCTTTAGCTGAATACTTTGGATGACACTGGAACTGCTCTACCTGGTGAGACTGAACAGCACGTTCCAGCTCAGACGCTGTAGACAGTTCCTGTTGGGATAGTTTAATTGCATTTCTGCTAATTATCTTTCTATCTAAGATTTATTCATTTTGCTTTAGCAAAGTTGCTCTAAGTCAAACCCTGCTAAATTAGTATTTCTAAATTCTGCCTTTCATCTCCGTCCCTACTACTTATTCAGCCCCAGGTTGGAAGAGATAGGAAGATCTAAGTCTGTAGCTCTTCTCAGAAAGAATCTGTGAATCATGGGCTGCTTGTACCGGTTTGTGTTCAGAGCACATCACCAAAGCTGGACTCTGCTCCCAAGGAGAAACGGGCCCATCTGTTCCGCTCCTTGTGGAAAGGTTTCTTAGGCTATGGTAAACTTGTACTTTTCCACCCCAAATCAGTAACCTCTAAATTACTTTTCCTGCTGCAGGAAACATTTTGTCATGGGCAGAAAACATGAGCTATGTAGCCTGCAAAGGCTATTTTTGCATAGCTGATATCTCTGAAAGCTGTTTGAGGCTAGTCAGTGATTAAAGATCGGTCAACATGTACCAGTTAAATGAGTGGCTGTTTTTTTCTCATCTGAAGTACTCTTCTGAACTGAAGCGCTGTTCAACAGAAAAGGCTTCTCTTCCTGGGAAAACAAATTAATAAGAATTTTCATCTTCTCATTATTTAAGTCTTTTTTTTTTTCTCCAAAACAAAAACACTATCTGCAATTGCTGCAGCCAAGAAATGACATGAATAATTCATTCTAATTTCACACCATTTAAGCTACTTTACTAGCTTCTAATTAACATGTGTAGATTATTTAAGGACAAGAAAATTGCTTTTAAATGCAGGTAAGAGTAAGCCGACTATCCCTATGTATTATGTGATTTGATGCCTTCTCAGAACCCAGCTGTGCTGATGAAATTCTCAGGGTTGTAGTGACTGAAGACAAAAGTTTATTTTTTCAAGAGTGGGTCAATGACATCACTGCAGATACCATAAAATGTCCAGGACACCATGCAGGTTGGAATTTTTTAAGTACAGCATTTAAGTGCTACTTCACCAGCCTGCTATAGCACAGCGACACTAACAGTTTCACAGGCTAACATTTTCTCTGTCAATCCCATGTTGCTTTGGAGTTAGGAATTAATTTTATGTTCTCCTTTGTCACCAGGAAAATATCAAAGCAAGCTTTGCAGAACACAAGGCCTGTATATAAGTATTGCAACTGGCCATTGCAATCCAACCCACTCATTTTTGTGTGCAGTTTTTTTTTCCTCTTGGAGTGCCCAGAATAGTCTGTCTGAGATTTCAATGGAACAAAAAGCTGCTTTCCCAGGCAAGCTGTGGCATCTACAATGTCTGTCATGATGTTGTGAGGACAGACCCGACTGCCAGAAGGTCTTAAATCCCTTTTAGAGTAGACAGTCTGAGAGTCCTGTTCACCGGGATTCTCGCTAGAAACCATCCATCCGGAATTAGTTGAGATGTAATGGTGAGTGTCTCAACTTGCCTTTCCCTTCCCATCTTTGAGGCTGGGAAATGCACCCATGTTTCCAGCTCCTGTTTGCCCTAAAAGCAGCTGGCTGGACTTGGAGATCAGAACTCCTGTGCATTGAGCCAGAAACCTGCTGTTCTCTGAGATTAGGCAGCTGCCAAAAGCAGAACTCAGCACTGCATCCTACTAACAGTGCAGTTACAGCTCCACTTCAGTTTACAAATGCAACACAAGCACCTACGTGTCCTAGTGAGAACTACCAGTACTCTCAGGTAACACCATGCTTAGGGATTACAGGCAGGTGCTTCTAATTGCTTCGCCAACAAAACGCCTTCTGACACTTGGATTTTACTCTCCTCTTCTAATACAACATCCATGGGGTGTGTTACCACTCTCTTCCAGTGGTTTTCCTTGCCCTGTACATGCTTGCAGAGTGGCCTGGCCGGAGGTATAGGGGAGTCATGATACTGCAACACCTATAAAGGGATCTGTCACCTGTTTGAAAACCTGGGTCTTCTTGGCTGTGTCCTGCCTCAACACACAGGAAGCAGGAGGTTGGTAATAGAAAGCTGCATGCAAACCTTTGTCAAGACTCCTTTTGGAGACTGCAGAAAGAACTAGACCACCTAGAGCACTTGCTGTCTCATCCTGTGGCAGTCATTAGAAAGAGGTAAATCACAATTTAGGAGCACTTACTTCTTCCCCCTGGAGAACAGGATCTTGAACAGGCAGCAGAGAAATGGACATCTGCACGAGGTGAAAAGACTCACACACAGGGTTCCTCTGGTTGGTATCTGCCTGCTGTGCACAGTCTGTGTATAGACTTCACTACAATGCTTAAGGCTCCTGGGGCTTCCACATAAGAAACAACAAAATGGAAGTCCAAAGCAGTATGGTCACTTTATCATCAAAATTGGAAATAGATTAGTACGGAGAAGTGGCCTGAATGTTGGCTGGGGTGAATAGTGAACTCACCTTAAGCTCAGTAAATGGAATAATTACACCTAAAGTGCATTTTGTAATTAAAAAGACACAACGAATGAATCAGAACTCATCTTCAAATAAAGTTAGACTGAAAGCCAGGGTTTGACCATTGCTCAAGGAAACTGTGGTTATTAGATTAATGACAGATGCATTTTCAAGACAATTACTTAAAAATCTAAGAAAAGGGGAAAAGAAACAGCATGCTATTTATACAGAAAAATCCAAGCATTTCCATACCAGTAAATAAGAGGCAGCATAATAAAATTCCCATTAAGCTGCTGAGGTCTATTTGGTTTTGTTTTCTTTTTAAGGAAATGTTTTAACTCAAAGCAAGCAGAGGCAAAACTTGGGTTCACACAAGGTTTTAATTGCCTATTAATGCTTTGCCAAGTCGAATGCTTCTGAAAAGTTCTTACTTGCCACATGCCCTTTATCTGTGTGATCCCTGTGAACAGATCAGAGCAGCATGCTGGCGTGTGTTTTGGCAGGCATTACCCCGATAAAAACCAGGATTTTATTTCAATTGTGGATCATTGAGAGAAGACTTGAACTGAATTCATTTTAGCCCGTGGAGGCAAAGGGTTAAGAGGCTGAGGGGACCTTTGTAAACACCACCTATTCCTCCATATCTGCAGCAGGAAGATGTTTGATTGTCAGCTGGGGCCGGCAGTGATGACAATGATTTAATACTTCAGGACCTAGAAGTCTTGGCTGGAATTGCATGGTGCTTGTTGCACAAAAACGTGCTGAGAAGCAGACCTTCATGTGAAGATTTGCAGTCCTGCACCCCAGTTCTGCAGAAACTCTGTGCCTTGATTATTTTTATGAATCTGCCTAAAATGAAACATAGATAAATATTTGTTGTATTGAAATGCAAATGGACAGAATAGGCAAAAGAATGAGAGGAGGGAGAGTTATCCTCATTTCACAGCTGCCCTGATCTGCTGGCTCTGAGTTTATCTGTGCATAAAGCCAGCATAAATCACTCCTGATCTGGATCAGATGTGTCCTGCTGGGCAAGCAGCAGAGCACAGATCGAAGATTAATGATCGCCAAAGCAGAGACCTGGGCCCCTTCACCAGGAGATGAAGCACCCTCTGGGGGACTCTGTCTCTCTGACAACAGCTGGAGCCTACACAGAAAGCTTGGACTAGGCACCTAAATTCAGACAGCTGAAGTTAGGTCAGATGAATTTCCCTCCTGAGAAGTTAAGTGACTTGATCAAAATCAAACAAAGTTTTTTGCATAAATTAGGTCTTGTGCTTGGGAAAATACAGGAATAAGACCTAAATTGATGGGTAACATTTGGGGATTTGGGTGGAGAGTGTTGTCTGGTTGTTTGCTGGTTTGATTTTAATTGAAAGATCAGAACTACACACAGAGAAATGGAAAACTGAGGGGAAGAGTGTGCTTTTCAGGGCATGTGGTGCCAGTGGTGTGGGTTTACCATCTAAACCAGAAAAACCAGTACAGCAGAGAAGGCACATATCATGATCCAGAATTAATTGACCATCAACTCTTGGCTAATCTGCCACTATTTCTCCTTTCAGTTACGTGCTGCTGGGCAGCCTTAGTGTTAATGAGAAAACACCTTACACCATAAAATTCTACTTTAGCCTTCTAATAAATGGATAGGAAAAAGACCAGTTGCTTTTGGTAGCATTTCCCCAAGTTTTGGGGGCACTACAGAAACATGTAAGTTTTGCTCAGTCCTCCATGCCCTTTGTTTGAGCCTCAAGCCAGTGGAAGACCTCAGCCATGTCATTCCTTTGCACCTGTATTTAGGGAAAAGGAGATAGAAAAGAAAACTGACCCCTGGCACTTCTGTTATCCTCATGACAGTCCAGCTGTATAGGGACATCTGTCATCCATGCCTCCCACTGCAATCTGACCAGTGGGAAAACTGTGTTATATTTCCATCAAACCCTCCAGTTCTTGATCAAAACATTTGGATCACTAGAAATACCCTAATATACTATAAAATGGAGCCCCACTGCACTGGTATAAATCCAGGCACTTCACCAGATGGATGATGAGGCATGTTGCTTACCTTTGTTTCCCCCAACCCAGATGTTTCCCACAAGGCTGCCATCTTGTAGTTACAGGTAACCTGATGTTTTACACTCAGCACTGCTATTACCTCCTTGCCATACCTTTATAGTCTGAGCATTCAGATAGAGATGAAACCCATTATACTTCACAGCAGTTTGAACACAGGTCCTTGAGTTGATTTATCTCCTTTATCCCTGTGTGCCTGGGTTCTCTCCACTACTTCACTCACATCACCCTGATTTTTTAACTACGGGCTGTGACTAGTGTCTGAATTGTAATTTTCCATGCTCTCAGACATGGTTAAGTTACAATAAAACCCTCGTGCTCACTGGCTCTGTTTGGATCAAGGTGAGTGAAGCTAAAAATAGTGATTTTAAAAAATAAGCATTTTTTTTCTTTAAATTTGCAGTGCTGAGCATGTTTATATTTTGCTGAGGCTTTGAAAGTAGTTTTAATTGGGCATGGTGCTTTGTGGCTTTTACACCCTTTCTTCTCCAGCACTGAAGATGTCTCCAAATACAAATATAGAGGCCAGTTTCACCCTTGAAGTAAGCTGTTCCTGGTTAATGCCAAAAGACAGCTGTTCATCGTGGCATAAGTTTGCTTCCTCACCATGTTCAATGGAGGTTGGGCTGTTTGCTCCATGGTATTGAACCTTAGGATTTTCCCTCCCTATTCTTCAGAATGAAAAGTTCCACCCAGTAATTGACCCCTGTCACAGTAGGGTAACACTAAGAACAGACAGTCAAACCCTCTCCTGTCAGGAGTCTGAGCACTCATTCAGGTTTTGGGGATCCTCAGGTTATTTTTGCACTTGACTGGAGAAACAAGTATGTAAGTAGGGTGGGTACTCTCCCCCAACATCTTCTCCACTGTCTCCTTGCTTTCCACCATGCAGAGCACATAGGCACACCCCAGAAAAGATCTACCTCATCCTTATGTACTGGGATTGCACTTGGCACTGTGGTGCGCAAGAGCCCTGCCTTGCATTTGCAGTGTGACAGTCACCCACGGGGTGGGCAACCATGTCAGCTCCTGGCAGTCTGTTGGGGTTTTTTGTGTGTGTGTCCTCACAATAGCCATGTCTCATGGTGGTGGAGCTGTGATATCTGGCTGCTGGAGATGATGTGTCGTGTCTTCTGAAGGTCATAGACTGGATATGCTTGAGACATCTTTTGCAAAATGTAATGTCAACAGCTGCAGAGAGGGGAAAAAACAGGGGAAAAAAAACCCCTCTCAAGTTTACACTTAAACAGGGAGCAGTGAAGCCCGATGTTATTATTAGCCAGCAGTGTTTCGGGCCATTATCTGGCTTGACAGCTCCAGGCCTCCAGGCAACCCTTCTAAATGCTACTGCTGATTTGTTGCAAATGTTAAACAGACACATTGCAATTATTTGTCAGCAATATAACTCTCCCCTTTTGCCCTCTGGTCTTCAGACACATATGGTGATGTGTGGGTTTCATGAGAAATGAAGCACTCCTGCATCGGGAAGCAGAGAGCCCCCAATGCCCGTCTTCACGACCGAGTTGTTAGATGACAAACATACATTAGAGAGAAGCAATTGCCCATCACAGAGCCCTCTCAACCTGGTGGCAGATGCGATGGCAATCTTCTTTTAAAATGGATGCAAGGTGCTTTCTCCGGTCAGGACTATTTGTGCTCTCATTGCTGGGGTTGCATGGCAGCGAGCTACCAGGCAGAGGGAAGTTTGCATGACTGGTCCTGCTGAAGTCAGTGAATAACAACTGAAGCTGATGAATTACTTGGTTGCTTAAAGATAAGCATGTGCTTAAATGCTTCACTAAATTGATTTAGATTCTCTTGCACCATTTAAAATTTTAATTTTGGTGAAAGAAAGAGTAACAGAGGGAAGATACATTTATTACTGAGATTTATATTGTGTTTGAGTAACACCCAAAAACCTTTTCTGTTTTCTCAGCTGATTTTTTGTATGAATAAGCCTGAGCAGGCTTTTGATTTACAATACTGTGCTAGTTATAAGTATATACTGTTATCCATAACAAAGAGTTTTCCTAGCTCAATTTTTAACTAGGTGTAAGGAGAGCCATTCAGAACTGCTAATATAATAGGCTGAGGGATTTTAATGTCTGGGAAAATGCAGAAATTGGGATAATGGTACCGGGGTAGGACACTGGAAAGAGTGAAAATGAAAAGGAGAAAATTAGACTAAAGAAA
Source organism: Zapornia atra (assembly GCA_013400835.1). Lineage (NCBI taxonomy): Eukaryota > Metazoa > Chordata > Aves > Gruiformes > Rallidae > Zapornia > Zapornia atra. The sequence continues at coordinate 219,446 of VZTU01030707.1, forward strand.
ATCTGAGTTTGCTTTTATAAACTTTTACAAAACATTGATAGGATGCTATTAAACTAAAACCACCCAAAAACCAAACAACACCTCCCACCCCCAGCTTTTGAATAGCTCTTGAACTTACAGGGAAAGGATTTTTTTTGTACGTCTCAGGATGGGTTTCTGAGCTATGCAAAACTTCCAAAGCTGAGCCATGGATCTGTCTCTGCCTTCCTGCTGTTGTGAAGCTTGAGGGATATTTCTGGAGATGAGTGCAAGAGCCAGCGTGTGCCCTGTGGCTACGTGCCGTGCAAGACGAAGCAGCAGCATTCACCTTCCCAGAGCAGCTACGGAGAGCAACAGCCCGTTGATCCCATCAGTAAGGCATGGGCTGCTTTGAATTACTAAACTAAATCAGTCATGAAATGGGGAGCAGAGTCTTTCTGCCTCACAGAAAGATCAATATCGTCAGAGATGCTGGAATGATCCTATGCCTTTTCCATGTTACTGAAGTTTCATTTAAATAACAAACAAATTAGAGTTTCTACGTAGCCCTCAGGTTTGACATGATCTTGCTGTCTTCATGTATTGGTGAATCTCCTACTGATTTTACTGTCAGCTGAATTACATCTACAATGAATATTTTTGCAGATCCCACCCATAAAACCTACAGCTTTCAATTATTAGGGGGAATCTTATCCTGATGGCAATTTCTGAGTGAGAAACATTCTTTTTACTGACATGGGAATGCAGACCAACAAATCGGGCCCTGGCTTTCAATGCCTCTGTAGCCACCAACAGTGTCTGAATAATGATTTACCATCATTATTGCAGAATTGTGTCTATAAACAAATGGAAATGCAATGAGTGGTTCTTTGGTAACATTTCCTAGCATTGATTTTGTGCATTAAATTCGTGTGATTGGTTTGTAAATTTTATCTGTGTACAGTGGGCACTGGGGTTCCCTTTTCTCCTAAAGATATGCCATATGCTGAAATTTTGTTAAAGCCTTTTTTTTTCTATTTACATACACAATTAAAAAAAATAATCAGCCTTTCCTTATCAATGTCCTCATGCAAGTCTCATGGAGGAAAAATCGAAGTTTTATGTCAGGGCTTTGAAATGAGTGAGTGTCAACATGGTGTTTCCTTTCATTTCTTCTGCCCCTGGTCCATCAGATGTTACCTCAAGAAAGAGTGAGTGAAATCAGGCCAATAGTAGGTTTTAGATGAATGAGAAAGAGATCTGGGTCAGGTATTATCCGGTGGTGAGCCATCTCTAAATAAAGTCAAATTATCCACTTCAGAGCTGCTCATTATCTGATCACATTTTTGAGTGGATGATGATGGTTTTTCACTTGGAACACAGTAACCTCCACTTAGATCCTGGCATTGCTGATGTGTATAACGTGTGGTCATGCACCCACAACACAGCACTTATTTGTATAAAATTAGCTTCAGGAAACCTATCACTAAAATTAAGCAGATATCTTTTCTGTTCCTTTGCCATGGCATAATTTGGCTCTTTTATGATCAGTAAATAACATCTAAATTCGGATGAAAGAGGAAATAATAGGCCAGACTCTGATCTCATTCCTCATATTGCCAAATACCACATTCAGGAATAGTTCCTCTGAGATGAGCATGGAAAAAGGTGCCTGCCAGAAGATTTAGAAAGTTTCTGTCTCCTTTCCCGACACTCAGATTCATTAAAAATACATTAAGTACTGGGAAGCTTTCACATACATGAGTAGAGCAGGTCGCAGCAGTACATTAATACATTATCTGGTGGGTTCGCTGGTAGGCAAAGTTTGTGGATCAGTTGGTGTGTGTAATATATGTACATATACAGACTTAAATGCACACAGATACTGAAGAAAAGGTGATTTTGATAGCCTTAAGTCAAGTAAATTCAGGCATGTGAGTAAATCTACTGAAATGATGGCCTAACACCTAGAGCCAGGACTGTGTATGAACCATAAAAAGCCTATTTCCAGACTTGCCTGTCACAAGAATGTATGGAGGAGCTGATCTTGCACACATGACACATCCCCTCCAAAGTCAATGGTCCTGATGTTCAAATCTGAGAGGTGGACATGCTGCCTTGATTGACTTCAGAGGAGGAAAAGCTGCTTTGAAACTATTCACCAGCAGGAACTCAGAAGGCAGGATGGACCCTTGATCAAAGCTGCACATTCCCAAAAGAGGCCTGAGACTGGAGCAAGACATTTTAAAAGAAGGATGGCAGAATGGGTTTTAAAGGCTGAAATATGTAAGTACAGAATTTCATGCCACCTGAGAGTATCTCATTATTCATGAAATGCCAACTCTTTAATTCTTGTAAACAATAGTGCATCATCCCTCCACCATTAATTGAAGAAAATGACTAGAAAGAACAGGTTTTGTTCCAAGTGTTGAAGTGACATGTTGCTCTTTTCCTCTTGCTTTCCATGCCTGTTTCAGCCTACCCTTCTCCCCACTGACTTTCAGGCATATTCTGAAAGGTTAGACCTTGAAAAAGGATTGAACTATATTTATTTTTAAGCTTCCGTCCCCACAAATAAAAAAGGCACCTTGAAATATGAAGGAATATTTTATGTAACTGCAAGGTAAAGGAGACTTTAGTTTCATGGATTAGCCATGCCTGCCTTTTTAATTCAAGGAGAGAAGATGAACTCTAACTGTACTAGTTCTCTAATAGCAGGGTTTTTACAAATATAATTAGATTTTTCTCTTTTTTTGCTGTATCTATCCTGCTCTTTTTGTACTTTAAAAGATTTCTTTGTTTGGAATTGCAATGATTTCTGTTAGAAATTATATTCATTTCAGCTCCTGCCTTCTATAGTATTGATGGATGCTGTTAAAGGACAGATCTGCTTTGTGCAGAGCTGCCTGCATTTTTATAGTACATAAAAGGATCTTTGCAAAATGGTAGACTATGGACTTGTTAGCCTTGGACAGGGGCGATAGAGGGATTCATTCTTTTAATCACTCCAAGGATATGCAGAAAGTCACCCTTGGCAGTTTTTTTATCTGTTCCCATTTACTGCTTGGCTGTAGTTTCAGTCAGCACCTCACTGTGTCCATCACTTGTGTTCTGCAGCCTCTAGCGATTCAGCCAGGGACAAAACTCCCACCCCCAGTGCATTAGTTGCCACCATTGTGCTGGTCTTGTTGTGGAGTCAGCAGAATGGATGGTGTGTTCATACCAAACTAGCAGTCTCTGCTGCAAGAACCACAAGTCCATAGGAGACAGGAGTGCACAGGAGATGTGGGTAACCAGCCTCCTCACTGCACTATCATCTTCAACAGACACAGCCCTTTGTTAAAGCAGCAAGACCCAATCCTGAAGAACATGTCACAGGGTCAACTGAAACACAGTGGCTCTTTGTAGTATAAAATGCTTACTGACATTTCCTAAGTAGAGATTGCAAACTGGAAGCTGTGTCCCAGTGAGGAAAACAGAGAAAAAGATGACCACTTTTAGGAAAGCAAAAAATAGTCATGCAATGTGGCAAACTAGGCAGAGTTGGAAGATCAGCTTGCTGAAGACATAAAAATAGTAATACAAACTGCCCTAAGCACATCAGGAGCCAGAAACCTTCCTGGGAGTCTGGAGGGCAGGTAAATGCAAAGGAGTCCATGGGGAGACTAATTATGTAGACCAATGTCCACGGTTCTGGAGTTCAAGCAGGAAAAGAAGTACCTCACCAGAGCCTTTCTCCATGGAGGACAAGGCAAAACTGCCTCAAACTGAAATGCTGGAAGAAAAGGTCTAGGGATGAATCAGTAAGATGAATAATAACATATTTCTTGGAGCAGATGGGCTTTGCTCATGAGTTCTAAAGGAACTCAGATACAAAATTGCTCAGCTGTTAATGGGGGAATGTAAATCTGTGATTTACATCATCCTCAGCACAGAGGACGAAGCAAAAGTTGCAACTAGAATGCTGTGTTTCTTTAAAGGCTCCAGGGAAGAGGAGTCTGGAAAGCCGCAGGCTGGGAGGACTTTAGGGTGCAAAGGACAGAAACTATACTAAAGAATAGAATGAGAAGACAGAGGAACAATGATGACAAAAAACCAGGAAAGAACAATGGCTCTGCAGAGAGAAGCCATGGCTCAAACATTTTTGTGGCTTTGAGGAATCAGTGAGTATGCAGGTAAGTAAAGGTGATCTGGTTGCTACAAAATACCAGGATTCTCAAAAGTATTTAACAAGTTCTCTCCCGAATGTTCTTAAGAAAATTAAGTTGCTGTGGCATAAGAGAGAAGGTCCTTTTGTGATTTAGTAAGAGGATAAAAGCTAGGAGCATTGGTCTCACATTGGATGAAGGTTACACTTTGGCATTACACAGGGGGGACCTGTGTTAGGGGATGTGCTATTCAGGGTCTTCAGAAATGATAGAGACCTGACATAACACCATTTCCTGATGATATGAGTTTGCTCAGGATAGAGAAAGCTAAGATGAATCTAAGGACCTACAGAAGATTCTTGTGGTACTGAGGGACTGGGCAATAAAGCAATAAAGATGAAATCCACATATTAAGAAATGCAGAATAATGACCATTGGGAAAAACAACAGTAATTATAACCTACGCAGTGATGAACTGTAGATTAGCTATTAGCATTCAGGAAAGGGATTTTGGACTTGCTTTGAACAGTACTGTGAAAACATTAGCTCAAAGCTCAGTGGGAATGAGTCAGAAGGTGCAGAGAATTTTAGAAATTATTAGGGAAGGAGTAGAGAACATATCAGGAAATGTAATTAACCACTGTTCAGACCACTTGAAATCTATGTACAGCTTTGGTTCCCCAGAGATGTAAAAGAACACGAAAAAGCACACAGAAAGGCACTGATGATATCTGAAAGTGCAAACCAGCTTCCTCATCAAGGAGCTGAGCGAGGAATGATTCTTCATTCCTTCTCACTATATGAGAAGCTGTAGGCCTCAAACAAAAACATTTTGAAAAATATTGAAGAAGATTTTTTTCCTGCACAAGACATCTTTAAACTGAGGGAGTCATTGCTGCAGGGTGTTGTGGGTGCCATATTAATCCATGCTAAAATTAGTAGTCAAATGAATTCAGGGAAAGTGTACCATGGTCATTCTGTGATAAGGGGCTGATAAATCCATGGACAGGTACAGCCTCTGTAAGCTGGGGAGAAGGGCTAAGGAGAGGATCAGTTCTCATTTAACCTGTTCTTGAACTTTTTCTTTAACATCTCAGGGGAGAAAATGTCAGAGACAGGACTCAGGACAATGGGGACCTTAGTGCTGTCCTCACTGCAGCTAACCTTCTGTTCCTATGTATAGACAAATTTTGCTTAGAAGAAAGAAGCTAAGCCTCGCATTACAGGAATTAATCTTTTAGGTGAAATCCAACAGACAGCAAACAGATGGATTTTCTGTCGCTTCCTCTGGGTACTGCCTTTTCTGATTGCATCCTTGTCTTCTTATCATCCTTTTTCATTTGACCGTCTGCTGCCTGTTGTACCATGTGATTGCTCTCCTTAATTACGCATGGACAACATGAAGTGCCCCACCAACTGATCATATTTAATTTATTTCTAATTATACTGCTTTTTTAAATGAACCTGGCACACTGAGTGTAATTCTTCTGTTGTTGTTGTTGACTTTGTTGTAACTCCGTGGGATGCCCATGGCAATAGCTAAGGAAACGCGACTTCTTTGAATAGAAAATCTGAAGTGAGTTGTTGGCTTGTGTTACAATTTTGTTATTCTGACTATCAGTTTGAAGGCTGTCCTGTCCCATTTTTGCTATTTCTTTGCATTACTCTTTACTCCTGGCTGAGCAGCACAGACACTATTACACTGTTTGTGAGCATGCTGTGGAGTTGCTTCTCATTGCACTCGATCGCAGGTCACTTGTGCCACAAGTTCTTAGGAACCTGAGAGCACTTCTCCCCTCAACACCAACCACCCTCTAAAGGACCTTAGAAAAAGAGTTTTCTGCTTTTTTTTAAGGCTTAGTCCCTTCTGGCCTTTGCAAACGAGAACCTCTGACACTTCATTTTCACCCACGCTGGGAAGTATCGTATATTCTGCGTTTCAGGCTAGATTTTAGTTGGCAGGTGTTCTTTCCATATGGCATTTTTTCTACATCAGGATGACATAAAGCTTTAGAAATTAAATTTTATAATTCCCTTAGATGGATTTCATAGTAGTTCCACTTTATGGAAGCGAAATAGTGGCAGTTGGAGGTGATGTGAGGGAGTTTGAAAGGCAGCCAGCTCCTCTGGGTAGGTAGCCTCCTTGAAGACAACTCAAAACCTGCCCGTCACCCGTTGGCTTTGGCTGGGCCAGATGCATCAGGAGGTTACTGGTATTTGGTGTTTGGGGAGCGGAGTTTGCTTGAGACCATTAATAGCTAGTTTGGGAGTCAGGCTGAGCTGTATCCAGCATAGCTTTTACACAGTTGCAAGGCAGAGCCTGGAAACCAGCATTTCTTAGAGTTTCTAGAGCACGCTTCTTCTCCGTGGGGATATGTGTATTGTGTGATGCACCAATTTAGTGGTAGGAATTATATTGGCAGACCGTGTTGTTCCATTAATCAGATAGGTCATATACAGAGACCTAATACAATAACATCCCTGTTGTACACACAAGCACACACACACACACACATGAACTAAAAAGATGAATTGTTGAGTGATTCAGTTTTAATCTGAATTAATGTTTTCATTCAAGCTGTGGCTCTGCTCATGTGAGAAACACTGGTGCATTTCTAATTTCCTTTTCACACTAAATTGTCAGTGTAATCTGCTGGCAGAAGCCAGAACTGCTGAAAAGAGGACAAAGGAAAGGGCTTGTGGAGGAGGTGGGAAGGAAACATATATTCTGTCAAACACAGTTAGACTGTCACTCGGGGGGTGGGTGAAAACAGACGGCTGATCTGTGTGATGTGAAAGCGAGCCCTAATGGGGGTAGGGGAGAGTACCAGGCAGATGGTATGCGGAGAGTGCTGCTGCTTATTGCATTGATCTCGTGTCCCCGTTACCTTGTGCCCCTCATCCAAACCATCCATTGCTTTGTTTCACTGATCTTGCATTTGTATTTACAGCATCTCACCCAGCACAATCCCCTCCCCAGCTAGACTTCTAGATGATGCTGGAAGAAACGTCTCGAATGCTTAAAGCTTGTTTAAAATACTGTACTGTTCTTTGGTATTTTCATTGTTTTCTTTGCCTTGTTCACAAGTTATTCCCTATTGCATTATTATTGCTTCTTGCAATAAAAACCCCAACTTTTGAATAGGTTGGCTACTGCATGGGAAGTAAGATCACTGACCAAACTAATGTCCATATTCAGTTTACATCACTAGAGTGACTTCTTAGTCTATTATCTTAGGTAATATTGACTATAATTATTAAGGGTGTGTCTGATCTCAGAATAGATGTAGAGGACATAGCTGGGGAAAGTGAGAATTTAATTTCATGAAAGGCATTGCCCAAACAGCAAGGATGAGTTCCTGTTCAGCTCCTTGCTCCAATCACTAACTGAATCATTCATCTGGGAAGAGGAAGACCTGATTTCACATCTCACCGGTGAAGGATGCAAACCCAACTCTATCAAATTCTAAGCTAACAGCCAAATCTACACATTTCAAGCTGTTTCTAAGTGTGTGTCTCCCTTAGGTGTGATAAGAAATTCTGACTGGGTGTGAGTAACGCTCCAAAAGGTAATTTTATAAAATCCAGTAGATCTCCAGGAGCACTTGTGGTTTCATGATTCAGCACTTTCTGAAAGGCTCAGTTCATCAGAGAACATCACTGATTGGCTCCACATGAACTTCCTTTCAAAAAGAAATCTCTTGACTGGTACACTGGGCAGATTTAATCTTGTTATCTGCAGGAGAAAATCAATACAGTACCTCCAGTCATGATGCCTGGCTGTCTTCAGAATAACTGCATTAGAAATGATTCCAATGAATATTTATGGAGAATGCTTTGCAGTTTTTACTCACTTCTAATCCCTGAGTGGTGATCTAACAGGACTGGTGTAACTGCTCTTCCATATGTCCTGGTGATAGACATTAATAAGCGTAATAATGCATGAACAAAATCTGTGATGGCAATGTAAAGTCTTTTAAGTCTACAGTTTCTACCACCTTGACTCTGTAATCCTGCAAGAGAAGACAACCTCATCCTTCAGAAAGATAATTAAAAAGGTAATGATGTAATAGGTACCTTTCACTAATATCAGAACTCCCCAGGTCTTCATTTAATAACACAGACAAGGGAACAGCAATACTCCTTGCCTTATTCATCCAAGAGGACCCTGAACAACAAGATACACTAGGGAAGCTCTTCAAAAATGAGTCCTTATAAAATACTTGAGATGTTTTTATTTTGTTATTATGATTGACTCAGAGAGAATTGTGGTTTACTTGTTCTGTGCTTCTGAACAACAAAACTTGCCTGTAAGAGTGCAAATGATGTTAACCATTGGGCTGTTTGTCTTCTGGCACCTGAAACAGGCCATGCAGTAACACGATGTCTCTGTGTGGCTCTGGGGAACAACTTCCTAAAGAAGCTGAGTGTAAGAAAGGCCAGTGTTTTGTTTGTACTGATGCTGCTTTTTCATCCTGCATCGTTAATCTGTCCCAGTTTCCTAGACTGGAAAAGGATCGTTTCTCATCTAGCCAAGCAGTACTTTCTCAGCATTTAGCAAGGGGAAATGGAAAAAAGACAGGAGTTTTTATCAGAAAAAAATCAGAGAATGTTGGGGAAGAGAAGATGACAACTCCCTTCTGAGTCTCCCAAGATGCCCTTAGGACTGTGAGTTTGGAGCTCACCTCAGCAGACTTCTGTTCATGTCTCAGGAGATTTGAAATTGAGTATTATGGGCCTTGTTCTTTCTTGAGCAAGAAGCAGCCATGGCTAAAACCCAGCCACCTCCACTGCAATCTCCACCCTAAAGTTAACCCCTATCCATTGTAAAAATAAGCTGAAACAAAAATGTCTTAATTTTCTGACTCTGTACATGAATAATGGCACAAAATAGCATATAAATCCTCATTACAAAACAAACTGGTTGCCCTCATCCAGTCTTTCCAGTGCCAGCAGATGGAAACATTCAGCAACCCACCCTTCAGGACATCTTCAGTGGATGCAGATTGTTCGATGTTGAGACAGGATCATGCTCAATCTGAACATATTCATGCCATGCAGCCTTGATCAACAAGATTACATCTGATTTACAGAGATGCAACCAAACTGCCCACTCTCCTGCAAACAAACATCAAATCCTGCAAACACCACCAAACTGTCCGATCTAGGGGCATGACACATTTCCAAATGTACATTGTACAGTAGTGGCAACATCTTGGCCTCATGGGACATTTCCATGCTGACCTGGAAAACATAAGCTCATATTTCTCCAGCGAATATGATTCCAAATTTCAGAAAACTGCCCATGTTTCTGTTTTGTTTTGCCTCAACAGAAGAGAAAATTTTGGCAATGTTTTTCTTTTTTTGTTGGAAATGTTTTTTTCATGGGTTATTTTGCTCAGCAAAACCAAATTCTTTTTCCCAGGAATGCCTTTTTTTCCCTTTCTAACAGCAGTTCTTGAAGGCACTGTAACAGGATCCAGAACTTCATCAAAGAAAGGAAACAGCCTGCAATTTCTCAAGAGGTGTAGCTTTAAACAAAGCCACCAGAAAAATTCTGACTTCACTCTGTGGGAACCAACAGCTTGGCCTAGTGAGAGCCACAGGGACAGAGCAGAAGCCAGGCCTGGGGGAGCTCCTCTGGCTATTCATCCTCATGATCTCAGCCACCAGTGAGGAACGTGCTTTGCTTCTAATAATTGAGGTCTGTGGGGGAAGATACTAAAGGGCCGTTTTCTAGGTAACTATGTGCTGTTGGCATCTATTTGCAGACAGTGCCTGCTTCTGAACCTGCAGGGCAAGACTTTGCAAAGATTTTTGCTAATAAAGAAAAATGAGAGATGCCTAGGCATGTGCTACATGCACAGATGAGCACAGCCTTTCCCAAGTTGAATATGCATGTTGGGGTGTGATATAGCCACTCTAGCTTTTTTTTTTCCTGTCAGTTGATTTGTTATTTCCATCCATTTGTTCTTTCCAGTGACTGTTTTCATTTATGACAAGGGAAAATACTGGACTGCAAAATACCGCCAGGCTGAGTGTGATGCTAACAACTCTGCATGCCTGTTAGCCTGTCTGGAGCATCTCAGAGGTTGGGCCATGGACAAATCTCTTGCTGGTTTGTGCTCATTTACGCACTATACTCAAGAGAGTGAGGAGAAACATCGTGCAGTGCCCAGGTGAAGTAAGTGCTGTACAAGTGATGATGTAGGAGGTTCAGCCCTGCCACCACTGCAGGGTCACATTTCTCAACTTTTTCAGTGCTGCTTTAAACACATGGTAGAACAATCCAGTACATTATTATGTGTTGGAAAAGGCCCCATCCAGCAAATTGTCCTCCAAAAGCTGTGCCTAGTGCTCCAGCCACTGCTGTGTGGACCACAGGCCATGTATGGTGGTGGAGAGCACTGTGGTGGGGATGGGGGATTTGGGAGGACATAGGAGAAAAGGAGGGACAGGAGGAGAGGTGAGGTGAAAATGATGAACATCCAACAACATGAGGATACAGGGTTGGGTTTTTTAGGCCATGCACATGTATATAAATAAGCACATTTATAATATACCTAGGTCTTCTGCACTTAGACCTTAGAGGTGACAATCATTTGTGTGAAGACAAGCATTCATGGAAGCTGTTTAAAGAAACTGCCTCTTCTGCAGAGAAGGGAGCTGTAGCTGATTTTCCCTGTGGGCATCATTTCTCCCTTTCATATCTGGTGACCTTTAGTTGCAATGGTGCTGGCTGCTTTGAGAAGGAAGCCCTAAAACCTGCTGTCAACTGGCTGTAGTTATGGAGCTGTATATATGCATGCCAGGAGTCTTGATGCTTCCCCATTCATCGTAGTCTTGGGTATCAGCACTAACAGATTCTCAAAGCAATATTTAGTATCTGTGTCCTGTGCTTTTTTGACATCTGTCTAGGATGCAATCTCAGAGGAAGCAACCATGGAATATTTGCCATGTAGCATTTGTCTGCTTTATTCAGTCTCAAAAACGGGTTGCAGGATTACAATCCTGAATCCTTACAGTTTGGAAGAGCAAGTTGTGTAGAACAGCCATATAAGTTATATAGGAATAATCAGGTCCCTTAACAGACTCCAATCATTAGCTCAGAGGAGCAAAACATTGCCTACATACCCCAGAGTATGATCATGTAGTCCCATTTGATTTCAGACTCTCAGGCATTCGGAAGCCCAAATAATAGATGAGCTCAGACAGAGGGATTCAATTCGCTTCAGATCAGTAAGAATTAAGGTTTCTATCTTGATCAAGGTCGAATGCATCATAGTTGGAGCTCTGCATAATCTGGAAACTCATGGCCTTATGAAAAAGCATATGAAGTAAACAAGACATTGTAGGTCAGAGAGGTGGGAGGGAGGGAGCAACACAAGGCTGAAATGTGTCTCTCTTCATTCTTTTGTGTTTTACCTATAATTACATGTTGTGCAAGCAGCACTGCACACCAGCTAAGATAGCCTCTTGTGTTTCATGGCAGCAACAAAAATCTCTCAAAAAAATTATGTCTCTCTTTCCAGCTAGGTGTATGTAATGCTCTGCATTATTTATGAACTTGCCCACAACACACAGTAGAATAAGTTCTCTTTGGGGGCTCGTGGTTCAAAGGGGATGGCGGCTTCCTCTGCTATTCCATACCCTTTGTCTGAAGCAGCAGAAAGCCTCATAAATTGCAGGTTGCTCAAGCAGTCAGAGCCAAAAGGTTGCTGCTGCTGATGGAGAAACAGTTTGTAGGAAATAGGACACAAGGTTTAGCAGGGCAAAGGATTCCACTCAATTTCCAAAAATACCCACTGTGATTAAAAACAGCTTTACGGCTCACCCGACATCTCCTGGGGCCAGAGCCACAGCCAGCACAAGCCTTGGGAAGGGGTGTAGTCAGTGTGGAGGTGAACTGCTCCCCCCTCACCCCACCCCCACCCCAGCAAGCACTGTGGCTGGATGTGACAACCCCTCCAAGTGACATCTGTTGCCCATGGAGTGCATGTGTGTCTTGTGCCCACACCACTTACAAGACACTTTTTAAATGTTGTTTGACAGGACAGTCAAGAAGGAGGAGCTGCTGTCTCGATAGAGATAGTATCCTCCTCTGTGTGGAGTATCAAGGAATGCCAAAGATTTCTGCCAAGTATGTCTGTCTGTCTGTCCTGGAGAAGATTTTTCTGTCACTGACAAGCAGTCAAATGGGGGTAAAAAGCCCTCTGTCATCAATGCACAGCAATGCTCCCATAACTGTTTCAGAGAAGAGTGATGAATACCGTGTCCAAATGAAGCCACTGGGGGAAATTAAACTGCTTGTAATGACCTAGATCGGAATTTGGCTGCGACACTGGGACTAATGACTTGTTCTCCTGTGGAAAGTGGCAGGGGAGCTTGTCAGAGATGGTCAGCTTGCAGCCTCCCTGCAAAGGCAGCTCCAGCCTGGTGCCTCTTAGTCCTGTCCCATGACACAGCTTACAGCAGACTGGGGGTTTGGCTTGATGGGAAGAGCAAGGAAGTTTAGGCAGGTGGATAAACAATGACATGAAGTTAGAGGCTGCAATGGAATATTGGAGCTTCTGTTTGCTGGAGCATGTACAGACCATTACGTTTCACTCAAGGGTCTAATAGCTTTTAAATTAGGTGCTTTAGGATATGGTCAGATGATCACAGGTGAAGGAGTTAGTGTGTTTTAAGAGGTAGTGCTCATTACTACAGATTTCCATTGCTCAGATGGGACCTGACAATTGACTGGAAGTGTCCCATTCCAATGCAATGGGAAACTATTTAATGGGATTATTTTCAGAGTGCTGGTCCCCAGCTCCTTCACAGGGACTCTGAAAATAATCTTAATACTCAACCAACATGAGATTCTTCAAATTTAGAAATAAATCAGGTGTAGTTTTTCGCCTTTGTAGGTCATGCAATTGAAGTATTACATCTGATTTAAAGAGAACAGTAGAACCTGTTACAGAAGGAGATCTGCAAGCATAGAGATGTGATCAGCTGTACCAAGGGACATGAACCACCATTAAGGAATGCAACCAGCACACATGGTTCACATGATGTAACAGGCCTGATGCTCAGCATGATCCACTTAGTTGCAGCGTCGTTACAGAACTATGAATCTGATCACCTGAAGTAATTTCCGTGAGCTTTGGGCCACATGCGTTGTCCCTGTGCATAGGATAACTCAGCCACAGATGCCATCATGCATTAGATCCCAGGATATATAGAAAGTTCTACCCAATCTGCAATAAATCCGTGTGAAAGGAACAGCAAAGAAACTAGGTACTGACTCTGGGTTCTCCGTAGGAAGTATCCTCTCAAGCTAGGCAGATGGCTTCCAGACCAGCTTGCTGCTGAAGCTGAGTGAATCCCCTCTAAATGCAGCTGAGAATGATTTTCTTACATTCTTGTTCTTGAATGAGTCTGTAGGTATATGAGGTATCACACATTTTTGGGCTGTGGTGATTAATTCTCAGCGGGTGAATTGCGCTGATCTGTGCTATGGCTGACTGCCTGTCTCTTAGTTTGCACCACTAACTGCCATTAATATTCAGGCATATTGAATTCAAATGTGTTGCTCCCTCCCAAACACTTGTCTGTGATGGATTTGACTGGAACACTTGCACCAAACAAGCACTACAGGAAATGCAAAGAGGTGCTATTTTTATTCTGGTCAGAATTGAACAGAGAAGGATTCTCTGCAGTTACCAGTGAGAAACCCTTGACAGGCAGACATAATGGAAATAAGGGTTGTGTATGTGTATTGGGTGAAGATGCTGTGAATTCACAGCCACAGGGCTGGCCCTAAACACCTCCAAATAAAATATACACAGAATTTCTTAATGCTGAACAGCACTTTCCATACTTAAAGCTTGGGCAGGAGTGCAGGCAGCTGGGTGGCTGGAGGAGGGGGAAATTACATTTATTTCTTCCTGACAGATCACTCCATTTTACGAGGGTTATCTGCTGCACTAAGCAAATATTTAAATAAGGTGGCTCAGAGAACATTACAGGAGGATTTACTACAATGCAGATCTCATCAGAGATTCATAGATTTTTGGGCCTGCAGATCACGTAGCAATTGCTATTATTATTACTAATTCATGTTTATTATTGCAAGGGCCATCCACACTGAGGAACCCCTCAAACAGATTGACTGCACCCCAAAATGGTGATGGGATGGGGCAGGTGAGGGATGTGCTTTTGGCTGACACCTGCCTGTCCCACACCAAACCAGGCTGGTCATAGGAAAGCTACAGCTGCCTGTAGCACTATCCATGGAGATAGATCTGCCCTTGGCATCTAGACACAAGCTGCCCTTGTCCTCAAACTGCGCATACCCTAAAAAACTCTGTTTGTCTGATTTTCTGTATGAGAAAGGCCACAGAGTCCCCTGTTTCCACTTCTTCACATAGCCAGGTAAGAGTTGAAACATTTATTACCAGCAGTGACACCATCCTGATTTTCTTTTGTCAAATTTGGTGTCGCTTCCTTGGAAAGCTCATTTCCCCTTCCTTGGTCTCCCGCACTGGGCTCTGGGTGATGTCTGCCTTGCCGAGGGAACGCCTTGCTTGTTCTCCATGCAGACATTGGGCTGAAACAGACATCACTGCTCAATTTTTCACCTTTCCCCAGAAAAAAAAAGGGTATTGAGAAGGGGATATTTGAACTCGCATATGCATCTCGATTGCCCTCTAGTGCTGAGCCGCATTGCCTGGGTGGATCTTCCACTCAGGCAGGATTTTGAGCTGCTGAGAAAATTCAATTCACATTTAGGGCTTTATTTTGTTAATTAAAATGCTTATTGATGACTGGAGGGAAGCTGCTGGCTAGCCAAGAAGCAATATCCTGAGTCAAATAGCAGAAAAGCAGTTTGAGAAAGTGATTTCATCATCAGCTGATGGGAAATTGGACTCTGTAATGCAGATTATTCCGTCAGATTGTCCGAGGCGGTTTGTTATGATTGTAAAGGAGCTGCCAGCTATTTGCAGCATTAAACATACTGTATACCAGAGAATTTAAAGATACTTAATGTGTGAGACCAGTCAATATCAATTTGTTATAGAAATACACAGGCTACTCTCTTTATCAGACTCAGTCTTAAATTAAATACCTTTCCCTGCCAAACTCTCAGCTCCCATCTGCAGTGTCATTTACAGTGCACTGTTTAATGCCCCACAGGAAACCTAGTTTTCTTCTGTTACACATGCTGGAAGCAGAGAAGTGGCTTTAAATAAATCCTGGTGTCTAAATTGTCATTATTAGGCTTCAGAGTTAGAACAGGTGGGTAAAACAAAATTACTTGCTTTGGGCTACCAGCTGCAGGACTAATCACTAATATTGCTCATTGCAATCCTAAATATTTCCAAAAAAATAAGCTTCTGCTGGAAAGGGACTGCTTGCCCCAGCCCCATGTCTTACATTAGGGAGAGTGTCTCCTCTCCCTGTGCCCACTTCTATGTTCAAATACCAGCTTAGCACAAACCTTACATCAATCCCACTTTTGTTGCAAAAATATCAAAAGTTAGATATCTCATTGAAACCTTGTTTCCTGCAGCCCTGGTACCTACCCAGGCTTACCAAGTTTATGTGAACAGCATTCATTTTAATATGTGAATTTTAATAGGCAAACTACAACCCTATAGTCATCCCTGGAAGACCAGCCTCCTTAAAAGTGGTCTTTAAAGAATTTTCATAAAGGTGGTTTTATTTTAACCATTTTTCTATATAATTAATGATCCTGAGTGTTCCAAGTTGTTTACAAAAGCAAATTATTATGAGACCAAATATCAGAGAATCATGAAGATGGGGCGTAAGAGATCTCTGGTTTAGTAATATCATGCAGTATATGACACTTTCCTATTTTAGATATCCTGTTCAAATAAGACTTGCTAAAATTAGTGAAAACATCCAGTATAAAGTACCTCCTGTCCTTCTTATATTTTATTTAATTATACTAACATATCTCTGTATTTTCTGTAAGCTTCTGTGGCAAGGACTGGTGGTTTTTCAGTATGTGCTATGCTTTCTGAAAAATCTGGTTTTTGCCTGCTGGCTTGTGAAAAAAAGGGAGAAATATATGTGCTTTTCATAAACAATCTACCTATGTTCTTAAAATGAGAAGGTGAGGAAAGAAAGCCCTAAAATCTCAGGAAACGCCTTTTGTATTCTCCATGCAGAGAGTGGACAATGTGTGCATTACACACCCTAAAATCCCCACATCTATTTAACAACAGTGGCCTCTGGTGGAGTTTTGGCCAAGCAGCGTACTAATAATTTACTCAGGGTCGAAGATAGATGGGCTTGATGAAAGCTCTGTGGTCACGGATCGGAGCTCAGGAACACACCCCTAAGCACTTGTGCTTCCAAGTAGGTCAGATATTGGCCTTTCATTAATACTGACCCAATTTTAGCATGTGCCTCAGTCTGTATTTAATGCTGCTGCATTCCTAATCACTTGGAAATTCATGGTGAGACTGACTGAACATGGTCCTTCCTCCTCCTTCCTCACAACATATCTAAAGGGAGTTTTGAGGGCATGGGAGTCCAAACCAGGCTTTTCTTTTTGCCCAGGCACTGATTACACCTACCTCACAGGAACTTCACTCTCTCTCAAATTTCTGCATCTCTGTTACATTTGGTAAATAATCAAAAGTTATTGGGAGATGGAAGGGGAGTGGCAAACTGCTAGAGACAAGGATAGAGAGAAGAGCAGTTGCCTTTTTATTCACTAAAAATCTTCTAGGATTTGTGAACCACCCCAGCTACTTTCTTAGGCTTTGGTTCAGCAACCTGTTCTCATTTAATAAGCATGTAAGCATATGCTTACCCTTAAGTACCAGTTTACATCCCATATGGCTCAGTTCAACTGCTCACGTATGTGCTTTTCTAAGGGCAACCTATGCATCTGCTGAAGTTCTTTGCCAAATTGCAGCCAACATTTCTTGTTTGGATATCCAGACTGATTTCTGTGACTTAGATCCACGTCTTTCAAGGCTTAGTCCATTAAGTCATATTGCTGATAATACTCACCCACACCCTTCTACATTTTAAAACACATTATGATAGTAGCAGAGCTTCATTTGATCTTATCACTGCAATACAGTTGTAAGTAGCTGATCAAAGTGAAATGTATTCTGTTTAATTAGCTTTCCCAGTGACCTGAGTATGCTACCATGAGAAATCACCATGCGTCACTAAGGTTTTATGTATTCATAAAAAGACATATACCCCTCCCAGCATTAAGGACACTGTCAGCATTCACCCTCCAGTCTGGCAGATATCTGGGACATGAAATACACTTCATGATATGCTATGCTTTACTCAGCCAACACTTAATGACTGGAGCTTCAGGCCAAATACAGAATCCTAAAATGAGGCCATCAACATCACCCAATTACTGCTGTTATTAAAAATGCCAAGTGTAATCATAATAATAATTAGACACTTATTATGCAGTGCTGCCTAAGGAATATAATCTGTGTGTAAGATGTCATGCAAGTCCTATTAGTAGAACTGGGCAATCTCACCACCTCCACAACACTGTATGAGATAAAATTGCATTTGAACGTGAACTGCCTGTGTAAATCCAGTTTTCTCATTCTTTCGCCTTCTGATGGTTTATTTGGGGAGGGGTGTTAATATTACAACTGGTTATACTCCATCTAAGTTTACATCCTTCCACTGACAACCTCCCAGAGACTCTGAGCATCCAGAAAATATCTCCCTTTGATCTAGTATTTATTATCAAACAATTATCCAGACAGACAAGTTACACCCACAGTCAGTTGGTGCCTCACATGCCAGAAAAGCAGTGGTCCAGAAAAGAAGGAACACACTCAGTGCCAGATGCTTTTTATTGACTTCAGGCAAATACTTCCCCCTCCTTGAACTTCTGTTGGCTCATCTGTAAAATGGGCCTAAAAACCACAGTCATCTTTGTTAAAATACTTCAGTAAAAGTCCTACAGAAATGCACTAATTATAAATGTGCTAGTCATACGTGTGCTAATTATGGTGAAGATTACCATGTCCACAGCTGATCTATTCCTAAGTTGCCATTTGAAATCCAGGCTTCCAGTTCCTTCTAAATGTATAGAAAGAAAGCTGATACGGCTTCTTTGTCCCAATCCACTGCATGCATTGCGTACTAAGAGTAATCTCTCTGGTTTTGCAACATTCTAGCAAAATCACAGCTTTTGAAAGAGATTAGATGGCGAAACTTGGCTCCAGCGATCATTCAATCCTGGCATCTGTTTTATTGCTTTATGTATTGTGGAATTAAGAGAGATTATCTTCTAATTATTCCCTGTAGTCTGCAAGACAGATGGAAAAAAAAAAGCAAATTGTGTTTTATCAACAGGCTGCCATTATGTGCTCAAACTTCAATCTCTTTTCTGGTCATTGTCCCAGAGTGACAGAAGTATGGGAATCAGCTGCAGATGAGATATGGATCTGTAAGACATGGGTCGATACAAGGTTCACATAGATCATGCCCACATGACTGGCCACAGCATAGTCAGACCTTCGACAACCCTTAGATTAGCTTTCTTTTTCCAGTGCAGGTCTAATGATGAGGAAAGAAAACCTATTGCGATGAGTAAAATCCTTCAGTCAATCTCACTCAACAATGACCTCCAGCAGAAGCTCTCAGAAGAGTTTGGAGACAACATCTGAGATAACACTTCTGAAGGCAGGACTGCTGTACTTGCCTATGTATTATCAGGCCAGGCTAAAGTCATCTCTTTCCCCAGAGCATTCCTTGCTTTTACTCTGTTTCATTCTTGTATGTGCCAGGACTGTATATTGCCTATGAAGCACGGCTGAAGGCAAAGCCAAGGGTGTCTTTTGGACCCATGGAAGCCACACAGGCAGAGATCACTGACCTCTGGTTAGAAAACTGGCTGAGCAGGGGGAGAAAGAAAAGCAGCAGGAAGCTGTGGTGAAAGCCCACATACCATCCTCACGCATAATGCGGGAACAACATGCGCCAGCCCAGGAGTGAGCCCTGGGCTCACTGAGTCCATAAAACTTCTACAATAAGGGCTCTGAGTCTCTTATCATGGGGTGTGCACAAAACTTCAAAGGTGAGCTATCATGATAAATAACTTTCCCCCTGAGTGTAAAAACCAAAACAGGTCCCTCCTTCCTCCCCTCCCTCACAGCCTCCTGTCTCCATGCCCAGGGGCCTCCTGCCTGGTGCCAGAGAGCTGCCTCCTTGTGATAGCTATGGTCTTTCATGGGTCACGCTTTCTCTGCCTGATTTTCCTAGGATGTTATCAGCCTGGAAAGTGAATTTAGGCCTATCCTTTGATTTTCTGCCCAAATATCCATCTGTGCAGTCACAATGTCTTTGATTTTTTGGATGGTGAAAAGCTCCATGTGGATTTGAGGTGGAGGTGTCTTCCTTTGGTCATTCAAAAATAGCTCCTACTCCACTGTGGCTAAACAAAATGAAATACTATTGTGGGGGACCAGGGTTGAAGAGCAAGAGGGAAAGTACATGTGAGAGCACATGTGACAGCAGGGCCCAGATGAAAGTAACAGTGAGAAAAACTTTGTAGGAAAAAGGAAAACAATCCCAAAAAAGAGTGAGAGAAGGACACGAAGATTCAGCTGGGAAAAATATTGACTTTATAATCAAAGCATTTCAGATGAGGCCAAACTGGCTCCTCAACACAACTTCAGCTGTTCCCAACACTTTTTTCCCAAACAGGAAGCAAAGGGCTGGCCATGGCAAATTCCTGCTTTTTCTTTTGAAGGCAGAGGTTGCTAGCTCAGGGTCCACCCTCACCATATACATCCCCAGAGGGAGGGGAGCTTGTCTGAATGTGCTAATCCCCAATGTTATGATGCATCCTGTGAGTTTCATGACATCACACTGGGAGGGGAGGGGGTAATTATTGCCCCAGTGAGTGTAGCAAGCTGTCAGCAGTAGCACTAGTTTTGAGCATGCGGCTTTTATTGGGTCATGAGGAAATGGCATGAGGCTGGTAGAGAAATCTCTGCTCAGCAGGAACAAGAGAAATGGGGCAAATTAAATACTGTAATGAAATACCAATGAAATGGTAGCCAGTGTGGGGAAGTCTGCATTCACATCCATTCCTACAGTAGGAATGGTGGGGCTCATGGAAGGCACCACCTCTCAGACCCTCTTTCCTAAAAATCCACAGCTATCCTTATCTATAGAGGCCTTGCTGGTCAAAAAGGAGGGGAACAAGGAGGTCAGAAGCAAAACTGATACTCAGGAACCCTAAAAATACTGGGTGCTGAGCAAGGAGCAGGCAAGGCTCAAGGCAAGACCAAGCACAGCCCTGGGACGCCGGAGTCAGCAGAGCTCCTGCCAAGGGTGACACTGGAGCAATCAGTGGGAGTCCCTACACATCAGGCATTAACCCAGCTCAGAGACCAGTGCCTCTCTGGACAGGTTGATCAAGCCCATAGCTCCAAGGGGGCCTGAAGGACTGACAGCTCATGCAGAGCCTGGAGGTGGTCAGGTAACCACCTGCTGATCCAGAAACAAACTTCACACCTAGGCCCAGTGCCATGAAAAATAAAATTGGCATGAACCAGTGCTGAGGGAACTCAGCACTATGTCAAGTGTTTTTTTAATATTATCCCTTTGGCTAGAACATTGGGCAACAGTTTTCTGGGCCAAGCAAATGAAAGCACGTTGGGATGACCCAGTCTACTGAAAAGTCTAGACTTTCATACATATGAAAACCCCTTAACAACTTAAGCACACACACCACTTACAGCTTCTCCACAAAGATCCCTGTCCTCTCCCTTGGCTATTTCAGACCATGCAGAAAATAATAAGCACCCATCTGTCAGACCTTTTCTATTGTTCAATTTCCTCAGTCTCAAGGGTGTGAAAGCTCTTTCCTAATCTTTGCACCTTCCTTTCAGTGTGGCAAAACCCAAGGGAATGGCCTGTCTGTTGGAGGATTCTCACCATGGTGTGATGTGGGTTCCTTTAGAGGAAACCAGCACAAGGACTATGGACCAAAAAAGCCCTGTTTCTAAATAAGACTGACCCATTGCAAAGTTGCTGGGAAGTAAATGATCTGTTAAAATGAAAACACTTCAGAATATATGATTAAAGGAAGTTACTTCATCTATCCAAGCAAACATAAGAAGGCAACTTGACCAGGTCCTATAAGAATTTGTTTCTGAGTCTGGAGAGATGCTCTGGTTCAGCCAAGGGTGATGCCCCCAATTCTTAAGTCATAGAGCTATAGAATATTCTGAGTTGGAAAGGACCCATAAGGATCATTGAGTCCAACTCCTGGCTACACACAGGGCCAGACAAGTCCTTTGACAAATGTTTGGCAGCAGTTTGATGAGATCACACAGGTTTTCAGTCCTTGAGTTCTGCCATCTGATGAATTCAGCTTGCTGACAGCTGAAAGGGCAGTGTGGTTTGCCAGAAGGCAGCAAGGTGTATTGGCAGAGCAAGCTGCAGTACAAAATCAGTGGCTGGGAAGGCCCAGCAAAAGGAAACTGTGCACAAAGCAGATGTAGGAGGTGGTGGAAGTGGAGTGAAGCAGGAGGAAAGAGGGCCATTGGGATACATCAGGGGAATAATGGCATGTGAGATTTGAGATCCTTTTAAAGAACTATAGGTGGTAGTTTCTAGAGCAAAACCACCTTTCCTAAATGAGAACCAAGAAAGTATTCTCACACCAAACACCATCTTAAATTTATTCTGTATGAGCTCCATACAGAATTGGAGGAGGAGGGGAAGAGTTGTTTCAGATGAAAGTTAGTCATTGAAGAAAATGAAATATTGAACAAAATGAAATATTATTAAATGCCACAAGACTGTGGTGTCAAAAAAGGTGTATGATTTCAAACCACACTGCTCTTGGAGGCCAGGGTTTTCTTACTTTTCTTTTTCTTTTTAAAGTTCAATTTGCAAGTGTCAATCACAGCCCATGATTGCTATCTCATCAGGTTTGTGTCAAAACCTCTAATGAGTTGTACCACACAGGATGCTGAACCCCCTCCCTGGCAGCTCACTGCTAGCTAAGGAGTGATGGGAGCACAGAACAGGTACCTGAAATGACACACACACTGGACTGGACTTCAGCATCCAATTCTGAAGAGTGCAAAAAGAATTCAGTATTGACAGGCCTGGCATACCAGGCTCAGGTAATCTTCAATTTTTGGGTTAGAAACCAGAAATCTAAACCACATTTCTAAATATATTTGGCTTTCTAGCTGGAGTGAGTGCTGCTGTTTCTGTGGTGCAGCCCAGCATGGGAGACTCAGAAAGACAGTGCTGCATTGAAACAAAGCTATCACTGACTTTATGAGATATTTGTACAACCTTGTACCTGCAATTAAAGCAGGTAAATGCAATGAATCATAAATTCA
Source organism: Zapornia atra (assembly GCA_013400835.1). Taxonomy (NCBI): domain Eukaryota; kingdom Metazoa; phylum Chordata; class Aves; order Gruiformes; family Rallidae; genus Zapornia; species Zapornia atra. Next base: position 241,929 of record VZTU01030707.1, read on the forward strand.
TAGATTTTAAGGCCAGGAGGGACCTTCTTGATTATCTCATCTGCTTTCTTGGCCTGACATAATATAAGCAGGAGAACTGCACCCTGAAGAACCTCTGCTGGCCCAGAGCATTTACTTGAACTGGAAAGAGTATGCCTTTCAGAAATACACCCTTCCCTGGCTTTAGTCCTTCACATGGCTAGATAAGGGTATGATTGAAGATTTTGTACTGTGCTTCTCCGCTGAGTTTGTTGGGCTTCAGCTTTCAGCAACTACGTAGGAGTTTGGTTGGACAGACAAGTAACTTTTTCCCTCATATCTCTGCTTTCTGTAAAGATTCTTGTGATTAGATTAGTCTTTAACTTCATCTCTAATCAAGTAAATAAACCTCTATTCATTTGGATGCTCACAATTGTGGTGGTCTTGAATAATAACAGTTAAGTTACCCTAGATCCAAAACAAATGTCTCCACTGGTCTATGTAGTAGTCACAATTCCTTATTATTCTTTCCACTGGATTATCTATCATTATGCCATACAAAAATGGCATGGACCTGTTAGATCCAAGGGGAAAAGTCCATCTAACCCATTTCATCTAATTCACTTTCTGTGGCCCCTATGCAAAGACACCTGTGTTTTTTCTAGTCAATCAGAATAATTTGTACAACACTGCAAGCAAAGTTACCCCATCTGGTAAACTCCTTGCTGAACAAGGGTGTATTTCTTGTTGCTGTATGATTGCTTAATCCTTTCTCATTGTTTATGATCTGGTACTGGGTGAACATAACTGAAACACAGTGTTTAATTACATCCACAGGCGTTTGAAGGTCTTAAGAAGGGAGTGAGAACGACATGTGGAGTTAAGAACTAGGCCAACAGCATGGAGAAAAGGTAGGTGCTGTTAAGGCTTCTCTTTCTTGAGCAAATGAATTAAGTTTCCCTGCAGGCATCGCTGCTAGAAAAAATTAGTTTGCTATACATAGAGACTAGGTTCAGAGCAAGTTGTCTGCTATGAAACAGCAGCAGTTGAGACAGGGGTAAATTAATTGAGACAAAATGCCAGCCCTTTCCAGATCAATGGAAATATCTTACTGAATATTATGCCCCAAATTAATTGGAAATGTTTATTTATTTTCCAGAACCAAATCTGTAGTGCAAAAAAAATCTTGACACTAAAAGCAAGAGGGGTACAACCAAAGTGGATCTGAAGTCAGTGACCAGAGTACTTTCTCCTCTGCTGAGTTATTTCTCAGAGGTATTCCTCTCCCTGTTCACACTCACAGTGCAGTGCAGCCTCGTGGCCCTGAGAACATATGCACTCTTTTTTATTCAGATAGCATGAGGGCAGGGGAAATCATGTCTTGATCCTGTACATGGCTGCCTTAAACACTTTTAAGAATAAAGTGCAAATTATATAGCAAAAGCACCCACAATTTTAAAAAAAAAAAAATTTACTGTAATTCTGCTACCATCATAGAAAGCATTGTCAGATTTTTAGAGACTGGCTATATTTGAAGTAGGATAAAAGAAATTACAATTGCTATTCTATAATCCATTATTCATCAAAGACCAGCATGTAATGAAAACAGAGGTACAAACACCTGTTTCCAGGTTAGATCTTTTGGAGATCTAATTCCTATGAAGAACTTAAACGCAGAAGTCAAATAGCATAAATAATTGGACAAAGTGTGCTGAAAATTACAGCAGAATTGGGAATATCTCCAGTGCCTTTATATGCATCTTTGATTTAATGGGAAAACATTGGATTTCAGGTAAGAACATCATATAACATAAGCAGCCACTCTGATTAATTTATAATTCCCAAGCAGGCTAATATTTAAACTGCCCAGTCAACTGTGTCTGCTTCTATACCCACTTCTAATGACAAATAAAAGGCAGTTGCAAAGAGGAAGAGGGCTTTGATATTAAACAGAGTTTCTCATGCGGAGGTATCCCTCTACAGAGAGAGAATAGGGCAACTAGCTCAGCTTTTAATGTCTCACTATCAGACATTCATGCTAGAACAAATTAATTGTGCCTGGGATGTCCACAGTAACCCACAGCTATCAAAAGAGTAGTAATCTCTGCTATCTGAATCATATTTCTACACCCCTCTGCAGCTGAAATATTGAGGATTGCATCAGGATGCATTAACTCAGCAAGGAAACAGCTTCAGCCATGGTATTTTAATGGTCTAATATAAGGATGAGATGTTATTGGCTAAATTTTGCCTTCACTTACATCTGTAAATAGATGTGGTTTCTTGAGGGAGAGCAGAGCACAGCCTTGTCTTGTAAATATTTGGAGTATAAATTATGCCATATGATAGCAATTCATGTGTAAGTTGCCACTTGTCCTTTTGAATAGGTGACTTTGCAGCTGATGAGAGCAGTCCCTTATCATTAGAGTTATAACGAAAAGGACTTGTGGTATTCTACAGTAATAGCCCCAAACCCCATATCCCACAGCAGCCAGATTGCAAGGGTGTGGATATATTTAATTGAATTATGTTTGCACAAGGGGATATATCTTCTTCCTCACGTGCTGTGTAGCTCATTAAGGGCTTTATATTGTCATTTAATCTGACATCGAAGCAAGTCCAATCAACTGCAATGACTGATTTCTGTTTTACTGACTTTCTTCAGCAGAGGGAGCTTGAGTCTACAGCAAAGAGCCACTGCCTTCCCTTTGACATGTCCTCCCCGCCTGTCATTGTTGGCACACCTCAGTGCCATGGATATTTGCAGGGGAATGAAGAGAGAAATCGTGGCACTAGGGAACAGCTCTGAAAAGCTGTCCTGCCCTCTGGATCAGAAGACGATGGGGCTATCCAATACATGCTGGATACATCCAATCCACAGCCCTTTTCCAGAGGTACTCCAGGTTGGGTTTCAAAGATCAGCCTGAGATGGAGATAAAACCATGAGAAAACTGGCTTTGCACTGATCCTAGGCTTGGTCAAGTCAGTGATGGGTGAAACCAGAGTGAGTTTAAGTGGCTATAGGAGTAGCCCAAATTTTACCAGAGATGGGATTAAGTACCCTTGATGCCGCTCAGTGTCTCCTCTTGGGGATTTGGCCTGAGGATGTAGGTCTTGCATGCAGCAAGTCAAGGGGCACCAGCCATGCTGAGAAAGGTGGCACAGGGCATCAATCAAGAAGCCAGTTTCTTAGGCACCTTTTTTTGCTACACGTGTCCTGAGTGCCTGAGGAGGCAGAGCAGTGCCTGAGGTTGTCCTACGAAGCATCTGCAAACTCTGCATCATCCTGGGGATGCAGGCAGAGGGGCTGTCACAGCCATGCTATAGATGTGTTCACCCTGCTGTGAACCCACTGGCAAGCCCTGGTCACCCTTTGAGCTACGTTGCCCTGTAGTGTTTAACAAGGGATTTCTGCTTCATCCAAAGCAAATAAAACAGTGAGTTCCCAAAGCAGCTCTATTCAAAGTCATGTTGTTCATTGGATCTCAGGGGCCCTTGGAGGATGGTTCAAGGTCATCCCTTGCAGTGGTCAGTAGCTGAGCAAGACACTTTCATGTTACCATTTCAGTGTGAAAACATCAGCCTGAATGTTTTAATGTTTGTAAACGTAACAGGATACAATTAATACTTGCAGCTCATCCCTGAGATAAGTGAGGATAGGAACATACATTGCAGAATAGGAAGTTAAGTACACAGGTATTAAAATTGCTCCAATAAAAATATAAGTGTAAAGGATTAGAAACAAACCCATAAGAATGATATTTTAGACATTTATCCTATGCACTAGAGAAGTAGTTATCTGATTTTATTCCTCTAAGAGGCCATGATCCATGGGAAAATACTTCTATAAAACAGCCATTAACTAATTAATAATTTTCTGGCTTGAGTTGCCTACTTATAATCCATCTTTTCCCACATATTCAAGTAAGTTAAAGCTGTATAATTCTAACCCCATACCCACTTGATGGGCAGATCATTTATTGTGATGGAAGAGGCCTTGAAGAAGTACCTGCTACCCACTTATTTTCAAGGTAAATGAAACAAACTCCAAATCAAGAACACCATTAAAGCTTGCCCATATAAAGCAAGGATCTAGTTCAGGACTATCTGATTGAGTATGCATTGGATCAGGCCCAAATTGCAATTGGTTTGCATATTTCCCAAAGAAATGCCAGTACATAAAATGCCCATGAATGCAAATAGGCTGCTTTTTTATTTGTATAATTTAACAGAGGGTGGCTTAAAAATGAATGCACACAATAGGATTATACAATATTCTCAGGGGTTCAAAAAAAGTTTCTGTCTGCCTAAGGGAAGGCCAATCTAGTGATTAAAGCTTAACCTCCAGGGAGGAGGAAATCACAGTTGTATTCCCCGAATAGCCACATATTTGTGAAGTCACCAAACTTCACGCCTCTGCCCTCCAAACAGGGACAGAGCCTATTTAGCAGCCTCACCAACCCGGCCACATTTGCTGTTGATAGCAGAGCAATGAGAGGGAGATGGTGTTGAAAGGCAAATTACCTTCTGACTTGGCTCCATACATGCATTTATATTTGTGCCATGAATAGAGCAGTACCCAGTGCACATATGTCTTTGCTTATAATATATATTCTTACCCCATCTATGCCTTGCCTCCCCTTCCCCCACAACTCTCTTTCCTTAAGCTTTCATAGCTATCATTCCCAAGAACATCTGAAAACAACGGGATGGCATCACCCCACAGCTCCCCCTCCTCTGACTCTCTCGAGAAGCTCCGTGTTGTATTGTCAGTGTTTTATATATTTACACCAACAGAGGAGGCCTGGGATGTGGGCTTTTTCGTTTATATGAGTCTCACCGCCACAGGGGGTATTTAACTTTCTGCCCTGGTTGCTGTAATTCTCTCTCCAGTGGATATACAGTTCAGATCAGGTTCCTATTGCTGTGATGACAGGCATTCAGCAGGCACTGTAATTGCAGAGTTAAAACAGCTCATTTTCTTACTGGCAAGCTGTAGTTAAAGAGGTGCTAGGAGGCAGCCTGGCTGTCTGCAGAGGAACTGATCAAAGCACTGAAAGGCATCTGGCTTGTCTCTGTTTTCTTTCACCACCCCCCTTGCTGATGGAGGGGAAAAAAAGAGAGAAGGAGAGAAAAAGGGAATGAAAAAAATGAGAAAAAAAAGAAGGAAAAAACCTATTAAAATAAATTTATGAAAATGAATAGTTATCCCTTTCCTAAGGGTAAAAGGCAATGTCCTTTTAGAGACACTAAACATAGTTGGGTTACGGTAATTTTTTTAACTCTGCATTTTTAAATGAGAAAACTGGGGCTTGTGCATGTTCATTAGTGTCTGTTTCCATTAGCTCTTCCCAGTAAGACAGTTAAACTATTGGGTAGCACTTTTCACACTGCAGAGAGTGAATTTAGCCCATCTCTGTATCAACGCCATCCTTCCTTATCAGACTCGGCTTTTTCTCCTCCCGACCTCTACCCTTCCCTGAAGGACAAATGGCTCTAGCCAGAATGCAATGGACAATGGGATGCTGGACCCTAAGTTAACTGCACAAGTATGAAAGAAACACATTTTTGCTTTACTTTTATTTGTTCTATTTCAATCCAGTTCTTCCTGTCATAAATTCCAACAAATGACAGAGGAAGAGGTAGAGTTGACAAACGACTTGAAATGTTCATATGAAGGATAAAAGAAGAAAAACTCCAACAGCAAGGGAAGACATCTATCAAACAAATTGAGATCAACGATCCAAAAGACACTGAGAAGTCAATCAAAATGTTTCTCCCAATGAGATAAAGGAGCCCCCAGGCAAGGAATGGCTCCATTTCCAAATAAAAGAGACATTGCATCTTGGGGGAAAACACCATTCAGGCGAAAATAACCGAAATGTGGGAATCGCTTTGTATGGGCCAAAGGGATGAAAGGTTATCAGGGCAGTAAGAGCTAGCAGCTGAGAGCACACGCTCTCCTCCAGCAGCTCTGCAAAGTTCCTGCTTACAGGGGCTTGAGAAGAAAAAAAATGGAACATGATCCATTGCATACTATGTGACATTTTTCAACCAGGTTTCCAGGCTGGCACAGTGGAAAAGCAGCAGGATTTCTGCTGTCTCTTCTGAGCCTTCAGTCATTGGAAACTCATCTGGGAGAGGGTTCGTTCTCACTTTCACTCCCCTCACACTTCATTTTTTTCATCCACTATCTCTTGATGGTGACACTACCGTCTTCCCACAGACAAAAGAGGAGTTCAGAGTCTTTGAAAGAAGAAAACAAACTCGGTAACTTAACAAGGAGCCTAGACAGGCAATGTTGCAAATTAAGTTGAAAGAGGCCCAGTTACTGCACCATTATTTGATTTCCCCTTCTCTAATCCCTTGCTTGTAATTAGCATAATTTATTAACATATTAGAGCCATGCATGTGAACCCTCTTTATAGTTGCTGAGTGCTCCCTGAGGCTGCCTAGTGAAAGCTTTTCCCCACTGTTTAATAATATGTTACATAAGGAAAACCAGCTTCTGATATCATTTAAATTATGACTTTCCTTTCTGCCTCTGAACACTCATTTCCTTTAAACGAGGTTAATTTCCTTAAAGAATGAAAATCCTCCGATTTCAGTTTTCCATTCATTAGACCCCTTAGTTCAACATGAAAAAGTCACACAGCAAGAGGGAAAAGAAAAAAGAAAAAGAAAAAAAGAAAAGAAAAGAAAAAAATATCCCATTGAACTTCAAACATAACCATCCTGAGAAGAGGTTTCCTGTGATCCTGGCTCCTCCTCTCCTTTCTGAACTGAGAAGGGTACAACACAGGCTGTCAGGAGATAAAGATGGACAAGCCACTTTACATCAAACTAGTTTTTCCCATCTGGCATGTAAGGTCCTCTGAATGCTAAGGGCAGTGTCAGAGTTCCAAACATTCAGTGTTCCTCTGGAGGATCACACACTGGATTAGTGGGCTAACAGCCAAGTGTGGATTGTTTCATATTCCTCCATAGTTTCTTTTCTTTCCATTAATCCACTGCTGATAGGAGAGGATGAGCAAACAAGGTCCCTGGTCTGATTGTCAGACTCATAGAGGTCCATCTCAGCACTGGACGCGGCCATGGCCATAGGACTGCACCACCTGATCCATTCCAACTGACCTTTATCTTCACTCATTCTTCTGAACAAAATGTACTGATCACACTGCTCATGAATCAGCACCTTCATCCTTTTGCTGGGTTTTTTTTTTCTTACCACTCTTATTCCAGCTCTTCTACAGCTCCCAGTGCTGTGATAACCCAAACCAAGGGCAGTTTCAAGAGATAACTCAAAATGTCTGTTGAAATGTAGCATTTTCTTCTAGCTCCTCTGCATTCTGGGCAAACATATAAATGCATTTTCTTCTTAAATATTGGCTCAGGAGTTAACTAGCCCTAAGCACCTGGTGAAGTACTAGCTAAGCAGAAGTCATGCTCAAGAGAGGAAAACGCAGTATTTTTTAAGTAACCAGCCAAAGCTGGCTTTCTCCTCCTCCTCCAACTGCTTGCATGATGTTCAGTTCACCCAGTATGCAAATGCTTGACTCTAGCTGAATTCAGTGTAATTTAACCACTAATACCTTTGAGGATTTAGGCCTCTGTTACATTTCAATAAACTGGGAATAAAGTAATTTCTGCACCTTAAAGGACAGCTGTGATCTATTAAAGCCTATAGCCATGTACTCTAGGTGGATAGTACCTCCTCCTGTCACCATACTAAGCATAGCCCAGCCACAGATGCCATTTGAGGCTGAGGAGTGATGCATAACAGCAGCATCATTCATGTTGATGATAATTTAAATAATGTTACCACACTGGCAAAAAGGGCACCTTCCTTTTTTAAAAAATATGTCCCTAAACTAGCAAAGCCTCCCGTGTCCTCCCACTGAAAGGCATTGCAAACATATCAATTTAGAAACAACAAGAATGGAAAGAAACTGTGAAGAGAGCCATGTGCTTGTTGCTCTGCAGGCAGCTCTGTGCTGGGCACCTGTCAGATCCCAGCGGTGCACTAGGATGTGTGTGAGGTTTCACTGAGGAGTAAATAAGGATGTGGGCTGGACAACATTGTGCTGAGTTTGGGCAAAAATTTGGGTCAAAACTTATGTTTTCAGCCCTAGTTGACCTTTCTCTAAGGAAAAAACAACCTTAATAGCATGAATTGTCAGGAAAATTATGTTAATTTGCAGGGTAAATTTCTTTCAGGACCTCAAAGAAGTAAGTGAATGTTATGTTATTACTTGTTTTTTATCACTGGGGAAACCCAAGGACAATTAAATTAACTTGCTGGAGATCATAGTGCCAGAGATACAAGAAAAAGACATGTTTTCTGCCTGGTGCTGGGGATTTTAGGGTGTGCTTTTCATGAGAAAGTGCCAGTTTCCTGAAACCAAAATTTCTGTGGAAAGGGCCAGCCTGTCTGACCAGGTATAATTCATTATTCCTATTAGGAAGAAGCTTTACTGCAAATAGGAGAAACTGAGGCTCAGACAGAAGGCTTTGTATTTGTCTCTCCTTCCTACCCAAAGTGAATGGTCCCTCAAGGGAGCAGGACTTGAGTAACTTCATGCCAGAACAGAATAGGAAAATGAGCTCCCACCCCACTTGCTGTTTTTTGACTCCCAGCACTTGACTAAACCAGAGTCTGTGTTCCCCTCTTTTTTCTGAACCTGATTTACTGCAGTATTTATCTGATTTAAGGTTGCTCATCTTTATGCTCTCCTCAGGAGCACCGATGTCTGGGATGTTGCAACATATATAAAGCTTTTGGGTGTATTTATGTGTATTGAAATGTACATTTCATGGCACAGCTGCACACACCCTTTCCACCACTCAGCCTCCTCTCCTCCCACTTAAAAACAAGCCTTTTGAAAGCAGAAGGGAAGAATAATTAAAAAAAATTGTAATCTGCCTCAGGTAATGACATGATTGAAACATCACCATTTTGTCTGGAGGGTCACAGGATGGCTTTATGAGAAAGCTTTAAAGCTGCTAACTCGAAAGAACCTTTGATATTTCACCTTTTGTTGTTGCTAACGTATTCTGCTTCCTGACTCCTGGAAACAAAGCCTGTACCAAGGGCCCTGTCACTTCAACAAATTTGGTGCCAAACATGTTATGCCATGGGGCAGTTTGACAATCTGAGAAGATTAATTAAGCATATACATTTGAGACCTTCAAGCCATTTCAGTAGATACTTAACGTGAAGTAGACATCGCAGCCCCTTAGTCAGCTTTGGAAATGCAATGCTTGATCTTATATGTTTCAGCTAGATGAGGTGTAGTCCCTGTGTGGTGATCTGGGTTTTGGTGATCTGGGTTTTGGCAAGACAAGATTATGTTGCTGGTAGCTCATGTTTCCTTATAACAGCTGCAAACCAAAGGGAAAACCTAACTCATGGCACTGCAAAGTACTTATGGCAGCATTAACAGTAGACCTGATTGGACAGTTATTTTCCCACTCTTGCAAATACAAAAGTCACTTAGAACTAGGAAGGGAGATTTCTATAGCTTTGGTCTAAGTCTTAGAACCAGGAAAGCATGGCTACTACTCCTCACTAAACAGCTCATGTCACACTATTTCCTTGCTAGTCCTGTCTTTCACAGTGATCACAAACAAACATTTTCTAGATCTTGCTTCTTTACAAATGTGTTCAGGTCCCAGAATTGCTCAAATATTGCAGGCAGGAACAGTTCATTTCCTAGTAGGCTTTGAAACTATTTGATATTTGGCTGTTCATGGTCAAAAATAAATATTAGGGGGAAGTTTTTTACAGAAAGAGTGGTGAGGGGCTGGAAAAGGCTGCCCAGAGAAGTAGTGGATGCCCCGTCCCTGGAAGTGTTCAAGGCCAGGTTGGATGGGGCCCTGGGCAGCCTTGTGTAGATCCAGGCCTGAGGTTGGTGGCCCTGCCTGAGGCAGGGGGGTTGGAGCTCTATGATCCTTGGGGTCCCTTCCAACCCAGACCATTCTATGATTCTACGATTCTATGAAACATACAGTTATTTCTGATCAAGCACTGGTAAACAGAAAATGTAAAAACAGTTCTCAACATTAAAATGCAGGGGGGCAGAAACTCTACTCAAGTAGCTTAGGAAGGTTCTCAGGGTATGTTTCCCAGATATGTTTCACTCAATGGCAGCTCATAGAAACATTTGCAAGAAAGAAATAAGATGCATTGTGAGTGTAATTGAAAAGAATATGAGGATTTTACTTGAAAAGACATTAATGGGTACTTTCTAAAATCATACTGACATCTTGATGTGTATAAGAGTGTATTTGAGGAAAATGTCTGAGTACTTTGTAAGATGTGAGAGCTTTGGAAAAGAGCTAGAATTTTGCACTCTAGCCAAAACCAAATGAAGACAAATGAAAATGGAGTGGTGCTAGCCAAATGAAGCCAAGTCAAACCATAGACACTACTGGGACCTGTCCATCACAAGCCTCTGGCAAAGATTTTTAGCAACTAGAAATGTTTCCACCATTACATTTGCAAAGTGAATGGTCTCAACCTCAGAAAGAGCTGCTTCTTGTGGAAATCAGTGGAAATACTGAGCCTTTGGGTATTGGTTGAAAGTTGCCTCTGCTGAGTTTGGCGAGAGTCTCCATGACTCTGCCTAGAAATTGTCTTCACCAGCCACCAAGATAAAGGAGAAGCTGAGGCTTGCAATGTAACTACTGCTGTCTACTGCAGCCTTTTGTGATACCAATAAGACAGCATTGTTGTGCCATATTAGAAGAACAAACACGAATTATTATGCATTATATACATAGATATCTGGCATCCTGGGAAATAAAGGTTGCCCTACCTCCTTTTGATATAGAGTAATAAATTATTTTTCTCTTTTTTTTCCTGGACCCACCCAAACTCCTGGAGGCTATCTCCTGCAAACAGGGAGGTACAGGCATCTTATGGAATACATGAATTCTTTTTTATATATTGCATTGTCAGATACACTTAGCAGAGATGGATGGTAAACATCTGATGAAACTGGCAACTAATTTATAGGTTAAAATACTGATTTTTGACCACCTGTGAGTTATTTTGTCTTGGTTTTAAATACTAATTTTGTGTCTTCTGGACAGGTTTATACTCAAACCATAGAATGCAAAATTCAAATCTCCTTATAAGCCTGTAAGATGATGACACCTGGTTCTAAGGCATCAGTGGGTGCCTTTGGACAGTGTAGAAGCTGTCATGAATATTGCCCCTGTCCATAGTATCCAAGAAAAGTGGCCACAGACTTAGAGGAGGATAGATGGAAAGTTTGGATTTTGATGCAGACTGTCTTGAATATTTTTAGCTTTCATATCAGTGTCTGTGCTAAGGATTCACCCATAGGGACTGTTGTAACAGAACTGTAGGCCACTGGGCTGTTCTCAGAGGTCACAGTGCTCAGGCTGTGAATTTTTCAGGAACACCATCAATATATGTTTTCATACACAAGAGACCATGCAGCATGGGAGGGAGTTAGAATCTGGAGCTTTCCTAAAGGATGTGTAAAAAATCACCTTTATTAATTTAGGAATAAGTGAGAAAAACCTCAATAATAACTGCCCTTGTTACTGATTAACATATTGCTATGGAGTTTCTGTAGGGAGATCCTCTGGGTACTTTGTTCACTGCTTTACCCAGTATGTTCCACAGAGTCAGTGTTTACCCTCTTTGAGCTCTGCCCTAGCTAAGATATAAAGAAAGGAGGGGAAAGAAATCAAATGCTATGGGAAACAGAAGTATAGCTGTAGCTAGCTCCAGCTGTAACAACAGGGTTGTGGGTTTCCAAATTTTAATCTCCCAAAAGAATCTGTATCAAATTCTTCAGCCCAGAGGTCAAAGGGATTTTAGTAATGGAATGGTACAACTCAGCTTGTAAAATCTTCTGGGCAAAGGCCTTCTGTTCTCTACCTGGCCATGTCTGTGGAGTAAGTGTCCATGAAATGTGCTTCCAAGCCACACAGTGATAAAAATAAATAATAGTGACTACAAAACCATTTTAGGGTTTTCTGTCTAGTAGCAAAGATGACACACTCTATGTAGGAGGCAATTCAGATTGATGATGTATCATGCACCATGCTCGACTTTCCCACTGCAGACATAGGTTTGCAGACTACTTATGTTCTTGAGCACAGCCTATAGTCATCGTAGAAAAACTGTCTCAGGAATGTTCTCTGGGTTTTGTCATTCTGGTAGTATTTAGATACAAAAGTGTGTGTGAATAAGAAACACTGTCTGGGCAACTTCAGGGTTGCAGGATGTCTGTTACTAGTAACAAGTTGAAATACAGTCCCATAAGATGTTTGAGAAAATGTGATGGGAATCCGTAGCAACAAAAGACATGTGGAAAATAAGTGATGATTCCAATCTCTCAGGGCTGCTTCTTTCTCTTTCTGTGAGTCCTAAGAGAGTATCCAAATGACCTTCCAGCCCAGCAAGACTGGAAGTCATTCCTCTGCAAAATGGAGCTGCTCACAATCCCAGCCCATGGCATAAGGTATTTTTCCAGATGGGCAGATGTGTGAGAGAGGATAGATGACCAACACCATTTCTGTGGTCAGATACAAATAAAAATAAGTTTTCCATTTCTAACGTAAATGACTCTCTCTGCAATGTTAGGAAACCTGAGGTATATTTCCTGTGCAATACCAGAGAAAGGCAGGTAGAGCAACAAGATAAATGCTGGTATGAAAGACAAGGGGTGAGGCATATGTACTGTAATGTCTGCTAAGAAATATGGGTTTATCTTGAGCTTCATTGTGAACACACAACATCCAGAGATGAGTCTTTGTTTCCCATCAGAGCAGGAGACAGATCTTGGCCCCCTGTTCCCTACTGGACTCTAACTACTGACCTACTCTGATGATTTATGAGTTTTGTGGGTCACAGATATTGATTGCTATGTAGCTGGAGGAATTCAAACTTCTGTGGTCAGGCAGAATTTTGGTCCCTTTCTCTGTCTCCTTAACTTTTACAAGTCAGCACATCTCCTCATTGCTCCAGCTCTCACAGGACAGAGCCAGAATGTCCCTGTTTAAGTGGAACAAACGTTTTTCCAAAGGGTCAAAGTTCAGGACAAGCTTGTAAGCAGATTATGGAGCTGGTAGAAAGGCCAAAGGCACCCTAAGTCTTTACATTCCCAAAGTGCTGTGTTAAACTCTAGCCCAAGGATGTACTTAACCCCAAAGAGAATGGAGGTCAAGTGAACTTGCAGCATTTCAAATGCAATCAGCTTGGAAAAGTAGCTGTTTATAAAGAAGTATATTACAGGGACAAGCTAATGTTAGCATTCCCTCTCTGCAAATAAGCCTGACCTGTTGCTAGTGTTGTCAAAGAGCTGCCATGGTTGTTTTGTAGCATCAAACAGTAAGACTTTATTTCAGTTTAGGTTAAATCTTAGAGAGCATTTTGGTTTAGGGACATTGAAAGTCTCCCTCTAAGGAGATGCAGGGGGAATACTGATGCCGTCTTTCTTTAGGTCTTAATGCAGACTGGCTCCATTCACTGTCAGGAGGGTGAAGGAAGCATTCCCAGCAGGCAGTTCATGGTACCTGAAATGGGTCTTGAACCAATACCTGTATGCCCCCCTCTTTCCACAGAGTTTCCAGAGCCCAAGTTGAGCCATGCAGAGACATTGCTTTGCGCTTTCTCTGTGTTTTCTTTAAGGTGTTCAGAGCTGTGTGTAAGGTGTGAACTGACCCTCGTAAAATCCCTCCAGCATGTGCAGGATTGCAGTACAGGCAGGGGTGTCCAGTTGCAGCAGAGCAGGAGGGCTCTGATCACGGGGCAGCACAGCACTTCAGCAGCCAAATGCATTTCTTGGGCAAAAAACTGAAGCACAGATGGGAAAGGCTTTGTCCAGCCTCAGCAACACTCCTGTTTCTTGAAGATCTTTCACCAGGCATAAGACCACCTCGTGACTGTGCCACATATTTCAAATAGCCACCACTGAGCTTGGTGAGGATGCTCAGTAGTCCTCATTTGACTTTTCTTTGGGTGAAAAGAGGCAAACCTATTATTTGGCATGAATAACTTTGTTTTAAATGAGAACAACAATGTAACCATTACAAATGTTAAGGTTACCTTTAACAAACTGTAGCCACTAAGGGCATTTCTCCCATAAAGATCTTACCCTGCACGTCATTACTTTTTATTACTATTTCTATAACCATAATAATTAATACTACCATAACCAGTGGGTTGACACAAGCAATAGTACTGAGGAACCACAGTCATGAACTGAGAACCCTTTCTGTGGGTGTCAGCAGGACGGTATGAAGTCAGCATGGGAAGGTAAATATCTTACATTTTCAGAGGCAGTTCAGCAATATCTTACATTATCATTGGAAGACATCAGTCAAGATGTGGTGAAAAGCAAGGAATGAGTGGGCACTCCTCTCAGTATTGATGCTTTCCCAGCATATGCCTGTATCCACAATGTTTGCATGTTTCAGCTGCCAAAAATTGTTCAGGTGGACGTGAGACTTGTACAGGTATTTCATGGGAGAAACTAGTTTTTTTCTATCCCCTTAAGTGTTCTTCAAGAGGTTTTGCCTGTTTGGTTTTGGTTTATGATAATATTAATATTATGTGAAACATTCAAAACTCTGAGGCTTAGAAGTTGTTCCTATTAAGCCCAGAAGTGTGCTGTGGAATGTGTAGAGATGTAATATTTTGCAATTTTATAGTAGCCTCAGAAATGTCTCTGTTTTGTCAGAAAGACTGATTATTCTTGAGCCAGGAAGCAATTAAAATATGCAATATGGATATTTATTCTTATATGTAATTTATTCTTATATGTAAACTTTGTCTGTCTCCAAAAAAAGGAGTTTAAAAAAGCCCCTTTGCCGTAAGAACTTAAAAATGGCTGATACAGATACACTTAATGTTGTTTATGCAAAGAGGGACTCCTAAGACCCATTTCAAATATGAAGAAAATTCTCTCTCTAGGAGAGCAAAATGCTTTCATTTTTCTTAGGATGCCACACATCTTGCTCAAGAGCCCTGAGTGTTGAACAATCCATTAAGAAATGCTGTCTTCAGTACAGCTCTCTCAGCTCTTTCACAAGTAATTGCCTAATTGAAATAATATCATTTATTAGCTTCTTTGCTTGAGGCTTCTTCAGATTCAGCTTCTGCTCTTGGGCATCCTCCTTTGAATTGTAGCATATACCTCAGCTAATTATAATGTGGTATCACTTGATAAAGCCAACTGAGATCATAATGGGAAGACACTGAAACATCTGCCAAGATTTGAAAATTGGATTTTTCTTTTTACTTACGCCAAAGACAGGTTACCTGTAATTAGTTCTAATTTATAAATAAGTGCAGGCTGTACTTCTAAAAGGTACAATATCATGCCTTGCCTCCTTTTTAGAAACAAGTTAGGATTCATACATCTCAATCAACTGTATGCCTTTTCTGTGAAAGGAATAATAGCTTTGCATGAGAACTTGGGTAGGAGAAATGGTGTTATACAAGCACCACCTAAATAGTCATGGGACACCAGTCTCAAGTGAAAAAACCCCAACTAACTAAGGCACAATGGCACAAGTCCCAAAAATCAAACAATGGTTAGTATGTATTCTTGTATGTATATTTTCTGGATGAATTCTGCATATTTATTATTCAGGCATTTGAATATGGGTTTTGGTTGGGTTTTTTGTTATTTTAATGCTAGCTGTAATCCTCAAATCATCTCAGGATTTCAGGAGCTGGAGTTTTACAAACATCCCAAGAGCTGGAAAACTATAATCAGATCTATTTGACCTTACACCACGTACATAGTAGACTTTCGTGATGCTCTTTTTTTTCTTAAGCCTTGTTTTTCTTCGAGGACAAAAATGGTTCTTCCTGTTTTGACATAAGCTTTGATCCCTAGCCCTGGCCTTCCCATGAGCAGCAAGACAAGGTGGGTAGATGAGCAGCCTCCTGGGCAGGTACTGCTGTGTAGAAGCACCGGGCTGGAACTTTCAAAGGGACCATGCAGAAGGATTAAGGTTCATCAGAAAGAAAACTGCCTGTGGAGTTTAGGAGTGAAATAACTTTGATTTGACATGCTGACTGAGTGAGATATAGTGAAAGCTGCTTTCACCAACCCTTATATTATATGATAGTTTGTCATTTCTAGCAGACATCTTCAATACAAACATAGGAAGGAAAGAAAAATCACCTCGTGGCTATTGATGTTTGACATTTCCCTGCTGCCCCCAACTCCAAGTAGGTGCTGTGGAGTAGCTGTATAGCCTCTCAGTAGGGACCACTTCTCATTTTTCAGACACCTTCCTATTCTGCAAAAGTCTCCTTTCATTTTCCTGTGCCACCTGATAGGCTTCTTAGAACACACCCAAGTTTCGGCCACCACGAGCATTTTCCTTGAGATGGACTAGGTTGAACAGGCAGTCAAGGATGAAGTGATGACTGCTGCCTCAAGTTTGTGACATCCTCTCTGGTTTTTTTTTAGAAGGCTGTTGAAGATAAGCTGTTAGCAGGCTACTTAGGGAAAAAAAAAACCAAAACGATTCAAAGGAAGATGGTTGATGTGCTGAGAAGGACACTGAGCTGAACAGAAATACAGAAAGTTGTTCTCAGAAGGGCCACTCCCTCTGTGGGCTTGTTTTCTGCCTCTGAAAATGCAGAGCCTGCCTACCTGCAATTTTGCACTGAAAAATGGCAGGTCAGGAGGGAACTGAGTTGCACCTTATTATACATGATAATTTGTACAATAATCTGTATTGTACCTGTACTCATGCAATCCAGGATCCCAGCTTTTTCCCACCACCCACCTTGGACTCTGTAAAGAACTTTTTTTTTTCTCTGAGCATATTCTTCATATGTGGAACTGAAACAGGGAACAAACAAAAACTATGTCAAGATAAAACCCTTGGCTTCTTGACTCACTCTGGAAATAGATTTTCTGTGAGTGTGTGGTTTGTCTTCTCTTTCTCCCTTATTTCTAACAACAATTTTGCATTCAAGGTTTCATCACAGACATTTGGTCATCCTTTAAATGTCTTTCGGTGAATACTTGCTTGTGTTGCAGTTTGTCCATGAAGTAAGACCAGAGTGAGTAATGAGAAAATAAACCTTCCCTGATGTTTCTTTCACTTCTCTCTGCTGACATGGTTGGAACCAAGTAATCAGAGGCTGCAGAGCTCATTGCACCCTTGTAGAAGATGGAGAGTCACGTATAGGAAAGTAGAAGACAATTCAGTCTCCTTGTTTTTGTCGTCTTCTGAGATTAATGATGGGTGTCAGTCAGGAACCTGATTTTTACTTAGAAGTCTTTTTTTAGAATCCAATTAATGTGAGGTAAATTACAGACTAGCTGTTTGCTCCTTTTGACTGACTAATACGGTCTATTTTAAAAGCAAACCCCTAATCTTCAGCCAACCCATCACAATCCAATCCTGTCCAAGCATTTGATCAACCTTTATGTTAAGTGGGTGCTTTGCACCATTACTTCAGATTGGCAGCATGCACCAATGCTCCTGCTCCACAGAACTTCACAGTGATCACTCAAAACATTTTTCTCTAGAAAATTTCTGCTCATATCACACCAAATGTTGCTTTAATCCAGATGATTTGAAGATTGGGGTACTGGCTGTTTGAGATATTTCAAATCCTTTCAGTGAGCACTGAAATTTTCATCTGGATAAGGTACATTTCTGTCCATGAGAAACATTCTTTGCTCACAAGAAACCATGAACAGGTTCAGCATTTATGAACTTCATTGTATCATGCTCAAGGAATCTGACAGAAGGCCCTGAGAAGACCATTGTGTTCTACAATTTGGTTTAAAAGAATAATGCAGTCTTTGACCAAAAGTTGCCACCTAGAGGTGGGACTTCCCTTACAGTAAAACAGGTTAAAACCAAGCCCTAAACCTAGTATATTTTCAGTCATATTCAGGCAGAAATCTGAATGCTGATTCACAAATATTCTAGCTTGGCTAGCTGCAGAGCATTGACCTACATCAATTCCTCCAGCTGTTCTATAAATTTATTTCCAATTTTGTAACACCAAAATCAAGAAGCATTTTGATAGAATACCCATTAAAAGTTGATGCTAACTTGGATATTCTTGGTTTTAGCACTATATTACTGACAGTAAAATGCTAAGTATACTTAATTGTTCAGAAGCAGCTGATGCTGGCATGCTGGAAAGCTTTATTCACTCTGTGTGTGTGAGCGTAGTTGCGTTTTTTGTGAAGGTTTGATGTTCTCCAAAGGAGCAATATGAAGTCACCTGCTTAGCTCAGAACAACAGGCAGGGATTCACAAGCCCAGGTCCTGGTCTTGGTTTCACCAATGATCTTTGACACATCGTTCCATCCCTCTCTCATTATTTCCCTCTTTTGGATCCATTCCTACCATAAGCGCCTAAAAACAGAAGTAGTCTCATACAGGTTTGTTCACAGTGGTCATCCATGACTGTCAATTCACCTCAATCTTTGATTTCTTCCAGCTTGTTGTAGTTTTGCGTGGCAGGGTTCTAGTGGAGGAGGGGGAACTGCAAGGGTGGCTTCTGCAAGAAGCAGCCAGAAGCTCTCTGCAGCCCAACAGAGAGGCTGGAGTCACTGGTGACCAAGGCTGAGCCCACCAGTGATGGTCACAGAGCCTCTGGGAATCACATTTAGGAGGGAAAAAAATGCAAGCGGATGCTTTTTGCTACCAGAGAAAGGAGTGAGAAGATGTAAAAAACTGTGCAGACATCAAGGCCAGTGAAGGGCCTCGTGGTGGAGCGGGTATCCCCCCACAGCCCATGGAAAAGGACGAGACCCCACCTACAGCCCATGGAGAGGCCCCACACACTGGAGCATGTGGAGACATACAGGAGATGCTGTGACCTGCATGGGAGCAAGCCCCTGCCAGCAATTGCAGCCTGTGGAGAGAGATAGAGGCAGAGATGAGTGAGTGAGATCCACGCCGAAGCAGGTTTGCTGGGGGGGAGGCCTGTGACTCCGTGGAGGACCAGGCTAGAGCCGTCTGGGCTTGAGAGACATTCTACGATTTATGACTGCACCCCATAGCAGTGACCCATGCTGGGGCAGCTGATGAAGAGCTGAAGCCCCGTGGGAAAGGACGCACATTGGAGAAGTTTGTGGAGGACTGTCGCCTGTGGGTGGGACCCCACAGTGGAGCAAGGGAAGAGTGTGAGGAATGTCCCACCCACACACACACACACAGCTAAGAAGGAGTGATAGAGAGACTTTGGTGGGCATCTGGCTTCCAGCCAGGGAGAAACCACCATGTTTGTCTGTTCACATCCTATTGCCAAGATCACAGCTAGGCAGCAGACATCCATGGATGTCTCAAACATCTATCAGGACATGCAGCTCAGCTGGCTATGCATGGCTGTGCCTTTGCAGAAGGAACAGCGGACACCACCCTGCCCCAGGAGAGGTAACATCCCAGTGCCTGCACATTCAGAGCTTCTCAGTACCCAACAGGGGTTTTGCTGGGATTAACCCAGCCACTTGTTTATTCCCTGGGTTAATTTCACACACTAAGCACCAAGCTTGTGTTAATTATATGATTTACTGGGCTGTGTTTCTCTTTTCATTGCATCGTAAAAAAAGGCTTGAATAAGGATGCTTGTTCTGGTAAATTTTCACTTGTTTGTGAATGTCCTGGAAACAGTTAACAGCAAGTACATATTCTGGGCCAAAAGCGACCGGAAGGTTCAGATTATTGGCTTATTTATTTTATTTTCTTCTATTCCTAACATTTTATGAGCTCTGAATATGTTTACAGAAGTACATGCTGGACAGGCCATATGAACAAACAGATTTAATAGCCATTGCCTGCTCCACAGCACACCCAGAAGATTAAAATATCATGGAACAGTCTTTTGCCTTTTCTGGTGGAAACTGGCCAGGCTCATTTACAGCAGGAACAAAAGTTTTACTTTCTAACCCAGCCCAAGTGTTTAGGAAGGGGGAAGACCTGATCTGCTGGTGGGGAAGTCCACCAAGAAACGTTTCTGCTTTCAGATATGGTAGTTTGTTCACTGATCTCAGTTCTCTGTGGATTCATCAGAGGGCTGAGCAGTACAATTAAAGTTGTATCAAAAAAGGTCCTGAAATGGTCTCCCGAGGTCAAAGGATGTATTAAGATATTTGCAATCACCTACCACCCAGCTCTGTGTAAATGAAGTAGAGAGGGGCTTTGGTCCTTTTGAGGACTAGATCTAGGTTTGTCTCTGTGCTCTGATCTTATTCTTCTCAAGGTTACAGACTGAAATCTTGATAATCATTGCCTGGGAATATCTGGATTGGTTTTTATTTGCATTCATACACAAAATTAGGAAAATGTTCATGTTTCCAATAACCAGACTTTTCACAATCTATCAGAGCTGCTGAGGAATTTCCACTCCTGAACTGGGGAGGAACACACTACTCCCATCCTGCCAGCTGCAATAGCAATATTGAATACTTTTTAACAAATCTCTTCTCTCTTCTACCTAAGATTTGTCTGCTGCTTGCATTGGTAAATACAAGAGCTCTGGGTCCTATCAACCAATTGCCCAAGGAGAATTTTATTGCTATTTTTTTAACAGCAAAGGGAAAAGCTAAGGCTGTTTATCAGAGAATTCCAAACAATCCTCCAAGAAATGTTAATATAATGCCCCTGGGATAAACATTGCTTCACTGATGTGTTTTTAAGATGTCCTTTGTTGGTTGGGGGTTTTTTGAGAACTGAAAAGAAAGATATTACCAAGAAAGAGAGAATGATTGTGCAGCATAGTTAAAATCAGAAATAATCGAGGCGGGGGGGGGGGGAAGGAATCACAAGTTCTCCCAAAATACATTGTTAATTAGGAACAGATCAGCACTAAGATCTGAGTGCAGATAAGTTATCCTGCCTACCTAGGATGTAATAGAAAGATTTTATACTTGGTTAACATCTTTTAGTGCTTTAGTTATCAGGATGTGCTTCATTACCCATTCTACCAGTTTGTTCCATGACCTTGAGCAGAAAAATAACCTAAGTGAATTATTCATCTGTATTATCTGAATTTTAGCTGGATAAAGCTGTGAGAGGAGTTTTACATGCATTTAGATGCAAGCTGAAATCTAGATGCATGTTGAAATCCATGACAGATGATGGTCCAAATTGCTTAGGAGAATCCCTGAGAATCCCAGTCAGTACCTGTCAGCTTCTTTAGACAGGTAGGTGTTTTTTGTCTCTATTCCCTTGTGAATCCCAGTTTTAGAGCCATTCACCATATTCCCAAAACATGATTATATTAGTTACCACTTGGCCTTATTTGCATGGTTTTTCCCTACCTACGAATTCTCACGGTTTGCAGTGTTAGGATAACTCTGCCAGATGTAAGGTGGGGATGCCCATGTAAGCAAGCTGTTGCTTCTCAGTATTGCTTTTACCACTGAGGTGCCTTTGTTGACTCAGAAGGACTTAATAATTTTGCCTTTTCCAGACAATCACCACACTTACAGTCAGAGCCATCTTACATGGTAGTAGCAGAAGGAGGAAATTGTAGGAAAAACAGTCAGCATCAGCAGAAGACAGAGGAATGATCCTGGATCCTGATTAGCAGTGGACACAGTCAGCTACTTGAAGTAACAGTGAAGTTTAGCTGCTGCAATAGCCAATTTGGCTGGAGATAAATGAATGCTGATTCCTATCTTTACCCAGAGGATACCACAAGGTTCACCTCCTGTGGCAATGGTTGCACATACTGGTAGTCCTTGTTGCCTTTTCATCAAGACCATGATCTTGGTGCAACTATTCAGCTACTGGCCAATATTCTGCTATTACTGTTATCTAATTATGCAAGGAAACCTGCAGGTCATGTTTGATTCCCAGACAAGGAGAAGGAAAAAAAAGAAAAGAAAAAAAAATCACTTGAAACTGGTTTATGTCAAGGGGCAAATTACAGTGTGGCATAAACAAACAGCCCAACACATTATCCTGTTTACATGGGATCAGAGAACGTTTGCAAGTCTGAGTCCTGAGGGAGACACTTATAGTAATAATGTCCAGACTTCCTTTGCACAAGGTCCAGAACTGCAGGAGAAAGGGAAGCAAACACAAGTTTTAAGTGGTTTGTGAGAAAGAGATTGTGTAATAGGAAATTGATGTTATTCTATTTTGCACCATTTTGTGCAAATGTGCTGATGTGACTTTTTGTCTTCCTAGAGAGAGTTCAGCCCGTTGCTGGAGGTTTGTGTACCTCCATAAGGATGAAGGAGCTTCTGTAGCTACCCCAGACTTGATTCAGTTTTTTGTCTCTTGGATTCTCACTTTCACAAAGAATCAGTTCAACTTTTTGTAAAAGAGTAATTTAATAACTGTGAGCTTTTACCAGGTGGAAGAGAGCTACTTCTGCTTCTCTTGTAAAACAGTTGTTTGTGATTGTATTCTGAAGCAGTTTCTTGTCTTGCTGTTCTGCCTTACTTTTTAGAGGTAGTGGGAGGAACTTTTCTATCACAAAATTCCATGAATCAATCCTAGGATGCTCCGTCATAACAAATTCAAAACCCAGACTAGGCAACTTTTTTCTCTATTGAGAAATCCTCTAAAGATCTAATAAATAGCTCTTGCCCAAGTTGTACTCAGATATTGTGGACAACAAAAGTAGATTAATTAAGAAAGGCTATGAGGCTAATGACTATAATGTCATTATAGTGTGGGAGATACTCCTGTGCAGAATTTATGTCCTTTTTGCTTTCCAATGACCACTGCAGGGACTATGGGAACCCCACTCTCACCTCCTGGCCTGGCCATTGTGAAGGAACACAGCTCAGGTACTAGGCTTGAGTCCCATGACCACTGAATAGGGATGTTTTGGATAGCTGAGCTACTGTGCAGACAAAGCCAGGTTTTGCTTGAATGGACATGCTGCCTCATGGGACCTGAATGTGGTTTGGACACTCATTTCCCTCTCTTGGTCATGTTCCTCCATATGTAATTCATTTTCTGTCAAGTACTACAGTCTTCCTCCAGTTCACTGTGACATGTAAGCCACCTGGGCACTCAGGCTATGACTCCCATGATATAGATTAGTATGTGACCTCACTGAATCAAATATTTTCATTTATAAATGTAAAAATCAGAAGTTTTAAAAATTAAACTACTCTAAACCTTTTCTGTGGAACTTTTCAACCAGTAAAAACTGTTCATCTTTCATCCTGGATTGGGAGTTGAGAGGTTCATGTAGATCAAAGAAACAGCTACAATCCTGAAGACATCCAGAGACTGGAAAATGTCTTGAATAAAATTAATTATAAATTGCTACAGATAATTTAGCAATTCTAAGAAGTCAGAAGCAGAAGCTTCTTTTAGAGGGAGGAATAAAACTACTCTTGCAAGAAC
Source organism: Zapornia atra (assembly GCA_013400835.1). Taxonomy (NCBI): domain Eukaryota; kingdom Metazoa; phylum Chordata; class Aves; order Gruiformes; family Rallidae; genus Zapornia; species Zapornia atra. The sequence goes on from VZTU01030707.1 coordinate 265,230, forward strand.
ATTTTGTCTCAACTGATGTTACTTTTAACACAGATTGGGGTTTTTAACTGTGCTTTTATCACATTGGTAATATCCTGCTTGTGTCTTTCTCTCCTGCCATGGAGAACACAATTTGATTCTGGCTTCTTGCCTGAGCAGGGGCAGATTAGAAGACATATTTAATCATCTTCTCCATGTTAACGGAGGGGAGGTAGAAGCAACTTCTTTGTCTGTCTCTCCCTCTTTGCAAGGGGTCAGCCAAGTAGCCAGTCCTCTGGGAGCTGCTATCTCTGAGTTACTGTTTGGGGTAAATTATGTTCCTCAAGGGCTGATTCTTGGTCTCCTCTGTTCAATGCCCTGGCCAGTCAAGCAGAGTTATCCCACTGTGAGAAGAGCTGGTCCAAACACCTTTTTCCCTAACATGGGGGCAACCAGAGACACTGGGAGCCACAGTTCATCTCTGATCATCTCCTGTGGCAGCTCAAGTAAAAGCATCCCCTTTCTTCAGGGATTAAATAGAATTGGCTGTGGTTTATAATTGAGACTGAAATCAGGGTTACAGTCTGTTGACAGCCTTTTACTCTTGATTTCATTTGCCACTATGTAGTTTGACATACAGACCCTGGCTCAAAACTTTAAAACTTCATCAAACAGCAGAAAGTTCAAGGAAACGTTTGGAAAATAGGATCTCTTGACTAATGGTACTTATTTGGACCCCCTTTGATCAAGTATAATGATGCTTAAAAGACAGAGTATTTGTATAGAGCGTTTTTAAGTGGAAATCATACTTAATGCCCCCATCACTGCTTCTTAAGGGAGCAAACCCCACACAATAGGGGCTTCAAGGATTCCTCCTCTTCTCCCATTCCGGTTTATGGCAGCAGTGGAATTTTTTGCTTTGCTATTTATTGACTTGCTTTAGTGCTCTCAGATGGAAACATTATCAGACTCATCACCACAGGATAGATCAAAGACAACAGATCAGACTCCTCCCTGGGGTGAAGATAAACTGCTGCACTTGACCTGTGCCTGGAATGTCTAATGGGGTCAAAATGTAGAAAAATAATAATATTCATTCCCTTCCACCTCCACACCAGCTTTCCCCAGAATCCTTCACAGTTGCTGCATTGAACAAGGCAATGACTTGTATTCCTTTCAGACAGCTCATTTGTACAGGTAAAATGTAGGACAAACTGGAAGACCATTGCTTTTTGCCTCCTTCAACAAAAAACTCCTTTTTTGAAATTCAGCAAGAGACAGTAAGTCCCTTCAATAGCCTTTTAAGTTGCTACCTCCCAGACTTTTCCTTACAACTAGCAAAATAAGTCTCTTCTCTCACCACAATCCTTTTTTTTTTTTAAAGGTTATGGTGGTCTTTGAAAAACTGGTGTTCTAACCTTGCTTTCCTTCATGGCACTGAAGGAGAAATGGCTGTAGGATTGAAGGGAACTGTCTGTTTCAGGATCAAAGAAGCAGAGTCTGCTGTCTGAGCAATTTTAAGAGTCTTTTCAACCAACTGCATAGGCCTGAGCAGGCGACCAGTGGCAATGTGAAGCACAGCAGGCAGCTCTGTAACAGCAAGCAGTGGAGACAGCGTCACATCTTGCATCTCCTAATGACAGCCTCTATTTCGCTTGCAAAAATCCTGCTACAGCAGCTGCCTCTAGCCATGTGCAAAGTGCCCCTGCCTTTTGTTGTGATTATGAGCTCCAGGATCCTGTTAGTTTGCAGTAAATCACTCACAGCAGCCCCAAAAATGAATAATTTGATCAAGTCATGCGCCAGCTGGTGTCCTGTAGAGAGTCTGTCTACAGACACCTTTGTGGGTTGCCTCTTCTATTTCCTGAGCATGAGAAGCCCTTATTTCAGATCCCGAGCTTATTGCAGCTTCTGGGTGACTGCCATGACCTCATTTATAATGCTGCAGAGCTGCACTGATTCATCTCTTCAGGAAATACGGCCTCACTAAGGCTTGTCCAGCAATATATGGACAAGCTGTGAGTGGCCCTGTTTCCATTGCACGAGCTCTCTCTGCAACAGAAACAGCCCCTTCTTGGCACTGCCATTGTTTCTCAGGTGCCTCAGAGTTCTCAGAAAGGCAAAAGGTTCAATATTGAGTACAGTGGTACTTAATATACTACCTACTCAACTGTTATTACTAGAGTAGTAGTAATAACAACAATAATAATAATGGTAATATTAATAATAAATGCAGAATGCATGTACCTTTGAAAGCAAAGGCCTAATACTGTGTGGAGTTGCAAGGTGCCCTGTAAAACCTACACTGTTTTAGCACCAGCTCAACTTGCTACCTTCATCCTCAAGTCCCTTTGATCTCAGTTTTATCAGGAATAAAGACAGTCAGTGTCCTTAGAGTTGTAAATTGTCTGCTGATAGATACCCTGATAGATACATCTAGAGTAACATAATCCACAAACTCATTTCTTACTCATTTTGGAAATAGATGAATCTAAATTTCTCCAAAGTCACACTTCCCACTCTCTGATGCTGGGCATTGAGGCACACACAAACCATGTTTCCAAAAAAGGATCTATGTTATCTCAGTTTATCTGTACCACCATTAGTCATTCCTTCTGGCACCAAGTCTGGTCCGACACATTAAATCAGAAATGCATGTCTACCTTGGAAATCACTTTTTGAAAGAGGAGATCATGGGTAGCACAGTGATACCATTTGAAAATTGTATGGTTTTATTTGCTCTATAGACACTTTCAGTGTTTAAGTCCATCTTTCTCAGCAAAACAGATGTATGAAGGAATACAACGGGCACAGTAAGCAGCACACCCACCGGTACAAACACTCCTGGCAACAAGCTGTCATAACTTGACTTCCATGCCTTAAACACTCATAATTTGGTACTTGTGTTTTGCTACATCCTGACAAATCTCCACCTGCCCACCTGCAAGTATGTGTTGCCTGGGGTACTCAGCGAGACATATGGCTAAAGGAAAGAAAAATCCACTGGCAATTCTGAAATACAGTCAAGAGGCAGAGCTAGGGGGAAAGTAGGAAATATCCTTTCTTCTGCATGCTGCTGTCCAACTGCGTGGTACAGAGGCCGAGTCATAATGTCCTGCAGGGCACTGACAGCTTAGGATGGGCATGTACAAGAAGACTGCTGATATCATGGAAAGGAAAGCCTGTTCCTGGCATTAGCCCTCGAAACAGAGTTGATTTATTTGGATTGCCTTTGATCTTTTAATTACAATATGTTTTCATTCTCAAAGCCATGGGTCCAGTTTATCTTGCTATAATTCACTCGTATTATTTTCCTGATTCTTGGCACCTCTGAGTTGCAAGTCTGTGCCTCTCCTGTGGGACGAGGAGAGGTGAACCTTGCATCTTGGCTTAGGAGGGCTGGGGCCATTATAGAGAATTTGAAGTGATTCATTACTTAAAGACCTTTGGGCCCATTCTCCAAACTAGGAGGAATTCTGGGCAATTTGCCTGCTCTACCCAAATTTGCTGGTGTTTTCCCAGAATGTATGCAAAACTGTGGGCGAGGTGGATCAGTGTGTGTTTTGAAAGGACAAGGGAATTGGAAGGCAAAGATTCTATTTTGCTTCCTAATGCTTTTGGTTGACATTTCTTGAAAAGATATGCTAGTGCTGGAAGTAAACTAGAGTTTACTGCTACTTTGCCTAATAGAGTCAAAGTATTTTGTTCTTGTGCTGGTAGTTCATGGTGGCCTTAAAGAACCTTTCCACCTTCATCGTAAAAATGACTAGCTGGGATCCCCAGTACGTGCTAGAGTTTAACAGGATTGTCCACTGCAGCAGCACTATTATTGCCATAACTTACTACTGAATGTGTCCTCTCTAATCTTAACTATACCTCATTAAAATTCTATATAAAGATATTCAGAAACAAAATTTGTTCAATTGTTTTGCTAGGGGTTACCATCTTCCAGGTAAAAAAATTAAAAATAGCCTCCAGGAGAGGAAAAGGCCTTGGAGAAAGTAAGATGTATTTTTATATAGCTAGATACAGCTGAAAAGACAACAGCCTGTAGAACTATTTGCTTTTGTAGATAAGACAATTGCCCTGTTGGCATTAACAGAGGTGAGATGAGAAGGACAACTTTTGAGTAAACAAAATTGGAATTAGCTTGGAGCAGAGCATTTTCTTTCCTGAGCCATCAACATTCATTTTGTTGGGAACAAGAAAAGTGCTGAATGACTTTGAGGTTTAACATATTTCTAGAAATGTATTATCACTTTAGTAATTCAAATCCAAGCTGAATATAAAAAGCTTTTCTAAAAAAATAATTCATAAATGACAGACCCCAGCAGATCATCAGTTTATTATAATGTACATGCCTGGACAAAAACTTCCTGGAATGACCTTTGATGAACTCTAGATTATTTTGTCAGGTATTTATTGTCCATTTGGCATGGCCTATAGTAAAAAAAAAAAAAAAGGAAGAAGGAATGTTTTATTCCTCATGTCACATTCAGCTATAAGCAACATCTTGCCAGTTGAATACAAGTGAAAATGAATAAACTCCTTGGCGTTAAAGCACCCAGGTTCAAGCATATGTGAGTTTTCTCAGATTATTTTTCTGCATTTTGAAGTAACTTTAACTTTTTGCTTAATTTTACATCATAAGCTGGGGGGGGACCTCACTGCAGCCTTCCAGTCCCTGAAGGGAGCTTATAAGCAGGAGGGGATTCAACTTTTTAAAAGGATAGACAATGGCAGGACAAGGGGGAATGGATTGAAACTAAAGGAAGGAGGGGTTAGATTAGATATTAGGGGGAAGTTTTTTACAGAGAGAGTGGTGAGGGGCTGGAACAGGCTGCCCAGAGAAGTAGTGGATGCCCCGTCCCTGGAAGTGTTCAAGGCCAGGTTGGATGGGGCCCTGGGCAACCTTGTGTAGATCCAGGCCTGAGGTTGGTGGCCCTGCCTGTGGCAGAGGGGTTGGAGCTCTGTGATCCTTGGGGTCCCTTCCACCCCAGGCCATTCTATGATTCTATGATTTTTTAATTTCTTATTTCAAAAACAATCCATTGACTCTTTCAGATACCAGTACTCCATCATAAATTTTTCTAGCTGTATCTGAAGACCATATTCTTCACAGCTCACAAGGACTTTATAAACAGCACTATTCCTGCCTTGCATGTGATCAGAGATGCTTAGTCTTGAAACAAATTTCAAAACAATGACTTGTGCTGTGGAAAATTTGCCACGGGACTTTTCTCTTTATAAGAAGTGTTTGCACATATTTGGGAAGCTCCCTTTTCATCTCATGCTTGTCTTGCTTAAATCGTTGTGAGGAAACCAAAAGATACATCCCAAGCAGAAGATTCTTGGAATTGTGTTAATTGGCAATTGCAGCATCAAAGAGAAAATGCCAATTTTTAACATATCTTTTCTCAAACAGTTTTAGAATGGAAAGTGCCATTTTGCAATGAAAGAGAGCAATGTTCTTTTAGTAAGGCAAAAGTTCTCAGCCTATACAAAACCTCTGATTTGCTTTCAACTTTTTTTAGAAGGAAAGACCTGTAATGCAACAAGCTCTCCTACAATGTTAAAAGTAATGGCAGATTTTGTGTTGGGTTTTTTTAGATGAGACTTATGTGCTTTGGGAAACTTGAATTTGACTCAGCAAACATACATATTTTCACTATTTGGTTCAAGAAAGTCAAGATTTACACCTCTCTTAAAAAGAGGAATTTGACCAAATGAAATCACAAGCTCTCTGCTCTGTGTACTTTCATTTCCATTCTTCTACAGGATTTTACATAAACCTCTGTTAAAAGAGGCAATAATCTTGGTCTGTGAACTGCCTGGAACAATATGTATAAGAACTTTCTCCTAAATATCAGCAGAATAAATTTTCATGTCTGAATTCTCTACCAAACTTCAAATGCTTTTTCATCTCTGTATTCATCACTTGAAAGTATGAATGTCCACTTGAACACCTCCCACTCATCAACAGCTCAGTTGAACATTGCAAATTATGATGGAAATGTCAAAAACAAGCCTCTATCTTTCATTTCCAATGAATCTTATTTAGAAAGGTAAACTTCACATTCCACAGGGATTCTGAACAATCTGAAATCTGGATCTGCAATGCATGACACATCTAAAATAGATTATCTGAAAGGAAACTGTAGGCCTTCTTGGGTTCTCACTCGAAGAACCTGTTTTGAACCAGCAAGATGAAGTTCATAAATATGAGTACCCTTGTTTTGCTTTAATATTTAGCATTTTTCTCAAGCTAATGGAATGAGGCAGACTGAAGAGTAATGTAGAACAGTTAAACTAACAAGTGCAAAAGCCATTTATATTTTATATGGATGCTTAAAAACAATCCTTTTTTTTTTTTTTCTTTCTTTCTTTCTTTCTTTCTTTCTTTCTCTCTTTCTCTCTTTCTCTCTCTTTCTTTTCCCCTCTCCTCTCCTCTCCTCTCCTCTTCTCTCTTTTTTTTTCTCAGAAACTGTTCATTTGAGACATGGTAATAAGAAGCACAGAGCAAATGGCTCCATAATACATTGACAGTTTTGGAAAGAAAAAATAACTTTCTAAGTCTTGGGGATAGATTTCATTGTAAATAACAATAAAAAAGAACAGAAATTAATGTTTGTTGTCAGTCTCCAGCAACTACACTCTCTAATGCAAACCAATTGCATTTTTACCTGAAATATATGACAGATAGCTAAGGCACTAATGTTTTTCTCTGTTAATAAGCTCGATATGGAACAGAGCTCCTTTAGAATATGTACGGTAAAGTGGAAATGCATGCTTTGGTGACTGTTATAAAGCAGGCCAAAGATATGTCAAGTCCAATTAATGTCAATAAGGAACATCTGTATTTAGGCACCCAAGTTACTTAATGCAAACATTTCATAATTATATACTATAGCACACATGGAGCATTATGAGATGTGGTGTCCCAGTGTGAATAATATTCACATTTTTCAGATCAGTCAGCAGTCTTGGTCTGGCTTTGGCTCAGCTTGCCGTCTCCCCGTAAGAGCATTTCTTTATAATATTGAATTAAGTACAATCCACATTTTTTCTCTTATCTGTGAAATCTTGTGGTTGTGGCTTGACTGTTTTTATAAAATGAAAGATCCAAGTGCATGTAAAGCTAGGGTTTGGGGGCCTTTTTTTTTTTTCCCTGAGACATCTGGTTTTTTTCTTATATGCCTTAAGTCTGGGAAGGAAAGGTTCAAGTGGACGAAGCATAGCATGAAAGACTCCATGTCTAAAGGATTCTTCATCTCACAGAAAAAAACAGCAAAGGAGCAGAACTACAGCAGAAACCATTTCCCTCACCTGAATCATTAGGTGCACTGTGAAATGACAGCTTAGCTCAAGTCTGCAGAGAGAGGACTAGATACCAGCATTTATAATCTGGGAATCTCAAAACCTCCTAAATACTTGTAAATTCAAAACCAGCCAGGCAGCAATTGTTTCAACAAATGGAGCAGACACTGGTAAGCTCAACTACCACCCACACATTGCTCTCTACAGTACAGAATGTCTTTTTGAGCTGGGTGGGTTTCTTGAGCTTGGTGGGTCTGGTGAGATGGGACTCAGGAGTTGTGCATTTGGGGATTTTAATCTCCAGTTTACAGGAGCTACTAAGAAAGATGGAAAAGTCATCTGGTCCTTAATGTGAAACACATCACTTGCAGCAGAGCTGTCTGTGTCACTGGCAGAGCATTCTGCCAGGTGTTCCCTCAAGCTGCCCAAGTCCCAGGTGCTGTCAACCAAGACAGAAAAGGCTGCAAATGCTGAGGTAAAAGCTCGTCCAATCAATTACAGTACAACAAAACTACATTAGACAACTGGCAGGGAAAAGCTGACAAAGTTGCCATATTAAAACCAGACTTGTAGGTAACTGGGCAGCTTTACCTCACCTGACAAGTGGTGATTAATCCAGCCCAGGAAGAAACAGGTGTCAAGATGAGATTAGAGAAAATGGAATATCTACCATTCAGTTACAGTCTTGCCCAAGCATCAGTCACCAATACTTCTGTCTCCTTCATTCACCCATCTCGGCAACCTTTCACAATCCTACCTCATGGCTTGCCAAAAAGAATGCTACCATGAGCTAAGCTCCCACACTGTTTTTAGCAAGCTGCCATTGAGACCCCACCTATTTCAAGAAACATTCAGGCCTGAATACCCACTTCTCACTCTGTATATGTTCTGTCTTGCCTGGCTTTGTTTTTCTTCACTTGTACCTTTGGAATATAATCACTTCAGGGCAGGGTCTAGTCATCTCTTTGGCACTTGACCTGTTCTTTCTCATATATTTACTGTTCAGAGCTCCTCTATGAACTTCGGCGAGATCATGTTTTGGTCTTCTGTGATTAATAGCACTAATTAATACTCAAATCAATCATGTTGGCTTGTGTTCAGAAGAGAGGAATGCATAGTCATGTATAAGTTTAGCCAAGTACTTTAAAATATTCAAATAAGAATAGATCACCATGGGAGGAGAAGTTCTGGATATCAGCTTTGTACACCAAGAAACAGTTTACTCCATCTTGAAATTAAAAGCTTGGGGTGGGGATATTAGTCATAAACCAGAATGAGGATTGGAGGAAGGTCTGTACTGACTGCTGTCCTGTTGTAGAGCTTCCACTAAGGCCTAAATAAAATTGTTATTGTTTTGGTTTCTCCCTGAAGCTCTCATAGTAAATAATGATGGTGGGAAATATGCAATTACCTGGATGAATTCTGCGTGATTCAAAACAGAAATAGAAGTCTGTGCTGCAATGGAGGAAGAGGAGGAGAGGTAGTAACCCAGTGTACTGGGACACTCATACAGTCTGACTAGGCATGGAGCAGGGGGGCAAAGGAAGACCTAGATAGATCAGGAAGAGATTTTCCAAGCCTTACTGAGGGAATCTGCCCTAAAGTCTTATAAATGACTAATGGGATTTCTGTATCTTCCTCCCATGCATGTTTCTGAACCTACAAATAACAGGATTTGTGCGATTCCCCTCCTACATGTTGCTCCCTCTAACCCACCAATAAGACCTTGGGAATAACACAAACTTCAATGTGTGCACATTCTAATTGTAAGCAGACAGAAGGAGAGCTCACATCCAAGCTGGCTGAGATCCAGGGATACCGGCAGAGGGATAAAGAGAGTGGAAGTGGGCTTCATGCCAGAAGAACTAGCGAGAGATTTCTGACAAGTTTGAAGGGAAGAGTGATGGCAGAAAAAAAACTGCACATCCTTTAGTGCCTTTGAGTGTGGGTGAAGGATAATCATGTGGCTAAGCCATAAGATTAGGAAGTAGACTGAAGTCTGGAGCCCTAGGTCTTCTGATAGAGATTTCCAGTTTGACCTAGGTGAGACTTACTCCACTGGTGCAGGTGAGGAGAGTAAGGGTTGAGGAAGGCATTCACTGATGCATTAGTCCCCATGGGTTACGTGACAAGCTGACCTCATACCTAGCCAGTTTCTTTGCCCAAGCCTGGACAGAAAGGGTCCCTTATTTTGCAGACATCCCATTTGGAGCTTCATCCAAACCTGACATATGGGGCAGATGCCCCACCAGATGGTTGCCACTTTCTACTGATTTTCTTATCAAATATTGGAGGCAGAGAACGATGTGTAACATGAGGTGTCCTCCATATCTTAGTGCATCAGGCCCTCGGCACAGCTTCATGGGGTGCCAGGACTTGCTTTTCTATCTGATAGCAATAGGGAGGGTGACTGGGAATTAATTTCAGTGCTTTGAGATTCTCACTACAAACAAATCACCTGGACTAAAAAAACCCAACAACAAACAGTAATAAACCTAATTATGTGCAGGTTTCTCCGCTGAGATGTAAGTCACATTGCTTATTTCCTTTAAGACTGTTTTAAGATTATTCTCTATGGTTTGGGGGGGTTAATATTGTTATAATTTTTGGTAGCTATTAAAATATCCAAATAGCTTTTAAAAGTATCTTTGGGGACTTGCTCTTCCAACTCATTTATCTTAATTTCTAAGATGGAGACAAACTTCTTATTTATGTTTCAAAGATGACATGACATCAAAGGGTTTGAATATTAAATGCCTTAATTACAGATGATAGGCTGATAAAAAGAGATCACCTCTGGAGTTTTATTAAACAGGAATTACAGCTACATTCATGGAGACTTAGCACTACACCAACCTCACCCATGTATCAAAAGATTGGTTTTGGAAATAGAGAATAAAATTTTTCTGACTTACATAATTGCAATGTACAACTTCAAATTGCTAGCTTCAAACCCAATAGATTTACCACCACTCTGAAATTATCCATCACACTGACCATTTTTGCTCTAAGTTGCTGTGCTTGCTGGGCTCTGAGCAGGTTCATGAGTTTGTGTCTCCGAGGTGAAGAGCTTTGCCACAACCAGAGCATCACAGACAACATCCAGTGGCATTAAAGTCTTTCCAAACATGTCTCAGTTTTCCTTGGGCACATTAAGAAGGCTTTATCTGCCTTTTCTCTGACTGTTTTTCACCCTATCTCAGTACAGTGGCTACCCTGTGTATTTCCATTTTGACAGAATTGTAGCTGTTGAAATTGCAGGGTGACCAGAGAAAAAAAATTGTGCCAAGTCCTTAGACTGAAAATGCTGGTTTTCAGTGGGGGAAACACCAGGAGGAAATTTATCACAAAACCTCAACAATTTTCCTTGGTTGTGTGGGAGTCATTAAACAAGTTGGGGAAGCATTCCTCATTTAGGACATTTCTGTCAGGAAAGGACTGAGGGGGATCATGTTTGTGGTGGGGTTTTGGTTGGTTTTTTTCAACCCAGCTGACATGCACCCATACATAATTGGAAGAGTCTCTGTTACATTGGATTCATAACTTGGAGGTTAGGTTTGTCCATTACTGAACAGGGTATGAAACTAGTAAAGGAGTCTTCTTATGGCAACCAGCCTGTGTGTATAAGAGGCTTTGATTATGTGCAAATCACTCTTTTACAGCAAAAGTATTTAGCAAAGCTCCTGTAGTAATTTCCAACCAGAATCCAGAGATTTTCCTACTCAGAACATTGCAGAATGAAGCTCTCCCCTCCTGCTGCAGAGGTAAGGTATAATTGCACTGCTTTTAAGTTACTAGAACTTTGGCAGAAAGACACATTACAGTCTCCATTTTAAAAAGTGTGTTCAGCCTTAGAAATCAGACCTGTCAGAGGAGAATATATGTTCCACAGCACGTGCATAGTTCAGTGCTGCACAGGGAACTCTTGAACACAGAAGTATGTAACTAAAATCTGAAGTCTGTCATTTGTTGAAGTTAACAAAGAACACAGGTGGGAAGACTTGGATGAGCAAAACAAAGTTAGTCTTCTTCCTGTTCTCTAATGATTAGGTTCTCTCTTGTGCAACTGTTACCCAAAGGACTGAGCTGTAACTTCTGGGAAATGATTTAAAGCAAAAGGCACAGATCACAAGGAGAGTAATAGCTGGCTTGAACAGCCCAAGGGTCATCAGCATTTTGAGATTTGAAAATCATCATTTTGTTTTTCCTGCTTTTGGCTGAGACCAGAAGCTGGAGTTTCACTGATCGTTACGGAAGTCTGAGTGTGAAATTCCCTGCTCTGTTAGCATTGATCCAAAAATCCCCAAACCACTGGGGGGGAAAGTGGGGGGGGGCAGGTATCCTGCTCTTGTTACTTTACTCTGCACTTTACACAGTAGCAAGAGCATTTCAGCAATGAACCTGGACATAATGTTTAGTTTTAACTTGCTTGTGCCTAATTTTAACCACATATGATGATAACAATTACTTTCAGCCCACACTAGCCCACATTTGGGAGCTCAAGGAGCTGCTATCCATTACTTCTATTTTAAGGTAGTTATGAAGTCACCTTTCATTGATTTTCATTTTTTTCTTCAAAACCCAAAAATATTTAGAAAGAAAGATCCTCAGCATAGCTGAATCCCCAAGATGGCAGCTATGGGAATACTGGATGAATAAGATATACCAAGAAAAACATCCAGAGATGACAAACAGAAACATTTTTTCCTCCTGGTAAGAAACCTGGTTTCCAGTGTAGCTTATTACTCCATATACAGCATTTACATTTGGATAGACTCAGGTGGTGTCATGCCCTTTAAATATGCCCGGGTACAGTCATGAATACACTCTGAGACCTTCCTTCCAAACAACTAAGCTAAGTGCTGGCTGGTTCAGCAGCAGCCCACCTGTTCTTCTCCTGTTTGTCATAATCTTTCTTGTCCTGCACACTAAGATGAGGTCTCCTTTGTCATTCAGTCTCCTTGGCATGATGAAGCAGGAGATGAGGATGGGGGCCACAGGCACTCTAGGGAACTAGTGCTTCTCTGTGCAGTGGATCCTGAGCTGCTGCCAACTCATGCTCTCAGTGGCACTGAGGCTGCTGTGCTGCCAATGGTGGCATCTCCTAGGTACAGGCAGTGGCAAATCCCCGGTAGGGCCATCCCCACTCCCCTGGCACACTCATACCATTAAAACCCATGGTATGCTTTGCTAAAGTAAATGGCTCTAGCCTGAGTAATCCTGTTCCAATTGAAATTTGCATAATTGCCTTCTGCTTTCATATCTCCTGCAGTTCCTTTTAGGTAAAGTCTTGTCTTCTTATCCAAGGCAGTTGCTTAATGCTCCAGTTTGCTTCAAAACGGCAACCATTTTCTCCCCTCCAGCTCCCTGCATTCCCAGGGGTGGGGACACATGTTCCAATAGACTTTAGAAAATTAACGTATTTTGGAAAGGAAGTACTACAAACTTGCTATCAACATGCACAGTAATAAATCAGGGACAACAGCTATCCCATATGCCTTAGGATAGCTCATAGCACAATTCAGAGGTGCAATTACAGCCCTGTTCCTGAGTGAGCTTTCATTTTCTCTCTTTGCCATTGGTAACTGTGACACCCTCAGTTTCAATGTAGGTTGTATACACCTGCCTGGGTCAGCAGCAGGAGCTCATGGAGCCATGATATCATATTAGCTGCACCTGAGCTAGGCAGGGATATCTGTGAGGTGTGATCACACCTCTCCAGTACTGCCAGTCCTGGCTGAGACCAAGCTCCTTGGCACAAAGAGTTGGAACTGAGCAGGGAGGAGAGCAGTGCAGCAAAAGGGAGGTGGAGGTGAGCAGGTCCAGTCACTTCAGTGACGTATTTATGTGGCACCTATAAAATCCTATATGTATGGGGAACACAGGGATCCATTTTAGGCCAATTCTGACTGCTGCCTCACTCTACTCCAGGGCTGTTCCTGAGCAGAGGAGGTGTTTTGATAATGGACATGTAATCCTCTGCTTTCTGCCTGCTGAACTGGCATCACATGGATCTGCTTTTTAGAAGGCAATAGCTAAATCTGCCTGGGCTTATGCAAAGCATTTGACACTGTCCCGCATGACATCCTGGTCTCTAAATTGGACAGACATAGATGTGATGGATGGATCAGTCAATGGGTAAGTAACTGGCTGGATGGTCACAGACAAAGAGTTGCAATCAATGACTCAACATTCAAGTGGAGACCAATAATGAGTGACATTCCTCAGGGGTTAGTATTAGGACTGGCACTGTTCAACATCTTGATTGGCAACATGAGTGCACCCTCAGCAAGTCTGCTGATGACACCAAGCTGTGCGGTACGGTCAACATGCTGAAGGGAAGGGATGCCATCCACAGAGACCTTGACAGGTTTAAGAGGTGAGCCTCTGCAAGCCTCATGAAGTTCAACAAGGCCAAGTGCAAGGTCCTGCACACAGGTTGGGACAGTCCCAAGCGCAACTATAGGCTGGACAGAGAATGGATTGAGAGCAGCCCTGAGGAGAAAGGCTTTGGGGTGATGGTTGATTAAAAGTTCAACATGAGCTGGCAATGTGTACTTGCAGTCCAGAAAGCCAACCATATTCTGGGGTGCATCAAAACCAGTATGCCCAGCAGGTCGAGGAAGGGGATTCTGCTCTTCTGCTCTGTTGAGACCCTTCCTGGAGTACTGCATCCAGCTCTGGGCTTCCCAGGACAAGACAGATATGTTGGAGGAGGCCATGAAGATGATCCAAGTGCTGGAGCACCTCTGTTATGCAGAGAGGCTGAGAGATATGGGCTTGGTCAGTCTGGAGAGGTCTTCAGGGAGCCCTTATTACAGCCTTCCATTACCCAAATGGGGTACAGAAAATCTGGAGAGTGACTGTTTATGGGGGCATGGAGTGACAGCAAAAATGCCAGTGGTTTTAACCTGAAAGACCATAGATTTAGATTAGCTATTAGGAAGAAATTACTCCCCATGAGGGTGGGGAGGCCCTGGCACAGGGTTCTCAGAGAAGCTGTGGCTGCCCTCTCCCTAGCAGTGTTCAAGGTCAGGCAGGATGTGGCTTTGGGCACCCTGGGTAGTGGAGGGTGTCCCGGCCATGGCAGGGGTCAGAACTAGAGGATCTTTAGGGTCCCTTCCAACTCAAACGATGCTATGGTTGTATGGTAAAGGTACAGCCATGCCAGGGCTGAAGCAGGACAGACAGTAGAACTCATTGATCTGGGGTATATCTCCCCTTTGCGTTGGCATTTGCAGAGTAAATGTGTGGTAAGAAAATGATGAGACAGAGAAGAGCCTGGTGCCCCTTTTCCTGGTTTTCTGTCATGGTCCTCTTGGTTGGCACTTGATAAGTTTGCAACAAGACAGGAACTTTGTCTTGAAAAGCTAACAATCAAATCTGTGCTAAGAGCAGGACAAGTAAAGACGTTTGGTGTGTTGGTCTGAGAAAACTCACAGGAGAAAAATATATGAAGATAACTTTAAAACATTGTCCTTCCTTTATAGAAAACAACAAAGATGCCTGTGAAGATAGACAGTTATGTGCAGGTTTAATACCTGCTTGGCAATTGCCAGCTCTTGGTTCTCATCTACCTTGCACTCCACCTGGTTGTGCTGTTGACCGTGAAGCCCCAGCCTGTGAGGTTATCTGGAAAACAGGAAATAGCTTGTGACTAATGGCACCTCCATGTGCTGTGAGTCAGAAATCTTGGCGACAGGAAAGAAAAAGAAGACTAGGGGGGGAAAAAAAGAAGAGTTTCCTGGGCCAGAGAAAGGAAAGAAAGGAAATTAATTTCCCTTTAGAGCCTTGTGTGAGGCTGCTGAATGTCAGACAGGTGTCACATGGTTGGCACAAGAAGCCACACATGAAATTTGAAATTTGGAGCTGTATGATAATCTATTGCTTCTGGTTCAACTAATTTGACTAATTCAGATTTAAAGAGCACCTCAACCTGTTGATTTCATCCTTCTTCAGAACATGTTTCTTAACAGGGAGGGATCGTGCCAGGCTTTATTTACCTAAGATCCCTCCAGGAAAAAAAAAAAAAAAAAAAAGAAAGAAAAAAGAAGCAAACTCTCTTTCAAGTCCTGCTTGCTCAAGTTTTGACTTAGATTTGTCTGCCTTCTCTAACCTTGTAGTTCCTTTTTTTTTTTCTTTTCTCTTTTCTTTTTTCTTTTTCTGCAGACCAGTGATTGCCATTTTCCATGAGGGAAGGTTCATCAATTCCCTTTTCAGCTCTCTCATTCTGTTTTTCTATCCACCTATCTGAATGTTAAGACAAAACTCAGTACTGTAACATTGTCTGAGGGAGGGACACAGTTTTGCAATATACTTTCTCTGTGCTTAATCTGCCACTTGGCATTACTGAAATCTCTCCCCAACGTGCTTTTCAGCCCTGTTCATACTTATAGGCTGGCTCTTATAAAGGAGACTGCATAAAGCTGTTTATTAGCAGAGGCCAGTGACACTCTGTGCTGATGAAATCTGTCTCCAAGCTGACAGAGCAGCTGTTAAAACCCCGCAGACAGAAGAGACGAAAGGTTCCCTCCCCAGGTCTCCCAGGTTCCTTTCACAGCTCTGCCAAGGATGTGGTGTGACTTAAATTAAGTCAATTAACTTTTCTGTGCGTCAGCAGTGCAGGGCACACATTTACTGGGGAGGGGGAGTTGAAGACTCCTCCAGCAGCTTTGTAAAGTGTTTTAAAATACCAAGGCAGAGGCAGCAGAGAAATGCAGAGATCACTTTTATTTCTGATCTTAAAAGCAACAACAACTACACAGGGTGTGACATTTGGGCTGATAGCATGACTGTGGTGTGAGGATCCTTACATTAGCTTGCTCGCCAACTCATTCTCCAAATGAATGATGTACAGCTCTCCTGCCCAACAGCAGGCTATGGAAAGGCACAAGGACTATCCCAGGATAGCAGTAGCTCTTCTCTGACTGTGCAGGAAAAGTGTCTCCTTGAATCAAATGCTCTAAATGCAGAACTCCTTTCCATGGTCTCAGTTTCTCTTCTGTCTTCCTTACTTATCCACCTTGCAAGGAGTCAAACATAAATTGATTCATAGATCTTAAAACATCTCACAAGATGAAACATTACATCATCTGACATCCCCAACCAGGCAGCAAAAGAAGTAGGACCTCACACCATGCTTTGCCTCTGTATTATGTATTATGTTCATTTTGCAACATGTTGCAAGGTTCTGACAGAGCAGGGTTGTGAAGAAGGGAAGACAGAAGGACAGAGGTCACTGACAACCCCAAACAGCACCTGTACTGCAATTAAAGCCCAGTTGCCTGAATGAATCCATGCTTATATATGGCTACCTCAAGAGCAACTATAATTGCCACACACAAGAACTTGGGGTTTGTAAGAGTTAATTACTCCCATCTTTGCATGAATGAAGTGCTTGGGTTTTAATTTACTCCAGTATGTCCATGGTTCATAGTTTCTGAACTTTACTTGAATTTATATTTGACTGAGGCTTTTCCTGGGTATTTTTTTACGTGATAAGGTCAGAGCTGCCCAGCTACTTGGGATGTTGGAGTAAACAGCTATGCCTCTGCTAAGGACTTCAGAGAAAAAACTGGCAGCTGCCACATGCTGTACATGAGTAGAGCTTGAGGCCATCAGCCACCATAGCTAAAGGAGTTTGAAATCCTGACCACTGCTAGAAAGTGAATCTAATTCCACATGTATGTGGGCTCCAGAATTAATATGTAGTCCCTGATGATGGCATCCATCTCCATGTGACTATTCTTACCCCTAAATAACTGACCTGATACTTTTACTGAGGGAGAAGACATCAGGAGGACATAAGCAGAGGTCTCCCCAGGTCCTCCCACAAGCAGCAACCAACTGCAACACCAGGCAGCGTGGATGAAGGTATGGTTATGGGACAGCTTAGTGAAAGGCCATTTCTTGCTCTCTGATGATCCTTGGGGAAGTGTCTCACACATATCTTGGTTTTTCATTTGTCTCGGTGAGCTCTCCATAGAGTGCAATGCCATGTCATCTGATTTTGCATAAGCTCACTTCTTGCATGCAGGAAATGCCAGAAGACTAGACCTTGTATTCTCACCATCCCATGAATGACTCATGGTCATGGAGAGAAAACTAGATTTATCTGGATGCTTATGGAACCACACTGCACAATCGAAATAGAAATGAGAGGCACGACCCACCTAACCCACTGTAAGTCATCATAAGCCCACTGAAATCAAATATATTAAATTAAAATGAGACCTGAAGTCAGGAATCTGAGGTACTTAGACCTAAACCACTCCAAGGCTTTTAATACAGGAGATTTTCCAACTCCAGAAAACCATAGGTTTCTTATCATTGCTGTCAAGAAACTACTTAGGCTTGCAGAATAAATCTTTTTAAAAGTTCCTGCTTATCATAAACCTCTCTTCACTGCTTCTGTAGTGGGTGAAAGGCCTAAGACTGAATATCCTCAGGGGAAAAAACATATACTTTATTGAAAAACAGCATTTAATTAAGAGTACAAAAACCTGTTTAAAAGGATATACTTTATACACTTTACAGCACTGTAAGAAATTGTCTTTAATTATTATAGATGGAAGGATTTGGAAGTTTGCTGTATTTTTGCCTCTTGTGCTTGTTTACCTTTAAGAACTTGATCACAACATATTTCACACAAGGCAGGGTCGCAGATGCTCTAACCACACACAGGGTGAAATCCAAGTCCCTCTGAAGTCAGTGGGAACTTTGCCATTGAAAGTCAACAGTTTTAGTAAGCCAACCGACCAGAAAACCCCAAATCTAAATGGCTCAATGTATTTAGCTCTGTCAATATGTTCAGCACTAGTCTTGGTTGGAAAATGCTTTATTGTGCCATGGAAATTTATAATGAGAAAAGGGAGAGGGATGGATTAGACTTCTTGTTGCCAGCTCAGTGTTTGATGGAAAGGTTTCCTCTAGCCTTCCTCCATGGTAGAGGGATAGAGAAGACCCAGTCAGGGAGTTGGCAGAGTTAGACAAAGTAATTCAGTGATGTAGAGCAAGATTTTCATAAATTTTTTAAAATATGATTTGGATGTTCACTTTCCACAAGCTTTAGCTCAAAGTCAGGCTGGTATATCCCATTCTTGCTTTGCAAATTACATTCCTGAAGTCAGTAACTTGGGAAGAAAGTTACTTCTCTGGACAAATAAAGGCATGAGAATGTGTCCTGGGTTTATATGGCCTGTATCAGTACAGGCTGGGGGATGACCTGCTGGAGAAAAACTCTGTGGAGAAGGACCTGGGGGTCCTGGCTGATGACAGATTGGCTATGAACCAGCAGTGTGCACTGGTGGCTAAGAGAGCCAATGGGATCCCAGGATGCATCAGGAAGAGTGNCCAGAGAAGGGCTATGAAGATGTTTAAGGGCCTGGAACATCTCCCCTGTGAGGAAAGGCTGAGTGAGCTGGGACTGTTCAGTCTAGAGAAAAGAAGACTTAGGGGGGACCTAATTAATGTTTATAAATATCTTAGGCATGGGATGCAGGGGGAATTAGTGAACCCCTTTTCAGTGTCTGTGGGGACAGGACAAGGGGCAATGACTGCAAATTGGAGCACAAGAAGGTCCGCACCAACATGCGGAAGAACTTTTCCCCAGTGAGGGTGAGGGAGCCCTGGGACAGGCTGCCCAGGGGGTGTGGAGTCTCCTTCTCTGGAGAGATTCCAGCCCCGTCTGGATGCTGACCTGTGCAATATGAGCTGGGGAGTTGCTTTGGCAGGGGGGTTGGACCCCATGATCTCTTGAGGTCCCTTCCAACCCCTACGATTCTGTGGTTCTGTGGTTCTGTGAAATGGGCTGGTGAAACTGGAAGGGGCTCCAAGAATCAGGCACAAAAAACAGAAAAGGTAGTCAGCATGGTTAGACACTGAGAAGCCAATGCAAAGATATGAACGGGAAGGCCAACACCATCCTAATGGTAGGACAGCCTGTAGGAAGCAAAGGAAATAAAGCAAGATTGTGCAGAAGATGCATAATCTAAAATGGGCATTCAGGGGTGGAGTAAAAAAAGAATGTAAGTCTTTAATGTAAAGCAAAAATACTTTCTCTATGTGAGCAACTGTTTTCATTAGAGTAACTGCCAGACCCTTGGCCAGAAAGAGAAAAGTGAGGAAGAGCATAAATATATATGAAAACAGCACAAGCCAAACTCTCAGCACTGAGGGCAAAGGAAGAAACTTGTGAGATGAAGAAGTGTTTAGTAAGGATGAATGCAAAATAAGCATACACAGGGGATACTTTAAAGTCAAATGGAAAACACTCCACCTGCCTTTCTATTGAAATCCCACATATTCCTGTAGAAAGCTAGTTACCACCAAAAAAGGCCAGCTGCAGTTTTAAAAAGCACGCTCTCCATATTGCTCAGGGTGGGACATGCTTCCTATTTGCCTAACTTTTAGCTTGCTGGCCAACACAGAATGGGAAAAGCAGAGTTTCCTTTTGGCCCAGTTTTCCTTGAAGCCTGCAAGCTGAATTCCACTTCTGACTTTGAATCATTGAGACTTGCTGTTGGACTACAGTCAAGTCACATCCCTCACCTCTGTGTGATTCAAGAAGCCTGGCTTTTAAGGGAAAAAATATGCAGAAACAGCCCATAAAGGCAGGCTCTGGATCCAAGATGACTTGGATCTGTAGATTAACAGACTGGAAGTGTGGCAGTCTGTAGAGCAAAATTCACAAAAAGAGGAACATGGTGCAGCATCTCTGGTCAGATAGAGTATCTGTCCCCTTCCTGTATATTTGGAGATGTTTCCACTGTCTCATAAGAGGAGTTGGTTCAAAACCAGTCTGTGGTAATGGTGTATGAAGATGTGTGAGTGCCAGGCTGGAACCGGCTAATTAGCTAAATGGGTCTAGTGTCTGGTTGCAAACTGGGTAGCTGTTTCCCCCACCTTGTAAATTCTTTGCATAATAGAGGAAATAAACTCCATTGTTTGTATGAACTTGTAATTAACTAATGTAAATGGGATTCCAATAGGTTCATTATACCCAGTTGGATTTTGGCAGTGGTGTTAGCGCAACTGGCCTGACCCTGACCCACATAGTAACTGGGAGCAACGTGTGTCACTGCCTTGCCTCAGTTTCTCCATCTTTAAAACAGGGACAGTACATGTCTTCGTTTTGCATGTGATGAACAGTGCAAGACTTCACTAACTGTAGCTCACAGCACCACTTGAGTGCCTTGGATGAAAGGTGTTAGAGGGGGCCATGAATCACACTTGGCCACATATCACTTCTCCATGTTCTTTGGGAAACCTTGCATGCACCGTGTGGCAGTCACCTGGCATTTCCCTGGCACCTCCAGGGTGTCCTTCAATTAGGAGCCACACAGAGCCTATCAAGCAGCTCTTCTCTCTCGAGGGACAGAGGATCCCTGTGCATTTCTATGTGTCTTTATTTAATGAAGCAATTATGCGTGCTAACGACATTCTTCGAGAAACATCCTATCTAAAGTTTCCCACCATTCTTGCACTGGTAGTTTTCCCTCTTCCCTCCTCCTTTCCCTTATTAATTTATGAAGCAGCTAATTATGATCCCTCCAGGCTAAATAACTGTGCAGTTAGAGATGCATTAGATGAGTGGGTATGGCAAGGCAATGCAGAGCATTTTTCTCTTCGCCTATTACATGTATTGTTTTAGGTAATTAACATCCACTTTGTAGTGGCAACACAGACGCCTTGCTGTCTGTACAGCTTCTTGGCACAGATCCTTTCAAATACTCCCTGGTACACTCCTTGCAAAACCATGTGAAGTGTTATATAATTCTCTAGGTTGAAAGGCAATTGTGTACATCCAGGTTATTAAAGGGATCTATAGACATGTACAAAGTCAACTTTTCAGGCCTTATCCAAGGTACCTTCAGCTTACGGTCAGTTCAAATTACTAAAAGCATTCAATAAAATGCAGGGAGACTTTCCCCCTTCCTCCTCTCTCTGTCCCTCCAGCAGTTTCAAGCTTATACCTAGGAATACCTAGTAAAATACTAATGTGGGTGTTACATGTTTCAGGTGAACGCTTGGTACTTCTTAGCATTTTGAATAGTCAGCGTGCTCAGCACTGGACAGTATAAACCCCAGAGGCTGCCCTCAGCAGATAGATACTTCCCTCTCCCCAAAAAATAGGCACGTATAAACTTGTCTGAGCTTGGAGATTTACCAGTGGAGGCAGCTCAGTGTTCTTGTACCTACTCCTTACTAACATTGGTTTAGTATGTTTGTATAAAGCTTTGAGGAAAAGAGTATGATGGGTTAGCAGAGTGGGAAGAGAAAGCCATGCACCCTGCACGGGGCAAGGTGAAAACCATTCTAAGCTGTAAAGGAGTTTAAATGCCAAGGATGAAGACAGCTCTAGAAGCCTGTAGAAATCCAGTTATAGCTACCAATGAACAGCCAGGTACATTGGAATAAACAGGATTTGGGACAGGAACAGTTTATGGAAATCTTCTAAATAAGATCCATCATCAGTGAGGTCTCTGTGCCACTTTTGCACTTGCAGGCTTTTCACAGTCCGCTGCCTGAGACAGTCAGTGCCATCTCTGTGCTGAGTGGATACCCAAAAGTGTAATAAAAGGCTAGATGGAAAGAAGGGTCTCTTTCTGCTTTGGTACAAACTCCTGTTTTTCACTCTGCTGCTCTTTGGTATCTGCAGAAGCAGCTAGCAGCTCCTCTTGGCTCAAATCTGCCTGTGTGAGTTAGCATACAAAGGATACAGACAAAGCTCTGGCCCAGAATGATTTTAATGAAAGCTATAAACATGGTCAATTTTTTCCTTCCCTCTCCCTAACATTCACTAGTATCTGTCAGTGTGGTTGCTCATAAAGTTAAGAATCAGACACGGCTGTCTACAGTGTGGGCTGGTGCTTTGCAAGTTTAATTGCACAACTTTGCTCACAGCTTCTCAGCCTCTGACCTGCAGCACCCACAGCATTAGAGCTCAGGCAGGGCCAGCCAGTTCCAGTGTGGGATGCCAATGGGCCCAGCTGAACTAACAGGAGTGGAGAATCTCGCTCAGCAGGTGGAAGGACAGACACCACTGAGTCGGGACAGAAACAACAGTCCCACTCCCACTGGGACTTACAAGCAGCTCTCTGATGCCCTCCATACTTGCTCAACTTATTCCTCTCCATCTTGTCACCTGTGCATGAACCCTGTGTTTTGATTTGGATGGAAAAATGCTCATCAGCATTTTTCAGACTTGTGGGTATCATTTGCTACTCATCCTTGTAAGATAGAAATCCATCTCCTCCCAACAGATATGAAATTATTAATTGCAGTTGTAAATCAGCAGAGTGTGCTGTAAGCCAGCCGTGACAAATATCCTGGGGAGCTGCTATGCAAACAAGATCACTGATAAAACCAGAGGAAGAAATGTATGTAAAGCTGTGGAATGGAAAAAGAGAAGTACTGTTTTTAACAAAAACAATACGTGATGGGCAATTTCAAGACAAGGATTTATAACCTTTTTTTTAACTAATTTTATTAGTTTAAATTGCAAATGTACAACCTGATGAGTTTTACCAAAAGTAGTAGAAGGGAAAGACCAGTGGAAAATCTGATTAATGTCATACAATGCATAGCCTCCAGCTGGGGGGAGGAGGGGGGAGCGCAGGTAAAAACTGGGAAGGTCAGAAGATGAGAACTCTACAAGATTTACAAGTCAAGCTGCATCACATTGGGCAAGGTGGAGTAGATCTCCATAAAGAAATGTACTGTGCTGGAGTTCAAGGAGAATGGAGAAAGAAAACAACAAAAGCATGTGATACAGGTCAGGACAACTGGGAAAAGAGTGGAGCAGGAGTGGTTTTCTGGCTGAATTAGACCAGCAGGTGCTAGATGTGTCTGTGGCACATGTGGACAGGTTCCTGCAACACAGGAGAACTGCAGTGAAGAAACCAATATAGCTGCAGTCCATGCTAAGTCTTGCTCTAGCCAATGCTATTATTAGGTAGTCTCATTCACAAGCCCCAAATTCACTAACAAATTATTTTTTTAAAAACATATCCTCTCCATCTGTTTTCCAGCTTTATACCAAAATTCTAATTTAAGACATTAACTAAAATGGAAAAAGATTTTCCTTTCATTAACTTTGAGTGTATCCAATTGACGTTCCGTGTGTTTCCATTATTTTTTTTGCTTCCTGAAGGGTTTGTTTTTTGAAGCACAATGGAAACACCACACTTATTTTCTTTTTTGAAAGCATTTCTGAGACTTCAGATGGTGCACCTACATTTTATGAACTTGTCAATTATTCTGGCCACCTTCCAGGTGCCCTGGGGCAGGAAGATGTTAAGCAACTGAAGCTCCCTAGCAGAGGTACCATTATGATCAGGGACTATCCAGACCTTAATTGCGTTTCTCAGTGCTGACACCTGCCAGAAAATACAGAGCATTCAAAAGCACTTAGAAATGGATGCACCAGTTGGATACTTATCTTTAAGAAACATTTGTATTTGTTCTTCTTAGAAATAGCTAGTGGTTCAAAATGGACATATAGCAGCCTTTCATAAACACACTTTGTCCTGCTCACGATGCACATGAAAGTGCCTTTCTGCATGTTTGATGTTCTGAGAGCTCTTGGTTTGGCAGGCTCGAGATATCCCTAAGCCACAAACAGCTGGAGGCAGAGAGCAAATCCTGGGGAATAATCACCACGCGCTTGTCCTATTCACATGCTCTGCCCTTAATATCTGCTACTGGCCACTGCTGGAGACAGGCTACTGGTTTAGGCAGATCTCCAGTTTCACCTGGTGCAGCTGTGCTTGTGTTACCCATGCCATATAGTGCCCAGATCAACCACTGCAAAAACTGAATGCAAAAGGAGTCAAGGGATTATGTGGAACTCTTGTAGTTTACAGAATGGGCTAACATCTCTCTGCCAGTTCCAAGCAATGCAGCCATCCCAGTGCCATGCCAACAAAAGCATCTTACCAAAGTATGGTGCATTCCCAAGACTCTGGAACTCACAGATTAGAATTGGTGCTTTGTAGCGTTATGTGAAAACGCTCAGCGCCTCTTGTCTGGAAGATTAAAAATAGGTTGGCAGAAATAAAAGAGACAATAATTGCCAAATAAAATCAATATAATTTTTAACCAGCACACAGAATAAATGATACCATTTTAGACTGTTCTATAAAAATTGTTCCACAAACTTTTATATGAAAACAAACATAATTCCATTGGCTGGATTTTTTTTCTGCATGCTCAGAAATTTTATGTTATTTACCAATGTAAATATATTCCTTTCCCATACTCAGGCAATCAGTCCAACATACATATTGATATAAGAACAGCAAACGTTTCATTAATATTAAAACTGCCTCTTTTAATGAGTAATGATGATTTATGCAAAAAGCTTACTTTGTGGGAAAATGAAGCTTTGTGGGTTTACATTTCACATATTTGTTCTTTTCACGTTATGAATAAGTACTGTTTCCTTGAAGTAAGTCATTACTATAGGGATATGAGTGTATTCTCCCAAGGGCCAATCTTCTGCTATTGTCATCGTCCCATTAACATGAAATTGTCCTGAAGTCAGTAAAACTCTATAACCTTATGCAGAGAGTTCCTCTGAAAATAGAAATGAAATTAAGATAGCAGACCTTCCTTCTGAAGCTTCTTTTGTTGTTGCTTCCATTCCGAGGGCAATTTATCTAACGGAGGGACTGTTGTGCTCACAGACCTGATATGCACAGACCTGTCAGTGTATCACTTTATGAAAACCTGCAGGAACATCAGCTTAAGATCTTTGTAAAATTAACATCTGCATAGCATAGACACTGCACTGTCTGAAATGAACTGATTTTGTCAAGAATTTATTGCTGAAATTATTTACAGGAAGGGAGCTGTACTGCAGTCATGCTGGCCATGTACAGATTGCATTATTCTTCACAGTTCTAACTGTGAAGAAATTCTGCATTTCCAATGCACTGCTAAACCTGGTCTGACTCCACTGAAACCCTCCTGGGTATTTTGGAGGTTACCTCCCTGTGTGTTATTGCTAATATAATAAAGGGAATATTTTTTCAAGGCACAAGAGGACTTCACACATGATTTATTGCATGCAGATTATGCAGTTGCAAAGACTGAGCTTCCTCTCAAGCTGCACTGAGAACACACTGCAGTTATGCCCTAGTTTACAGAAACCTGTATGAATTTAGATCATTTGCATTTTCAGATTTGCACCTTCAGGGTTATTCAGACCCAAATCCTATATACAACTCTATGAACTCAAACTCTATGTGTTCTTCTCAGATTTGCATGGATTTTGTCAAACCTGGGGTGAATTTCTGGGTTGCAGTACAGTTTTTCAGCTGGGTGAAATCTATGTGACAGTCTGGGGTTTCATGATGAAAATTTCATCCAAGGTAGTGCCTTAGAGTATGACCAGGAGGTTATCCCCACATATTTCCTCATCCTCACACACATACACAGACAACTCCCTGTAAAATGTAATACAGTGGCATAAACCCTCCCCCAAGCTTACACAGAGAACACGCTGGACAAAATAGCTTTTTATCTAAGCTCTGTGGGCCAGGTATATGAAACAAAGTTGCCAAACACAAATTAATGTGTAATTATTTTTCTTGCCTGAATCACTTTCTTTCATGTGTCATAACATGCAGAGTAAATAGCACCACACCTCTTTACTTTAATTGTGGTAATCTGATCTCTCAGCCACAAGAAAGCCTTCTCTAATGCCTTCTTTAGAATGGACTTTCAAGGCAAAGCAAGAGCAGTAACTGTAATAATCACCTCTTCTTTTCTTCTGCTGTCAAAATGCAGGGGGGATGTTAAACTAATCAAGAACCAGGACCACATGGCCAAAAATAAGTGCCCTAAAAGACAAATGGAGGTAAATGTTTGACAGGTAATTTAAGGTGATGGTAGGGTTTTCTTTATTTATTTTTTATTTTCTGATTTGCCTGGTGACTAATTATTTATGTGGTAAACATAAGGCTGTCTGGCTTTATTCTAATATCATAATAAGAAACATATTTATCTGCTGGGACTGCCCAGGGTTTTGAGGAACAGAACTCAGAGTGGTAGGTGTCCTCTAAGTTTGATTATCAAGGACCTCTTGTACCCAGAGGATCATTAAGATAAATAGAATTTCATTAGCTGGGTTTGGGCTAGGTTTTACATTGAGCCCTTGGAAAAGAAAGGAGACTGGGATTTACTCCAGAGCAGAAAGTCTCTTTTACTGATTGAAAAAAAAACAAACCCTTTTCTTCTTATTTTGTATCACCTTCATTCCCAACTAGCCACAAGTTAGGAAGAAAAACCTATATCTAAAACTTATGTTACAAGAAAATTAAGTGGAGAACACCAAAAAGAGTTGCCTATCTAGCTCTTTTTATGCTCTAATATCCACTGAGATGAAACAAACTCTTCTCAGAGACCTTGGTGGTTGCTGGGTTAGGTCCAAACCTAAGGCATTTGTACAGGTCTTGGGTGGGCTACTACAGAAGTCAGTGTGGTCCTGACCCAGTGCAGTGGAAGAGCTGGCCTGACACAGAATTAAAACTTAATGCTGCAAAAGACCCTGCTGGCCTCTTCTGTTAGCTCCACTAAAATCATTGCCTCCTGATTTGAGACTGTGGTCAATCATCCACCATTCAAAGCCAAGCAAAGTAGCCCTGTGAGTCACTCTCTGTGCTGGTGACAAAGAGGAGAAACCTTATACCCTGACTGGGATGTCCACATGGATAATGCTAGTCTTCAGTCTCCTGGGAAGAGCATTCACATTTTACTGTTAACAGTGCCCTATAACATGGTTATTTCTAGTACAACTTAAAGCTTTAAGCCACATCAGTGTCATAAATGCAGAAGAAAGTCCCTCTCACATGGATATTGCATCATGTGAAGTACTGTCTCCCTAAGGGTCCGCACTGTCCTGGGCACCAATCTTTCCCCACATGACAGAAATTCAAAGAGATCATAGAAGATGCAGTTTACAGACCCTCTTCTGTATTTTGGCATTGTGGAACGGAGACACAGAGGTTTTTCACTGCAGCTCACAGAGATCTGTCAGAAGCTTAGAACATCCTTAATTCTTTTGGGTCTCCCATACTCCTTGTAACTCCTTGGTGGAGCTGTGCTGCCAAAGATTCTTGTTGGCCTTCTGTTTAGGTAAGACTCTAATTACATACTTGCTGCTTTTGCTAGCTTTGTTGCTAACTAGTTACACTGAAAGCACTGCAAGTCATCACATGCTAATTTAAACTAGTCTGTTGATTTCTCTTTAACATTACTTACTACCAGAATCAGCTCCTTGTAGCTCATTATCCCTTCCATTTGCACCACCCTTGCTCAGCAGAAGGAAATGACCAGCAGTTAGTTGTTAAACTTGCTTGGGAAAGCTCTGGGAAACCGTGCCTTTTCACATCTCAGCCCACTTAATCTAAAGCCATATTCACTGATCTACCCTTCAAGGTACTTGGGGGTAACCTATTTCACTGCTAACTGTCAGTTCATTTCTCTTTCTATCATTTCTGTACTAACAACATCACTGAAGTCACAAAGATCTTAGAAATACCTTATCAAACTCTTTGATGTCAGATTTACCCAGCTTAGCAGGTGGCTTAACCAAACATCCTCATCACCCAATGCCAAAACATCTTTCTCACCAGTCTAAACACATTCTGCTCACACAAATTAAAACATGACAAGGCCTTACTGTCTTATTACCTAACTGACAAAAAAGCCTTCTTCTGTGTCAGAGGCACAGTACTAGATGTAGCATCCTGCTCCTGTTTCTACTGCAGAGCCCTCTGTTAAAAATTACACTTGTTCCTCTACAGCTCCCCAAAAGTCCATACATAGTCAACAGTCCCTATAGTAGTCAGTACTGGCTACATTTCCTGTTTTCTAATGACAACCAGTAAGAAAAAAAAAAACAAACAGGCAAACAAAAGGAAAAAAAAATCAGGTACTCCAATTAAAGATCCTTACACTTGCAGACTTGTTTGATGGTTCAATTCTCCCCAGACTTCATGCATGGGTTGTTGGATAGCCATTCAATTTGTATAAGGAGGGCACACTCACTTAAGCAATGCCCTGGCCAAATGCAACTGGTTGTTCTTATCTACCTTGAAACATTTATCAACAGGTGATGCAAGAGGTAATGTTTGATAGAATTAAGAGGGATGATAGTAGATGACTACAGATGGAGCTAACGTAGCACCAAGCCCCTCTGTGCTAGGTCTAGCAAATACAGTGCTTCTCTCTTTCTTTTTATGGGTGTACAATCCACCCACATAGCTGCACCCAGTATGGGATGTTTTATAATGTGTCTCTTTCATCTAAACTAATCAAAGCCATTAGTTTACAGGAATCAGTGTCTGGAGAGATGCCTCCACCCTTTATGTGAGAGCAAGCTGTTGTAGATTCAAACAGGATGGAAGCACCATATAAACATTTAAGCAAATAAAAAAGCTGTGAGGAAAACAAGAGGAGCTATAAACTATTACCACCCAGAGGGCAGGTGTAACATTTGCAAGGAAATTTTGTGTGGCTCATTATACACTCTGCTGTGGATTGAGAAGAGTTGAGCCATTTAGCAAAAAGATTTAACACCTCAGACTTGCATCAAGATACAAATATTTTTAGTTTGTCTAGCCTCCTTGCTGTGATCATTGCAAACTGGGACAGGTGTGATAGAGCTGAGCTCCACAACAGGCACAATGTTCTGCTGCTTTCTATACTTCGTTCAATGTTTAGAATCTTCATACTCTCCTGGAGTGGCATGAAAAAGGATAAGAGGGATGTAATAAGCAAATGGAACATCACTTAAAGGTAATTTCAGTACTGGACAAATGCATTTCTGACTAGAGAAGGAGGCCAAAGCCTCATCTATTGTTTCTGATCCATCTTTAGCAACAATTGTAGCAGCAAGAAGCAGAAAAATAGGTAGTAAAGTAAAATAAAGAAAAAATTATATACAATACCTACATATAAAAAGATTCTTTTGAAAGGCCATGTGCTCACAAGATCTCTTTTATATACTTATGGCCTTCTGGATTATGAAACTTCCATTTTTTTATTTTAAATGTGATATGTATAGAATATAGTGAATATGTATAAAATATAGACAACGTTTATAAAATATGCAAGTAATATCACATCCAGGTGATTGAGATGCACATATTTCCTATAAATTATTCCAAGCTGGTGAAAATTTTGCCTTAGGTCAGTCTTTTTGTATAAAAAACCTGCTGATTATTATAAAACACAGAAGAGTAGAGAAGTTCTCTGACACAGGTTGCCTGCCTAAGTAACATCTTTGGGCAACTGCAGCTCCTTTGCCTGTACATGATGCAGGGGGATCCTGAATCCTTTCGATTTGTCACTCTGACATTGCTGGGAGGCATTGTGGTGATAACATGTGATGGAAGAGTCAGGCCCACAGGCACCATTTGCACATACTGCAGGGAAGCAGATGAGC
Organism: Zapornia atra; assembly: GCA_013400835.1. Taxonomy (NCBI): domain Eukaryota; kingdom Metazoa; phylum Chordata; class Aves; order Gruiformes; family Rallidae; genus Zapornia; species Zapornia atra. The sequence continues at coordinate 294,958 of VZTU01030707.1, forward strand.
TCCAGTTCCCTCTCACAGTGGGCTCTGCAACTTTTCTCACAACTTCAGGTGGGTGGGTGTTAAAAGCTGAATGGTCCAGTATGTGAGGGAGTTTACCCCACTTGACATAATCTACTGAGATTCCCTCATCCCAGAGGGAAGAAAGGATGGCATTGTTGGAATTGTTGTCTTCTATTTCCTTTTCAAAATAAGCTTCTAGTGCAGCTGGACTTCGATGTCTGTTTTGGTAAGGCCACCATACTTATTCTACAATACTATACACAAACATACCAATAAATACCTACATGGGAGCAAATATTCATGAAGTGTTGATGTCATTCTTTATTTACAAATAACCAGTTGCATCCCCTATGCACATTCATATTCCTGACAAAGCTCATGCACTTCATGGACACCAGGCTTCACTTTGCACGCTCTCTCAGTACTACAAGGATGGAAAGGGCCTCAAGCCCAACCCTTGCAACACAGCTGTTCCAGACATCCCAATGGCTGATGATAAACCCTTTCACACCTTGTCTGAGCAGGTGGTTTTGGGAAAGGTAAGGTTGCTTGGCTGCTTTGTACCTCATAGGCTGCAAATAATGCTTGGTGGCACTTCAAGCAAAACAGACATAAGATTCTCCAGAGACAGGCAGCTTGTGGAATCTCAGCCAGAACTGAAAGACCATCAGTGTCTAAACTCAATGCTGCCCTTATTTATTTTTTTTTCATCTGAGTCCCTTACTTCTTGCCTAATACCAGCTGAACATGGAAAACTTGTAAGAGCCTGCTTCCTTGGGGAAATCTTTTGTGTTCCAGAAGACTGCCTTGATATGGTATTTGGCTGTCTTTTGCCCTGCCCAGCCTAGTTCCTTCATTCTATGGGTTTTCAAAACCTCTGATCATTCTTATTGTTCTCCAAGGAACCTGTCTGTGCCATCTCTCTCTCAGATTCTGTGTCTGAAACTGCAGTAGAACAATTACTTCATACACCTCAGATACCACACGTGCTTATATCTGTGAGCAAGTGGTTAAGTACTGAAGGAGTTTTTTGTTGTTGTTAAAAACAATTCCATTAAACTTAATGGATTTTTAATTTTGGTAAATTTTAAATACTTTACCATTCCAGTGTCCAGATTAAGTGACATCCTTTATCACTGGGACAGGAATCAGTGCCTTTATAAGGCTCAATGCCTTGCAAACTGCAGCTGTAAGACCAGGCGCTTCTAAATTTTACAGTGGAGTCAATGAAATATATTGCACTGAAAGACTCACCTACCATGAATTAAGGAGGGAGGATTAATCCTTAAATTTTATTTACTGCTAGGTAAATAATCATGAGCCAATACCACAGAAGACAGCAGAACACAGTGAAGAAGGGAAAAACAAAATATTGCTTTACCTTGTTTGTATTACCCAGAAGTTAAAAGGGTTAGAATAACAGAAACATTTCAGTGATTTAAAGTGATATCTCCTGACACCTTTTACTGTGCTCTCTGCCTTTCTCTGCTTGGTATTCGTAGACAGGCAGCCTCTATGACTCCCACAGCTACTGGGGCTGTTGGAGAGTGACAGGTCTGGTATTACACTACCTAAGGTTCCTCCTGAGACTCCTCTAAAGACAATACAAGCATAGACTAGGTGCAGAGGATATTGTTTCTAGGTACAGGGGATTTCCTTAGATGAGTAATGAAGAATTAGATCTTCCCCTTTCTCTGACAAGAAATGGCAAGGGAAAGAAAAAACGTTCCCACCCATTACCAAATGCCTCCCTCACTTCCTAGGAACCTGAAACGATTTTCCAGAAGTCCTCCTCACAGCTGCCAAATCTCATTGACGTTTCTGTTGGGTAAGTATTTACTGCAAGCTCAAGACAGGCTCCTACCAGAGTTTTTCCACCCCACCCTTCCACCATGAACATACATAACAAGGCAGTTATTCATGGACTGTGCACAAGATGAGATGGAAAGTCTTGAAGCTGTAGATGGGATTCAGACAGGCTGGGGAATGTGGCAGCTTAGGAAGGAAGTTGGCCAAGAGCTTAGGACATAAACATCTTGCAGAAGTTCTTCTGCTGCCTGTTGTTCTGACGGCTTATATTTAGACTGGTGTGGTATAGACGGCATCCTGCTGTCCTAGTTCCCTCCAGGGATGGAGGATGAGTTCTGCAGGGCACAGCAGTAGCTAATAAGCTGGACCTGAAAACACTAACTTGAGCATAAGCACAAATCATTAATGCAGCTCTCTTCTGGGGTGAATAGATCCCATTTCTCCTAAGTCCAAGCAGGTCCGGTGGAGTGCTGAACAGCAGTGAAGCTCTACCAATCCTAGCATCCAAAGTGGTTTGATCTGAGTCAGTTTGAATACTTCTAGTTCAAACTATTTTGTATTGTACTGGAACAGGGAGGTCTGCATTTATTAGACAGAATAAAATGAGATTAAGTGGGAGAAGGGCATAGAGCATACGGCCCTCTTTTGGAACAAGTACTATACAGGTAGATGAACCTCCAAGCTGCACCAAGTTAATTTTGAGAACTAGACAATTGCAAAAGCCTCAAAGAATAGCTCCTGAGAAACACAGCTCCTGTGTATACACAGACCTAGGTGAACCAACATTCAATTCAATTTGCATTGCAAGACAACAGCTCCAGAGGAGGAATGCTGGAGGGGAGAGCTATCTGCTCAGAACCCTGGTCTCAGATGTCTGAGAGCCACGTGTGATCCATTTTCATGTTCCCTCACTCTTATAATCCTTCTCTTTCTCACCTTGTGCTTGTTTTTACTGTAGGAATGCAAGGCTGATTTTGTCTTTGATGTCAGCTGTGGCTTCTAGGTGCTGTAAATGCATAATAATTATGTCATCATCAGTCTCTTACCTCATGTATTCTTGGGGATATCATGTACCAACAGTAGCATTCCTTCCTCCATGTAAAAAGATCAGACTGTAGATTATCTGCCTCTCACTACCGCAGAGACCTCTTTTGAGACTTTCAGTCCTAGTACTACCTTTTCTGATACCCTCACAGTCTTTGCCCCACTCTTCTCATGAAGTAGGACAGGATTCCTAGTTTCCTAAAGGAAAATTTGTCAGCTGCTTCTCCTATCTCCTTCCAGTTATCATGAGGAGACAAAGACCAAGCTGAAAGCTAGCTTCCTACACAAAGCCAAGTGTGAGGAAAGCCTGATGCTGGAGGATATGAAAGAGAATTCTCAAGAAATCAAAATAGGTTCTTGAATAATACCTGACAAGTGGCTGGAAGTTTGCAAACCACTTCCTCAAACAGGGAAATTCAGGCTGAGATTCCCGTAACATCATTAACTTGAGCAGATATAAGGTATGTGGCTACACCCATCTGCCCATTTTTCCTCCCTGCCTCTCACAGCCATGCCCACAATCCCTTTCTTCCATTTTCTCAGCTTCATACTTCCCATGTCTCACTTGCTTTCTCTCAGTCACTTTCTAGATCCAGTGTAGCCATGCACTGAGCTCTGTTCTTGAATCCAGGACAGAGAATGGCTGAGTGACCAGGAAAGACATTGTGGGTATGGAAATCTGATCTCACACTCCGCTTTTGCCAGATGTACATGTTTGCTTCATCCTGAATCTGAGTTACAATTTCCATACCTAGTCAATCTCACTTTTTTGGGACATCCCAGAAGGGAAGGTTTTTTCCAGCTGAAGAAGCCTGTCCACCTTTTTCTTTTTTTCTTTACTTCTACTACCAATTTCAGTGGGTCCTTTGCTGTGGGATGTTTTCAGGGTCTGACTTTGAGCAAACACAGGTTGCTAGATCTGCAGCGCATGAAGAGGAAAGCATCAGCTTTGTGTAACGATGGCTGAGAAGCAGCACCTAAAGGGAAAATTTCCCATCTCAGATTTGTAGATCCTTTATTTCACACAACTTCCCTGTTGTAAAGGACCTCAGATTCAAGAAAGCTCAGGTTCAAAACTCTCCCTCACAAATTCCCATATTGCAAGATGCCAATATCTCTGATATCCCTCAACAGCTTGCTCAAGTACCTATTGACTTTACTGTACTTACACAGTTGTGACAGCCACGAGCCTGTCTCCATCAGCAATGCTAAGTTATAGGAAAAGACCAGGAAATCACACAAAGCTCAACTCCTTTTCATAACATGCAATAAAATCATTGCTCTCTTAACTTAGCATAATTACAGTTTGTTAACCACTAGAATGAAAAAAAGGCTCAGTGTCACAATGAATTTTGAAGGTCATCAAACACATAAGTGGAACTGTGAGAAAGAAACAGCGACCTGCATGGAAATGAAACTCTGTCCCCAGCTTATTAACATAAAGGAAGTGTTCAGCTCTATGCCTCCTGTCCCTACAGATAAATGATAAAGCTGCCAGCTAATCCATCAGAGAGTGCATCAGGGATTATTAAATATTGTGTGACAGGAAGGTTTGCAGGCAGTGCCTCTTCTCTATCAGTGAAATAGATACACAACCTAGGGGCAACACTCCATTCAGTACTCAACTGATTTGTCTTCAACATGTCATAAGAGTTCCACACTTTAAGTTAGTCCTGGCTTGGTATCAGTGGTACATGAGAGTGCTCAAGTCCTATTCTGGTTCACGAGAAAAATGGCAGTTCAAATATTTTTTCAATTCAGGTTTGCTTCAACTCATTGGTCTCACTGGTGAGCCAAAGATATCAGCTTTCAAAGCGGAGCAGGATTGCTTCATTTATGCTTGCCCTTTTATTATGCCTTCCCTAAGCATCTGCTGTTAGGGACAGGATAGTGAGCTAGACAGCTCCTTGGTCTGACCCAGCATAGTCGACCTTTCTTAAGACTGTTTATTCATTCACCTTCTTGTTGACCTCAGTTAGGAATAAGTAGATCTTGTAGTAGGGAGGTTGACAGAGGTACCTGCATAGGTTCCAAGAAATCTAAGAAAAGATAGGTGTGTTAATTTATTTTTGATGCTTTTGGGTGGAGCCCTCCTACTCATGGCAAGCAGCCATTGGATCATAAGCATACTGTACTCTTGTTTCAGAGTCTCCTTCCCTCTCCCCCAGGTTTGGCTTGATATGATTCCCACTGTAGATGTCTTTGAAAATGTTCAAGCTGTCATTGGTAGATGGAAAAGTAGATGCACAGCGTGTGACCCCTTTGTAAAGAAACTGTCTCTCTGCTACAACATATGCTCAGATCTTGTTATTATTCTCTGTGGTGGTGCGATTTTGTTTCTTTTTTTGGAAATCATCCCTACAGACTAGTTGTGATTAAATGTCTAATGTTTAAAGCTTCCATGAGCCTTTAAAGTCCTGTTTTGCAATTTGGGCTTTAGGCCTGGGAGGTCCACAGTTCAAATCTCAGCACATTCCTCACTGCTGTTTTTAATTATGATTTGATATGGACATTATTGCTGCAGGGATCTCACACTTCAGAACACACAGTTTACTAAAAGTCAAGAGATGCCAATCAAATTGGGTCCTAGTTCAAAAGAACAAGGACTATAGCGGCTTCATTTTCTGCCCACAGAAGTATTTAGTTGATGTTTAGAAGTGACATACCTAGGAGAGGCAGGAAAAATTAAAAACCAAGGGGCAACCTAAAAACAAAAGTCTCCTAGTGGGGTACGATATGCTTAGTCCTGGATCACCTATGGAAGTACTTTGCAAACTCTGCCCCTCTCTGTCTCTTTTTCTCAAATAACTGTAACATAATATCCCACTATTGTGCCTTCCATTCTACAAGGCCTGCAGATTGGAACTGGAGCTGGTGAAGCAATGGAAGAGAAAAGAAGCCGATTTGTTCAAATTTTATTAAATTAATTGATTCTGTGATCAGCAGAGTTTATTCCTTCAGCTCTGAAAATGTATTCAGCAGAGGTCAAGTCCTACTTTAAGCATTATCTCTCCCCGCAGCTGATAAGTGAAGCAAGGAAACTACAGGAACAGAGCTTTCAACACACAAGTGACAGTCCCCAGTTGCATGGCTGCTTACACCAGGTCTGCCAAGCCATAACTCTGACTGGTTGTGGAAGCTCAGTTATTTTCCTAAATGTTCACATCTCCATCCACCTCTCCCTGCACTTAATGCATAGTAGTGAAGCAGTGGAAAAGGTGTCTTGATTTTACACCCTCTTTTCTGCTTAGCTTGGGTTTTCTTTGGAGTGGGTCTGAGCCATCCCAGCTGAGAAAGAAAGTCCTTTTCATGAAAGCATGATGTCGAGTTGCTGATGACTTTGGCTGCAAGGCAGCTTTGATCAGGACCTCTACGCTGGGTTAGTATAACCACAGACACTTTAGTAAAACTGCTTTTTATTATGTAAACTATACCCACGGCTGCCCTGAATTAAAACAATTTTCAGATGGGAGTCTTTCTATAAAGGGACCATTTCATTTCACTTTGCTTCTTTTCTGGTTTCCTGCTTAAAAAGAGAGGGAGCCTGAACCATGAAAATTGCTTGAAATATTGCATATTCATTTTAAGATCTGCTACTAGCTCATGCTGGATCAGCATATTTTGCATCAATCAAGAAGCTAGACTTTTGTCAAGCTTTGATTGAACTCTTTGGTTAAAAATAACAAGAAAAGGGAAAAACAAGTCCCAAACTGTATTTTATGGCAGTCTGTCTTAGAATACATAGTAATAATGAGTTGGGTTTTTTGGATGAAAGAATGAGAATGGAACCTGTGTTGAACAACAATGTTATGAAGAGAAAGTCCTCAAGGTCAGCAGACAACAAAGGCACTGAAGGGGCATCAGGGCTTGACCATCATCAATTTTCTTAGTGTTAATATTCACTGCCTAAGCAGTGGGAGAAAGATTTTGGAACCATTATACACGTCCTACATAAACAGCTTGATTTCCAGGCTCTGAGATTATTCATTTGGGATTTAAACATGACATTTGCATTAAGTTACTTTCACCTCTAAACTCACTTTAACGGTATCAGAAAAATCAGACACTGGCAGGGATATCATAATGTCGATCTGGACTCTCTTAAGAGAGGAATTTCAGAATCTTGTTTGGACCTTTCAGGCCCAGCAGACGGTTCTCATACTATGTTAGCTGGTCCCCAAGGTGAGCCTTCTAATTGAGCATGGTGGGGGTTTTGTGGTGTGGCATTGAAATTATTACAAACATTCTGTTTTCCCCTTGAGGATGGAAAGGTAAGACACATGTTCCCAGCTTCTTGAAGTTCCTGTAATACCTATGTAATCATATTATTTATCTTATTACTGCTCTAAGAAGGCATGGAAAGATGTCACTTGCTTCAAGCCCGTATCTATTTTATGGCATATACCTCTGTCACTATGTAATTGACAACTACTTTACCACCATACATCAGAAACAGAAGAACTGGAAGTGCTCAGGCCTACAAGCTGCATCAATGTGGTAATTTTGTTTTATAGGGATCCATATAGAAATACATAAGGAGACAAACAGTTTGCAAATACTGATAATGGTAACAGATCTGGGAGCATAAACCTCACAAACATGGCTGTCTGTAAACATAGACACCTCAGACACAAGGAAGTTTGCTTACTGGCATTCTTCGGGAATTCTGGCAATGACGGGTCTTCATCTTCAATAGCCTTCATATCTGCACTTTAACACAGGCTGACCCTTTTCTGAAGTGTTGACTGAACTGAAGCCTAAGTCCTTGGAAACTGCACACTACAGCCACTCATAAGATCACACTTTGTAAGTAGCCAAAACACGAACAGGTGGGCACCTGTTATCCCAGGGAGTCTCAGTCTGGGATGAGATCATCTGCCATATACACAGATTTTGTTCTTTTGCTCGGGATTCTCCACTGTCCTCTGCTAGGCCATGCATTGGAATTACGCTAGCCTTGTAAGGAAGGAATTTTACTACCCCTTCCAGCCACCAAATCTGAAAAACTGGAACAAAAGCGAGAGGTGTCTGACTTCAGTTAATCCCTTTTTCTCTTCTGGTTTCCCATCGTCATCTACTGACTTATTATGTGCCCCAAGACTAAAACATTTGCACACTATCAAAGTATCTGCGTGCAGAATCAAAAGAATAGTGTCATACTTTGCCAGTTTGCCAGCACAATTTGCCAAACTTTCCAGGCTTCCAGCCTCAGATATGATCATATCAGCAAAGAGGAAATCTCAGACACTGGAGAAATGTTGTACTCCCAGGAACGCACACATCCATGTTTCCCAGCCAGCTTGCTGTTTTTATAAATGCTGAACTAGTTGCACCCAGCTACTGAAGCAAGTAATTGGCTGGGCATGCCAGGACTTCCCAAAGCCACATGGTTACAGTTACATTTCCACACAGGAGCTTGAACATTTCTAACAGTTCCAGCCTAAGGATGGGGTTTTGTGATATCACTAACCAAGACTGTGCTTCTTGCTGTTCCTTCTGTAACTAAAGCTTCTTAGGGATTTTTAGGGTCATTTATTTGTTTTTAAGGAAAATGTAATTTGCAGGTTAAGAAAGAGTGCAGGGGGTCAGGTCTCCTGGGTGTATTCTTCTGAGTTCAGTTACCAATTTCTTCATGAGCATCGGTGCGATAGGAATTGCACTTAATGACTGTATATAGAGCCCTTTGAGATCTTGGATTAAGTGAGTTATTGATATGCAAAATATTCTTTTGAAGAAGAGTATTTCCTCATACTTCTGGGCATGAGTAAGAAAAATACGAGAGTAGATGACGTAACTTGGGTCCTGCACTGCCGGCTCCAAACATTCTTGTAGCTGCACTGTTAAAACTTCATGCTCCTAATCTGGACATTCTCAAGGGACAGAGAGGCACACAGCCAGCCTTCATGTACAGCAGTTTTCTATCCCATCCAGGGATCAGGGATGGCTACAAAGTTGGTATTTCCACGACTCAGCCTTTACTCATTATTAATTAGACTGTAAATCCCTCATAAATCCCTCAGGGCAGAGTGTCTGTGTCAGTACAGCACCTTAGCACAAGACAAGAAAATCATTTCCAAGCCAGTCAATCCCACCATGGGGGAACATCAGTGTGAAAGGAGGCCAGACTCCAGCATTCACAGCCACAGCTGGGTTAGTGCCCCTGACAGAAGAAGGGCTGGCACGAACAGGTGTTAATGCTGCTATGCAATTACCAGCAATGAGCCTGCTGAGAGGAGATGAAGCAGGTCATCTGTGCTGAATGTCAGCCTGCTTCATTTCTTGTTTTATTTTCTCGGAATCCCTCTATATCCCTCTTCCCCCTCTGCATGGTGTGTGCTGGCAGCACTACTCCTTTTTGACGCCATCCTGGCAGCTACTCTTAACACACTGACCCTGTTTTAGGCCTCTGCTAGGCCCTGTTGGGCAGGCCCAACATCAGCCTGCTCCCTGGATGCTTTTCCAGTCATAAAAGCTGTTGTATGTTCCTAGAAAACTGAAGAAGTGTGATCCTTTCCTTCAGATGTCTGAAAAAAATAATAATTTACAAATCTTCTGTGGCTTTCATCCCATGTCTTAATGCTAACACAGCTCTGTCCCTGTTCTAGGCCTCTGCTAGGCCCCGTTGGGCAGGCCCAACGTCAGCCTTCTCCCTGGATGCTTTTCCAGTCATAAAAGCTGTTGTATGTTCCTAGAAAACTGAAGAAGTGTGATCCTTTCCTTCAGATGTCTGAAAAAAATAATAATTTACAAATCTTCTGTGGCTTTCATCCCATGTCTTAATGCTAACACAGCTCTGTTGTACAAATTAATACTGCAGAGAAAAAAAATGTATTGCTGAAGGGTAAATGACACTATTAGGAGCCTGGGGAAATATCCATTTCTGGGTGAAAGAAACCCAAACAACTGAAGCATGAAATAAAGCAAAATAGCACAGCTGATTTTTATAACTTTGTTTATATGTTCTGTGTGTATCCTAAAGAAAAAGTTTCCTGGAATTGTGGGGTATATCCATGGTAGTTTATTTGACTCAAAGCTGTAATGCTGGCCTACCCACACTAGGCATGTGTTTTCCATACATGAGCTCTTTTATGATTAAATGTATTGAGCATATGTGAAAGGACTGTGGCAACAAGCAGCATCTGAAGTTCTAATTATTAAGTGGCTGCTAGACAGGAGATTCAGTTTTACTCAATGTTTTTTTAGGTGAGGCCTGGAGGAAAGAGAACCATCCAGAGAGTTGAGTGACGGCAACCCAGGAGAACCTGGCGGCTTCCAACCTAGCAGCAATACCAAATTCTGCTGCCCCTGGACAGAGGAGAGAGGGATAGACTGATGCTTTGCAGCTTCTTCCCTGAAGGAAAGGGTAGTTGTGGGTTGGGGAGCTAAGACTCCTGCAATGCAGGAAAGCAAGCATCAGGGCCTAGGCTGCTCAGCAACCCGCTGCCCCAGCAGACCGCCCACTTCACGTGTGCCAGAAGCCAGCTTGAATGTGCCTGGGGCATGTTTATTAAACCACAAGTGCCAAAATCTTGCACTGAACTGTTCAAACAATATGATCCATACAGCCTCTGCCATAGAGAGGTTACAGAATAATGAGGTAGCACATTATCTTCGGTAACTTCCTGCAGTCTCAAAGGAGGAAAATCTTTATTATGCTTTCAAGCCACTGGTAAATGGGCTGATAGGTATTACACAGGATAAAGTATAAAAATTCAGACCAGGAAGACAGTAAAGAACCAGGCTGAGGGTGTGGGTGTGTTCGGGTCATACCAGAAATGGTGCAGTGTTCTTGAGGAGGAGCACAGTAAAACTATGTGTGAAGAGACAGCAGCTTGCAGCTAAGGAGAAAGAAAATGCAATAGGAATTAAATTAATTGCATTTTTTTTAATTCCTTCTCTCCAGGTCATTTTTTGACCAACTAAATTTTTCTGCATCCACACTGATAAAAGCATTATTATACCATGCGTGCTTAGGAAAGAGGTGTATATTTGCAATTAAATCTTATTTAGCAAGTCTGTATTGCACTACGTCTAAAAATCCTTAGGTGACAAAAGAACCGTAAATTCAGCTCAGTGAAAATGTTGCCTGTGAAAGAAGTAATTAAAGTCTGGGTAAGGCCCTCATACACTGTAATCTGCTTTAAGCACACTATTTCTAGAGATAACTTCTTTTAACTCAACCTACTTTTTTTGACAGCTGTTGCATGAGCTGCTTTGCACCTTTACTGCAAAGCAGGGATTAAACTGTAATCAAAGAGATGCATCAGTTTTCTGCATTCCCCAATACAGAAAAATAAAAAAGCCAAAGCAGTCCACCAGTGTCATACTTTACCTTTGTGTGATTTTATAAATACGGGTGAGAGGGAAAGAATTACACTTTGCCCCCAGGTTCAGACTGATTGGTAAGAATCTCAGACACTTTAAGTAGGCGCCACAAATTGTGTAAGCTCTGACCTGCTGGCTCACTGCCTAGTTCACATGACAGAGATATCTGATGGTTTTGGCAAGGCAAATTGAGGTGGAAAGGTGCCTAGAAACCAACAGAAACAGGGCAACCATCCTAGGGGCTTTGAAAAGGATACAAACAGATCTGTAAGGTGCAGTTCCCTGCTCTCTGGGGAGAAAGGAAAGAGTGGGGTTTTTATTATAATTAATCCATTTGACTCATTTACTACCACACACATAGGAAGCAGAAGGAGTACATTTATATTTTGAAGACAAATGGTCCCCTCGATCCTCAAGGCTGGTTTTAAATTCAAATAATGATATTGAGTACGTGCTTGGCCCAAATGAAAGTGACTCTACTTTTGCTACGGCTGCTTTAATTGTGCAACATCTTGTCTCCAGGATTTTGGAGTTTGCAAAACTGAACAGAATAGCATATGTAAAACCATTGCTTCTCTGGTGTGCCTTTCTGATTAGGGCATTTTCCTCTTGCTTCAGGTCGTTAGACCATTCCAGGGGTAAAGTAGAGGCAGGCATTCTGGCATTTGCCAGATGTGATACTGCCTCAGGGCACAATGTGATACCAAGTCAGAAAAACAAAATGTTGGATGCAGGAAGCATCACTCATGAAATTGCTGCTTCTGAGTATTTTTTTTGTTCAAGTGCCTCTCTCCCCTAGTAGTTCAACATTTTCAAAAGTGAACCTTGCAAAATGGTTACTTATACAAATTCAAGGACTGATAAGCAGTGGGATCCATGAAGTGTTTATCTTCTGCCACTACAAATTCCACCACTTTGATGCCTGAGGATAGCACCACAGAAAACTGATCATTAAAGAAAAGAATCCCTGAAATTCAGAAAAAGGGCAGGGTGAAAGGAAGAAAAAAGGCCATTAAAACCTTACTCCAGTGTGGCTTTTCTCAAACTCTTTCAGCTATCACACTGCTCACTTTGCACAGTCTCTTTCCACAGATTTATTTTTTTTCTTCACTAGGTTCCCTACTAGGCAATTGATTGGAGATCTAGCTGCCATTAGTAAACAAAAGACAGCAAGGTAATTAGGAATCAGGATGTCAGAGAGAGAGAATTATTTGCTGAGTGATTTATTGATGAATAATTTTGTACAGTGTTCTTGCACACACTGAGGTCATATTACTCACAAGCAGTTCATATCAAAGCAGTTCAAAAAGAAACTTTGTTCCAATTATATTCATATAGATACATACTACAGCTGAGCAGCATCAGGATATTTGCCGTATGCTTGTCTGATGTCTCTACTGCTATGGTTTAGTTTTTTAAATCTGTTCCCTACTGCCATATTTATTTGATTTATGTGTAAAATTTGTAAAATAGGCTCATCAGAAAATGGATCCTTAAAGCATCAGAAAATGAGTCCTTAAAGCATCTTACAAAACCTATAACAAAAAGTATTCACAAAAGGACTCCCCTGTGCTATTAGTATTTGTACTGCTGTGGTGCCTGAGGCCCCAGCTGAGATCAAGGCCCCAGTGGTGGCCAGTGTACAACTAGATAATGAGAGACAGGTTTCCCTTGCTGCCCTGCAACGACAAAAAAAGTTTAAATTGACTGAGAAAAGGTGACTGAAGAAATAGATCTCAGAAGAGAACCCACTTCTCTAGTTTCTAAGTCAAGGGCCTCATCAGTAAGATCACTTAAATACGCAACCTAAATATTATTGTCAGTACCTATCAGGCAAGAGGCTGGGTAGATATGATCCTAGCACAGGTGCTCCAATGGCCACAGGGCACAGAGGCAGAGAGAGTTCCTAAGTCACATCTTGCCTGTCAAATGTCCAAAACTTGAATTTGTGAACAAAAATAGCCTAGTCCCTCTCCCAGCTACTGGTTGCTAAAGAAAGAAGGAGGTCCCAAACCAAGTGAGGCACTGTAATGCAAAATAGTTGTTTTGACCTGGCATGGCAATACGTTGCATCAGACAAGAGCAGAAAGGCCTGTCTTCATGGAATGTGAGCTCAGGAGAGCTTATGTTACTAATAAGACATCATTACTAATTTCTTCCACTTCTTAGGTTTGATTTAGAAAATAATTTGTAGACAATGATAATTCATCTACTTAAGTTCTTAAAAAGAAATCCACAAACTGTGCAATTGATTCTGCCATGCCTGAGACAACGGGGCTGCCTTAAGGTTTATCTCTAAGGATTATAATGAATAACTGGCAAAATGTCAATTCCTTATTATTCCTATTCACAAGCAAAAGAAGCAATGTTAAACTGGGGTCAAGGCTGATCTTACATAACAGCAAATTAAGGGTGATACCAATAGTCTTACAAACATTGTATCACAAAAGCAAATCTACTAAACTCCAAAAGGTTAATATTAAGGTTAAACTTACAGAAAATGAATATATATATTAAAGGTATGGAAACTCCATACAATCATTCCTGGCTCTGCTTACTTTCAGAAAAAAGTCTCATGTGAAATATCTCTCTATTTTAACTGATCATCAAATGTCATTATTTTCTCTGAAGAGAACACTCACTGTCACTAGAAGATCTCTCATTCTACTGGGATAATAAGAGAAAAAAGCAGTTCTTAATGTGAGAAAAGATTAAAAGAACTTTCCTTGTTTAATCAGAGTAAATCAAACAAGATTTAGTCAGGCAGGGGATATGATTGTTCCTTAAAAACATTACAGTTTACAGAAAGGGAAGGGTAACTATTGCATTAAAGCACAATGTTAACACAAGAAAGAATGGGAATAAATTGCCCATGAATGAACTTGGCTCTAACAGAGGAGGATCCTAGCTGTCAGGGCAGTGACATTCTGAAATAAACTTATATTTGGAAAGTGAGAGCTACAAGTTTAACTATTAAAATATAGATTGATAAATTTATTAGATGAATTATATTACAAGGTATTCTGTGATAGTAGCGGCCTGAGTTAAATGACCTAGGAGATCTTTCTCCTTGCCCATAATATAGCTGGTGCCAGCAGCTGGTTGGCAGGAGAGCGAAGCAAGAATTCATCTTTGTTAAGAGCTGCCAAGGGTTCGTAGCTCCTTGATTAAAAAAAAAATCGTCATTCAACTATGTGCAAATTAATAGTTCAACATGACTGAGATCAATATGAAATGGCAGCCAGTCTGAGAAGTGGAATACATGTGGCATTGCCCAGGGAATTCCCTGTGTTTGCTTTTTTAGCAGCTTTTACCAAAGAAGGAACGTTCAGTTACTAAGAAAAACATAGGAAAAAAAATTACTATTAGGCTCGTAAAATAGATTCAAATATAGCCGTTATATAAGATTTCTTTGAATTTTAATTTAATGGGGAATGTCTGTAATGTTCTAGTAAATGTTTCTGGACAAGGAAAGTCAAAAGTGGAAGGCAAAATTTATTGATGAATCTATTCCCTTTTTATTTTAAGTTCCATAAGATGAACTGTTTTCCTTATAAGTATTTTGGAAAATTATTTCTGCCATTAAAAATAAGTGCTGTATTTACAGGGAGAAATATTTAACAAGCACAAGAAAATCAATGAACCTGTGCTCACATGAATCATCAAACTTTAATCATTTAACAGTGAAAAGCATTTTCATGGTATGAATTTTTAAGTGCATCTGGCATTTATGAAAAGAGGGAGACTCCAGAGCTTCCCACCCACCTTCTTAAAATGACTATCAATAAAGAGCAAAGACAACCATTTGCCTTCGGACTTTCTTACTGGATCACAACTTAGTGTGTTTGTTGCTTTTCCTGTCTTGGATTTACTGTAAAATAAATTGCCCAAGCAGTCTTCCTATTTGTGTGTCACTGATTTAAAAGGGGATTCTCTTCTGCCTTTTTCACAGCAAGTCCTGTAAGGGAGTCAGATGTAAGACAATTTCCAAAAATGTAGTGAAGGTGAAAGAGTAAGATGTGCAAGTACTGCCTGTTCTCAGGTGGTGTCCTGGTGCTTTGTAGACCATCCAGGATACAGGGAGGTGCCCAGTTCTTTCTGAAA
>VZTU01030709.1:0-29220 GCA_013400835.1 Zapornia atra
GCTAAACCACCACAGACATCTTTAGCCCAGCAGTTATTCACAGCTTTTTTTCCTTATTAAATCATAAAATCTTCCTGTACTCTTTGGTAGGTATAATAGCAACACCTAAGCTTTCGTGGATTGCACTTCTGTTCTTTCAGTCCTATTTGGATGTGGTCTTTCCTTATTATGTTCTCTCAGAGAAAGTAATTTTATCTTGCCAGGAGGGAAGAGTGTGACATGTTCACTGACTTGTGAGACTTTAGAAAATTCTGTAAATATGTACTTTTCATTTACCTTAATAGTTCAAGGAGTATGTTGAAGTGAAGTTGAAGAGAATGAAACTGATGATGGATACTTGATCTCCAGCCACAGTTGATTTCTACAAGGATTTTACTAGCTGATGTCCTGAATAACAAAAGATCAGCAGACTGTTCCCTGGAGGGATGCACCTAGAGTGGTTAAAATAGCATGAGACACAGAAGAGATTAAAGACAAGAAAGTGGAAGCCTGTGCTTGTTCTGTCAGTCCCTAGATGGAACCAAACTAGTAAAATTTTAGAGGGAATTAGGTATATGAAATATATATCTGCCTTCTAAACTTTGAAAAACAATAACTTTTTCTGCAGGGCAAAGGGCTGCCTCTTCAGTGATTTTTTTTTTAAAAATCAAACCGGAGAGAATTAAGGCAAGATAGGAAGTCCTGCATTTAGTGGGTGCCATAGGACTACAGAGTACTTAGAGGCTTGTGCTTTTCCCTACAGGCATACATTCTCTGCGGTGTTCCCTTTTGCAGCATCACAGGCTGGCTGTGGAGGAGCAAGTTCTAGAAAACTTTTCTCTGGAGAAAGGTGGAGATTGGTTTAAGTATTAAGATTTGAGTTTGATCAGAGTTATTAATTTTTGCCATGCAAACTACTCATTCCAACCAATAGTTATACATAACAACAGTGTACTGCCTTTGTTCCTGAATTCTGAGTAGATTATACAGACACATCAAGTTTGTGATTCAACCACTCAAGTAAACATTTAACCTTGGCCATCCACCAGTGGTCTAAACATTTTAAAAACATGTGACATAAGACATGGCTAGCAGAAATGGATTATTGACTACAAGACAGTACAATATCTAAAATATACTAAAATATAGTATATTAGAGTTTGTTTTCCTTAACTCAGGCATAAGTAGGACATGAAAAATCATAATTATTTTCCTGCTAGTGTACTTTCTCCTCTGTCCTGTAAAACTGTAGGTAGTGGGCCTGTTTGGTTATAGTTTGACAAGAATTAACTGTCTTCATTTTTTAAGTTTGTGGCTAGCAGTTGTGTAAAAGTAGCAGCTCATTTTTAGGAATCCAGTTGTTCTAATTGCCAATGACATTATGTTGTTATCTAATACTTTGATTTGTTTAAATGTTACTTGAAATGTTTAAAGATGAACTAAAGTCTGTGGGGGTTTTGTGTTGCCAGTCTCTGACCCTTCGTGTTGCTGATTACCCAGTAAGGAAAGGGCATTCATGAGCAGATCCACAACTCACTCTTTTGTATCAGTCAATAAATACAGTGGTATGCAGGGAATAGTGAGAAAGGCAGTGCTGAAACAGAAGTCTCTTCAAAGAAAAAAGATCTTGAGGTACATAGATACAGAAATTATATAGAAACCTCACATTGCAGGAGCATATACAAGTATTCTCAGGGTACACAGAGGATATTTCAATTCTCTTCAAACCCCATTTCAACCGATTATCTGTCCCTCTGAGTAGAGTAAACTGAGGTTTCGCTTCCATTAGCATGTGTCACTAAAATGAACAAGTCTTGAATCAAATAGCTGACTTGAAGACAGTGTTTTAAGTCTTACTGAGCTTTATGTATTAAAACAAAACCAACTACAGTCTCAAGGAACAAAGAAAGTAATTTTCATCTGAATCTTGTTCAAACTTTTTTTCCCCCAAAAACGTGATTGTAAAATAGATACAAGGAAATTTGCTAGGCATTCAAACAGCACTATTTGGATCTTCTACTGTATTAAGGAGATGCATCTGCTGCCATAGTTTCCTGTACTAGAAAGGGGGAGAGTCAATTACAGAAGGAAATTAGAAGCTGACATAAAGGTCAGAGAGTAGGTGAACAAGGGAAGAGAAGTTCTGAAATTACACAGCTATTGCAATTAAGGTCTGACAGTCCTTCTTCTATGGGTCATAGGATCTGTGGCAGTTTTGATAAATGTTTTAACATCTATAATGGATGTATCAAGGATAGTAATCGAAGAGGAAAAAGTTTTCTTTACAAAATCACATACAAAGGAGTCCAAAAGTCCCTTCAGCTTCCTTAGCCTCATTGGATCTGCGTAATTCAACTGCCACTCTCAGCCTCAAAATTCTTGTTTTAGAAGAACTTCTATATATTGCCAAGCTGCTGGCTAAATCATATATACACACAGAGTCACATTTGACAGGAGATATGAAGTTTCAGATTTCAGCATGTGTATCACTTGATTTAGGATGCAAAATTGTGAAAGAATACATAACATTTTATTTCATCAGGGACAGATCTAATGAAAATTTAACACTATTGGAATTCCAAGCATTTTTCATATTAAAAATCCCCATATTTCAGTAGTGTGCTGTGTAAAACACTTTCCATGTTTGAAAAAAGAACTGGTTTTGCCCCGTTTGGAAGCAAGCAAAGACACCGCAAGCGAGTGCTGCTGTGATGAAAACAGGCAGTGAGACCAAAAGCTTTCTAAACAATAAAAAGGAGTTAAAAATAATAACAATTATACACTATTAGTGTGGTCTTGATTTGCATTCATATTACTACTGAAAGGAACTGGTTGCTGGATCATATAAGGAACTATGGTTTTCCATTATTACATAGGTCCTGACAAACAGAACTCTGGAATTCTTTCTGAATAACAAAAATAAGTGGGGGGAAAAAAAGAAGGGATTACAGTGAAAGAAATCCTTCCTTTCCCTTGTAACTGATCAGAATAATCTGTGCATTTTGATAGTAGCGGTGCTCATGTTTGCAGGATTGGTATGTGGACAAGCACATCCTTAAAGCATTAAACAAAACAACAACACGGAAAAGTCTAGGTTTGAATCATGTGCCAATCAGTTTCCCAGTAAAAAGGTAAAAAAGGAAAGTATGTCAAGCCCTGATAAAACACGGAGTGTATTGTAAGACTAGCACCTAAGAAAAAAGATCCTGACTAAAGTGACAGAGAAAGCAAACAGAGTGGTTGCAATACTAGATTCAAAATCTAGAGGGGAACTATTTTGTTAAGCATCAGAAAGCAGAGTCAGAGGAAAAAAATGTTATAAAGTGACATTTAAAAGTCTTTAGGGAAACACAGAGGATGACAGATAATGGCTGCTTTGAATCAGTAAAGATTCCTGAACATGGAAACAAAATAAACCCACTCAAATCTCCCAAAAAAGCCTCATAGAATAGCAGATATTTGTTCCATTATTGCAAACTCTTGGAAGAGGAACTCAACTACAAAGCTTTGCTGTCTCTAAGCAAAACCGTTTTAGGCAAATAAAAATTTGGGATGAGAGCAGAGTCAATCAGCTGACTATACAGATCAAGTCCATTTTTAGTCCATCTCTTGTAGCTGTGGTCAGATTTCAAGAAGCATGACTCTAGTAACATACTGATTTAGGAATATCACCACCACTCTCAAGGTACGTTTTTTACACAGTTCTCCTCTAATGTGTTTAAACATGTACTGTCAGAAGAATGGTGAATAGTGTCTTTTGACACTATCTCATCCTTGTAAACAAACCTAAGTAGTGTGGGTTGGATCAGTGGACAGTGATGTGGGTTGGGAACTGGTTGAATGGCAGAGCCCAGAGGGTTGTGATAAGCAGCACAGAGTCTAGTTGGAGGCCTGTAGCCAGTGGTGTGGCCCAAGGGTCAGTGGTAGGTCTGGGCTTACTCAACATATTCATCAAGGACCTGGATGAGGGGACAGAGTGTCCCCTCAGCAAGTTTGCTGATAATACAAAACTGAAAGGAGTGGCCAATACACTAGGAGGCTGCTCTGCCATCCAGCAAGACCTGGACAGACTAGAGAATTGGATGAAGAGGAACCTAATGAAATTCAATAAGAGCAAGTGTAGGGCACCTAGGAGGAATAACCTGTACAGGTTAGGGGTTGATCTAATGGGAAGCAGCTCCTCAGAGAAGGACCTGGGAGTCCTGGTGGCAAAGCAGCTCACTATGAGCCAGTAGTGTGCCCAATGGTATGCTGGGGTGCGTTAAGATGATCATGGCCGTGTCAAGGGAGGTTTTCCTCTCCTCTATTCTGCCCTGCTGAGGTCATATATGGGAAATAGTGTCCAGTTCTGGGCTCCTCAGTTCAAGACAGACAGGGAACTACTGGAGAGCTCAGCACAGGACTACAAAGGTGATTAGGGGACTGGAGCATATCTCTCATAAGGAAAGGCTGAGAGCACTGGGTGATTTTCCTAAGGAAATGGCTAGATTCTTCTCAGTGGTGCCCAGTGACTTGACAAGGGGCAACAGACACAAACTGGAGCACAAAGTTCCACCTGAACATGAGAAAAAAAACCACTTCTTTAGTCAGAGAGCAACAGAGCACTAGACCAGGCTTCCCAGAGAGGCTGTGGGGTCTCCTCCGCAGAGATTATTCTGTGCAATGTGCTCTAGGTGCCACTGGTTTAGCAGGGGACTAGATGAGCTCCAGAGGTCTCTACCGTTCTNTCAGTTCAAGACAGACAGGGAACTACTGGAGAGCTCAGCACAGGACTACAAAGGTGATTAGGGGACTGGAGCATATCTCTCATAAGGAAAGGCTGAGAGCACTGGGTGATTTTCCTAAGGAAATGGCTAGATTCTTCTCAGTGGTGCCCAGTGACTTGACAAGGGGCAACAGACACAAACTGGAGCACAAAGTTCCACCTGAACATGAGAAAAAAAACCACTTCTTTAGTCAGAGAGCAACAGAGCACTAGACCAGGCTTCCCAGAGAGGCTGTGGGGTCTCCTCCGCAGAGATTATTCTGTGCAATGTGCTCTAGGTGCCACTGGTTTAGCAGGGGACTAGATGAGCTCCAGAGGTCTCTACCGTTCTGTGAGCCTGTGAATCTATCTTAAAATTTAGTCATTATCTCTAAGTATTTTTTAGTCATTATTACTTATTGTATTGCTTGGGATAGGGTTAATTTTCTTCATAGTTGTAGCTAGTACAGTGCCCTGTTTTGGATGTGTGCTGATAACACAGGGATGTTTTAGTTATTGCTGAGCAGTGCTGACACAAAGCCCAGGCCTTTTCTGCTGCTTACAAAGCACCCCATGAGCAAGAAAGCTGGGGGTGCACAAGAAGGTGGGAGAGGACACAGCCAGGAGAGCTGACCCCAACTGATCAAAGGGATAGTCCGTATCATATGATGTCATGCTCAGCAATAAAAAGGTGGGGGGGAAAGAGGAAGCAGGGGCAATGTTTAGAGTGATGACATTTGTCTTCCCAAGTAACTGCTATATGTAATGGAGCTCTGCTTTCCTGGAGATGATGAATTAATTCCTTGTTTTGCTTTGCTTGCATGTGTGGCTTCTGCTTCACCTATTAAGCTGTCTTTATCTCAACACATGAAGTTTCTCACTTTTACCCTTCTGATTCTCTTCCCCAGTCTACTGGGGTGGGGAGTGAGCAAGCTGCCACATGGTGTTTAGCTTCTGGCTGGGACAAAACTGTGACACTTAAGTTAAAAAACTTAAAATAGTTATAAACCATCTTTTGATTTGGCTTCTCTCTGTACCTATGCTGAAGCTCTCACAGGGGAACACCACGCAACATCTCATATATAACTTATGGACTCCTCACCGTCTGCCACAATCTAGGCATACTGACTCTCTTGAGATCGATCATTTAAATTCTGGAATCTGTTTCAAATCTATGTGGTCCTTTCAATCCTAAAAGCAATTTAAAGTTTTTGTATACTTGCTTTTAAAGAGTGCTATCCTCTGAAGTACGACACAGTCTGAAGTAGTCAGCTCTGAGTTATGAAGTCCAAGTGCCTTAGTTACTTGGAGCAGAGACCAAGAACTGTGTTTTCCTCATACTTTCCATAGTGCTCTGGGTGAACAGTAAAAGTTACTAGAAGGCAGAGAGAGTGCTCATCTTGAAAAGCAGTTGCCATCTTAAACGCCAATGCACAGAAAAGCTAAAAAGCACTTTACAGCTCATTCAGAAGTTCAGCTGTCAAGTCTGTGGAGACTCTTCCTGCTTAATCTAACTTCTAAGTGTTTTTCTTCTTTGACAGGTAGCACACAGAGTATCTAAAAGCCTCCTCTCTCTCTTCCTCTCACCACAAGTCTAGCACTTCTCTCCCTAGAGCCATTTCTGCTCAGGAAGATGGCAACAGCTTGCTAAAGCCCTCAGACCACATCAGGGCAGGGAAGATTAAATATACCCGGTGCGTGATAAAGCCAGGGCAGGAGGAGGGCACCTTCTGTCAGTAGAACTTTCAGCTTGTACCAGCAAGAGTTCAATAGAGGAGTAACAGAAGAGGAAAAAAACCCTTCTAATTTCACTGAGGTTTACGGAGGTAATAACAGCTGCAAACACATCAGAGCAGGAGGCATAGCAGAGATAGTATTTGCTGTAGAAGTTGAATTGAGCTCTAGAGGAGAGATGAGAATTAGTCCAAAAAGCTTGCTTGACTCAGGACAGAATAACTATACATAGCACTGCCTCTCCCCCTAAACACACACAGACACACGTGCAGAGGGAATCCAAATTATACAATGAAAATTAGAGGGGAGTTTCAGAACCAGATTAGCGGGGCCATACCTCATGCTCCTGCTTCAGACAGATGGATTTACTCATTGTAATGGGAATATGGAAGCATGACAGAAAGTACTACACAGACCCTGTTGAAATTACATCAGTTAAATAGGTCAGAATTCCAATCTGGAGCAGTCAGAACTTTTTCTTCTGTGTTGGAATAAAGCAGTTTAAATTCCTGCACAAACTCCTACTCCTTCATTTTACAGCTCACCTTGACTATGGCACCTCAGCCACCAAAGTCTTCAACAAAAAATTAAACATAGCCTTGATCCTATACCAGAAGATTAGAGTGATTCACTAAGTACCTGGCATTTACCTCAAAATTGTTCAACCTGCGATTACATCAACCGGTGATCCTCATTTTACATAAATTCTTCTCCAATAGTCAACTCTGAAAACAAGTAACATGCAGTCAGAAGAAACAAGCATTTAAAGAAAGAGCACCTTGCCCTCTAATAGGTTAGCATTTGGAGTCACACACAGAATTTACATAGTTCTGAGCACTGGGCTTTTCCTGCCTCCCCCCACACACTGTATTTACCTTCAAGGAGTGACAGCGCGGATCCTGTGCAATTAGAAATGGTTAAACAGTGTTGATTCCTTTGCTGGTCCAGGACCAGAGAGTCACTTCTCCAGCTGACTACAGACTAGCACATTCAGTCAGCTCTGTAATTTCAATTAAGATTTATAGATATTAGGGACAATAGTATATAGGATGGGGATGTGTGTGGGGGGAGAAGTACTCAAACTACTGTGGGAGCCTCTCAACCAAGAACTAAATATACCCAGGCTCACATAAAGGCATTTAATTTACTGAGTAAATGAATTCTCATATATGGTTCTAAATTTTAATTCAGCAAAGGCTGCTCTAGGGTCTGGAGTGGCAGCACTGGAAATGCTTTATTCTCTTTGCATTCTGCAGAGGTGGGAAGCCTACTGAGGTCTGTCCAAAGCACTTAGCCTTACCGGGAATCAAGCTTCTTTGTTCTGTGATACTGGCTGTTCTCCAATCTCAGATGGGAGTGGTGTATATTTTTCTCAAAAGCTTGAAATTTTAATCAATAGAAAACATAGGCTCGATCACGACCATGGTGCAGTAGCAATAAAATTTTCCATGAGTAATATAAGAGAAGACTTCTGTTTCTATGTTGAATGAAAAACTCGGAAAAGAAAAAGCAACATGAAGCAACAATATTTGTTTCTTCAGTTAAGAGTAAGATTGTTGTGCATCCCAGTGTTCATAACAGGGGAAAGGAGCAGAACAGCCAGGTGCAGATGAGACAACTGTAATATTTGATTAATACTGCAATTCCAAATGAAGGAAACAATAAAAAGGATTACATTAGTCTCAGTGGATCAGAAGCCAGGAAAAATAAAGTACAACCACAGTTTTATGAATACGGGCAGGAACCTATAATTTGTACATTTCTAACTATTCATGGATGTGACAAATTGGTGATGAGGCCTACTTCCACTGAATGTTAGGAAGCTCATTCTGCATTAGAAAGACTCCAAAACAAGCTTGTCCAACTGAACAGAAGGGGCACAAAGATACCAATATACGTTGCGGTAATAACATCCAATATGTCATGAAAAGCATGTGAACAGACCAAGACATTGTGGTCAATGAGTAAGCTTTATGTAAAGAAAAGGGAGGAAAAAAAATCACATGGATGAAAATGCAAGAAATGTGAATGCTATAGCAGCCATATTCTGCAGTAGAAGATGAATACATCAGGATGTTACAGGTCCCACTGCATCTCAGACCCTTTTGGTCTGTCTCAGGCATGCCTATGAGGTAACAGCCACAGCTTCTGTACTTCCTTTGCCTGAAAACATGGTTCTGCTCCCTTTGTCAACCATGTTAAGACCTGGCCAGTGAGATAATAAATACGTACAGCACTTTTTAGACCTCCTTCTGTTGGGACCCATAATGTTAACTAGGCAAAACTGCTCCTATTCAAGACACAGTTTATTCAGCGATCAAAAGGATTGTTAAATGCTGGATACTAGCTTAAAATAAAGGCCCTTTATATAACATTTCTTTAAAAACTCAATATCTAATAGTAATCTGGTTGAGATCCGCTGACTCCCATCTTTGGGCCAAGTCAGGCAAACACATGCTGATCCTGTATTTCTTTAGCAGCTTCAATTTGTTCACAACCTGTTCAGTTAGTCTTGCTTCAGTCAGTATTTTCAATCACCAGGATCCTTCTGACCTGGGGTTTGGTGTAGAAATGATGCAAAGTCAGGAAAGGCTGTTCCTAATCAATACCTCTCCTATTGTTTTCCAGAGATTTGCTACGCATTTCCTTGTGATTTTCTACCTTAACTCCTGTCAGCCAAGCAGCTAACCCATAGGGAATGAGATACACAAACACAGTTCTTTTGAAGTGCATATAACTTCCTTTCCTTGTAAAGGTCAAAAAGTACAGACAATAGTGTACAAAAGCTGCAGGCAGTAGGGCAAAGCATAGGTTCCTGCATGCTCTGAAGAAAATGTGCATTTAAATAAGCAACTGTTAAGTGTATCAAAAAACTCTTTCCAAAAATATCATTAAAACAGATCCACCTAAGTTGCATTTGTTTGCGGAGTGAGTTTTTTCTTTGTCAAGCTTAAAACTCAGCATTTTTTCAGTTGAGGCTCTTAAGAGGAAAGAGTAAATGGATTTGGCATGTAGAGTTTTATGGACAGTGGCTCTTCTTTTCAATCCATTTAGCAGACATCAGTTGTTATGAATGCCACTGGGATTATACCAGCTTCCAGAGGTGTTTCAATAGAAACTGTACCTGAACGATTGTTTGTAGCAGAGCAATTGAAGGAACCACTAAAAAAAAGTAAAAAGAAAGACAAAAAATATGGAAAGAAATATAAAAATCTAGAAATGTTTCCAAACAAATAAATACCAGAGAACATACCATGCAATGTGACAGTTTCTGACATCTGAAAACCTGCAAGTTATATGGGCAAAACCAAAGTCACCGCTGTACCTTTAGCAAGGCTTAGTCAGTTGTTAGAGCTCAGGAGATAACTGCATATGTAAACAGATACAGTATTCAAGATTTAAAGAAGGAGAAAATAACCTGTGCAAATTTTGTATTCCTTAGCAAAAACAAATTAGCTTTTGAGACAACCAGAAAATGATAGCATTTTGGCAGGAGTGAGCAAGACTACACAAAAAAGCTTTTGAAGAAATAAAGCAATAGTACAAATACTTCAGTACTAACACCTAAAATGGTATAACTCAGAGAAAAGACAAGTCTTTAAACAAGATGCATCATAAATAGAAGTGTGATAGTGCAATCAGAGTGGCTGCCATCATCTATTAACCACATCATACTAGATACAGAATTATTAATGGGAGTGAAAATCTGTGCAAACTGGGAAAAAAACCCCAACTTGTAGCAGTCCCATTTAGGATAAACACCTAACTGAATTAAATAAATAAAATCAAACCATTGAGAATAAGAGTAACACACATCACACACACACACCCCCCTTTAAGAGGCTCCAATGAACATGAAATGTATGCTATTATATAGAGAGTAATATGAAGCAGAAATCAATACTGATCAAGCAAAACCATGTTATTGATCAGATGTTATTTGTTGTACCCTATTCAAGCTTTTGGCATATCTAGCACAGTATTCTGTAGCTGACAAATATTGATGACAAATTCTACAGCAACCTCAAATGCTTAAGAAGTTAAAAAAAATAATAAATCTTAGCAACCAGGTATAAGATTATCAGTGTCAGCCTGCTCCCTAATATTTAGACTAGATACTGGCTACAGGATCTCACTGTTTAACAGCAGTAAAAGCAGCAGAAGTATCAGACTTCTGCCTTCCCTCAACTTCTTTTCTCCCAAATACACTCTCCTTTCTTAATCACAACATGCTGCTGCTACAGAAGTAAAATTTCCAGCTTAGTAGGCTAAATTTGGGATTTTTTCATCAACTGATATTTTAATTAAGAGATATTAATAGTAGACCACAGATCAGTGTGATGGAAAAAAATCAAAGTTCTAAAGAAAGTGATTTATAGCACCTCTATTATTAGAGTTGTCTAAGCTCCAGTTCTGCAAGAAACATCAGCATCTTCCATATGAATCTCATAAGGGCCATATCTGTAAACATTTATGCATTTTAACCACGATCTACATACAACAAACTATAGTTTCTCTCTTCTTAACCATAAAAATGCTTCAATTAGCACCATAGCCTAGACAACATTCTGGCTACATCCTTAACTCTTACAAATGCATTGTAATAGAATATTTCTATGCAATTCAAACCACACAAAGAAAACTGTTTAAGGTTATTTATCAAATGTACCCCATCTTTTGTCAACCTGGCAGTCTGTCCAACAATGTATCCAGTCTTGCTTGATTTAATTTTAACCAAAATTAGATCTAAACACCAAGCATCCACCTTTTGTATGACTATTTTTAGATTTTTACTGAAAAAGATAATGACAATCTTAAATGACATTTATCATTTTCTAATTTTCTTAGGCATCCATGGTAAAGAAAGCTTAATGGGGAGGGGTTGTTTGTGGGTTTATGGGGGTTTTTTTTGGATTAAAGTGGCTGTGAAAATGTTAGAGAAATACTTCCATATCATTTAGACTTTCACTTTGAGGATTAACTTCTACCAAGACATCCTTGCTACTTGTCCTTTCATATTGTTCTGTATCAAAATGACAGAATTCTAACTTTTATAAATCAGTGTAAGGGATGGATAGTCCTTTCTGTGAACTGCTGGACAATTTTACCTTAATACAAAATATGAAATTTACTTGCTTTCCTTGATAGCTTGAGAGAGAAATGCAATTCACCAAGGAGTTGGAACAATATTAGTTGATCAACAGACTCCTATCCAATGTTGTGAAATTGCAAAACCTCTTTTGAAAGGCTTAAATCAACAAAACAGGGAAAGAATAAAAGAGCATGAAGACAAAGACAGTCATTACCAAAAGGGGAGTAATTAAAGTAGACCTGAGACTACTTGAAGCAAGCATGAATACATTGCCCAGAATAGGTCCATTGCAGCAGATTCATTCTAATAAGGGTTAACAAATGAGGGGAGATTGGAAAGAGGGAGACTGGGAGTAAAACTCATCACTGACATGAAAAATCTGCTATGGGAGAAAAGGGAATTGAAGGGTTAGGCGTACAGTGAAACTCTGATTTATGAGCATGAAAACAGTTGTGGACAAATTCCAGCATCTAGTCTAACTACAATCAGGTCCCTAGTCCAAAGGGAGCACAGCACGTCCTATATGACCTTTCAGTAACCGGAACTCACCTGACTCTCAACAAAGAGAAGGACAAAAAATATTTAATAAAACAGTGCCACCCACCTCCCCAGTTATTTTAGGTGATAGATTCCTCTACAGAGCGAGCGGCTGGACTGACCAAGCACCATTTCTAAATATTCATATAGTTTCATACCTAGCACCAATTCACCCCAGTGATCCATACCAGGGTTTCCAAATGCATCACTCTTGCCTCAAAAGGGAAGGAGGATTAAAATGAAATAGTAAATGAATTAATTAATAAATAAGTAAAGTCCATGGGAAGCTAAAAGATCCAGAGATTTCTGAAAAGTACCTTCGCTGAATAATTTCTTGTCCCTATCTGTATATTGCCCATGGGCTGCTCTTAAAAGAGAATTCACTGGTAGCATAAGATATACATACTGAGCGTATGCAGGCAGCATATACCAAGACAGAGCTTATTCCAAGTATTAGATGCAAGAGACACTATAGAAACGTAAAAATACAAATTTCAGAAGTTTTAGTTCAAATACTGACTGTGTTACAGACTAGACACTACAAGAGACATGTCTTATACTATTTATGTCTCTGTTTCCCCATCAAGAAATTAAAACAAACAAAACCAATTAACTTCTTATCAACCTCGGAAATAGGAAATAAATCTAATATTTCCAAGGTGAATAGATTTGACAAGGAGACAGGCTTAGCTTCAGATGTATTTTCTTTAATGTAGCGACTATTACGCTTATTGATTTTAGTGCAGTGATTTTAGTGATTTTAGGCTTATTGATTTTAGGCTACCACTGGCTTTTTATTGTTACACCAATTCAGAGCCAATACAGCTAAGGGAAGTAAACTAAAGTGAATTCTTTTTGACCTTGAATCAATGTAGCTGTTTGCTTTCAGGAAATGGAGTGACACTGGTGCACCAGTGGTGTTGCTTTTACTAGGAAAAAAAAGGAGTCTTTTCAGAAGTCTTATTTAGTTCCTTCTAAATCTCTAGTGCATTCATGGCAACGTATATTTTACACAGAACTATTGAAATTTAACACTGGACAACCTGTGGGTTTCTCTCAGCTAGCTAAACACACCTGGAATGCTAATCACTTTGTCTATTTTAAGATAAACAAATATTAGAAGAAACTAGGAAAAAACCCTTATCTGTTCAACAAATTTAGATACAGCTTTAGAAGGTCTAAATCTAGGGCAGTATGCCTTTGTAATAGGTGAAAGCCAGAGAAAGAGTTCAGCTTGAACATTCAAAGAAACAGCAGGACAAGAAACCTTCTTTTACTTCTAAACGGAGCACTTTTTTTTTTTGAGAAATAACAGACATGGAAACTTTAAAGCCCTTTGAGTTTCTTTTCAGAACACATCCAGACTTTGAAGTTTCATCCAGAGAGCCTAAACACAAAAAATACGATGCAGCCTGGGGTGACAAACCACCTCGCTCTGCCGCCACCGTGTGATTCTCCTGTGACCGTCACAGCAGGCCTCTTACTAGCACAGTTCTGGTTTTGCTGAGGGATGTTTAAGGCAGCACCACAACAGCAACAGCTGCTGTCACCTTCGCTTGCGGCACCATCTTGAGCACAACCAGGAGAAGAAAGCATGATTCCCTAGGACCTTCATCCTGGCCCTGACACTTCAGCACACAATCCCTCCTTGCAGGAGGGAGGAAACAGCAGGGTAGGAAAAGGCGTGGAAATAAAGGTGGAGAAAAGAAGAGAGAACCCTCCCAGACCTCATATAGTAACCCCGCCAACTCCTCCTCGTCACCTTCCATGTGATGTCATGGCTGTTCTGCCCTTGCACAGGCCCATCCTCCCTTCTTCTCCTCCACCCAGTCTCAGCAACCCACTCCCCAGCTACCCTTGGGACAGCAAACCTAAGCGTTGCTGACCCTACTGAAAAGCTTTGTGCTGTCTCTGACCTCATCCTTCCTAGGCCTCTTCTTTAAAAATTAAATAACTATATGTATTTCTTTAGCTGTAAGTCTCTTTAGGTTGAAGAACAGCTTCAAAAGGTAATGCATTTTTAAGGAAGGGTAGAAAACTGACAAACCATTTTTAGATACAGCTACAACAAGTATTTTTCTCTATCTTTTTACGGGGTTTTGTTTGGAGTTTTTTTTGTTGTTGCACAGTTGCTTTTACTGCTATATGCACATTGATACATTAAGTAGAAAGAATTACTCTCTGGAAGAAAAGAATATTAAAAGTGAGGTTCATTAAATTAGTGCAGGGTTACAAATAGTTCTCTCCCCACTATTTATACAAAAAGAGTAGAAGATAAAGATACAAAGAAACCTACATTTTGAATATGGAACAGCAGAAGCAGTACCTAGACTGCAGTTGTCCTGGGGCCAGTTCTCTCCATTTTGGCAAATTAGCGTGACCTCATGGACTTCAGTAGAAACCATGTCTGGTTGCATCAATTGAAGATCTAGTCCCTGACTTCTGTGCTAAGGCAGATTCCCTTCACAACCGTACCAGTAC
This sequence comes from Zapornia atra, assembly GCA_013400835.1. Taxonomy (NCBI): domain Eukaryota; kingdom Metazoa; phylum Chordata; class Aves; order Gruiformes; family Rallidae; genus Zapornia; species Zapornia atra. Next base: position 14,568 of record VZTU01030709.1, read on the forward strand.
AACTCTGTTAACTTCATTGGAAATATATTTGCTCAACTAAGCATACTAGCAGTTCTACTGCTATTTTTCCACCACAGGAAAAATGTTTCTATTTCTCCCCCCAAATCTGTTTCCAAAGCTATTTTCTTTCCATCACTTTTTTTCAGCTATCTAGCAAGAACATGAGGTTCAAGTGGAACCTGGCTCCACTTCACAAGTGCACTGCAAGTCTGTGATCATTTCCAAGGGTTTTGGAACAGAACTAAAGGTCTTAGTCCATCTCATACATTTATCTGTCAGCAATCACCTGCTTACCTTCAACTGTTGCAACAACCATGTTCAAATATAAAGATGCATCTTATGTAATATACAGAAAGGTACAATACGTAAGAGAAGCATAGGTTACTAGGTTGCTTGCCTGTCATCCTGGGCCAAGCAGAATGTGCTCCCTTATACTTTGACCACAGATATACACATGCAGCTAATGTGGACTTGGTGCTTGATCCTAAAAGTGGATCATAAATAAAACTGCTGCGCAGTACAGCTCCACAGTTATCCTCCTGCTGTGTGGGAGCTCAGCTTGGTTACAAGCCAGTGCAGGACTATGATAGAGATGAAGTATCAGGACTGTTGATCTATTATACTAATTTCTTGCTTTCCTTATAGACTAAATCAGACTTGGCAATTCACTCGTGTAGAAGACAGATTTGGTATTCATTATAAACCAAATGTTTACAAAGCACAGAACATTTCCTTTTAACTTATCCCACTTTATCCCAATGGGGCCCCTCCAATGATATCTTGGCTATGCAGAGCGCATGTGCTACTGGTGAGCCATTGTGCTCTCTCTGATTAACTGGATTTGCGATAGAGGAGGAGTCAAGATGAATGGCTGCTTTCCTGACACTGTCATTCAATCATCTGGAAATCTAATTTGTATCATATTTGGCAGGCAAGCAGCCATCTGCTCCAAGGATATGCTCCAAGGGCAGCTGCCAAATACTGTGCAGGCTTTCTGCCACAGGAAAAACTAATTGCCTTTATTGGACTAATACAGGTTGAGAGATAGCAATACAGGATGTTTCTTTACAAAAGAAATAAAAAATATTTTGGGTTTGTGGTGGGGTTTTTTTTAAATATATTTAAGAATTACATCAATTTCTGTAAGAACTAAGCCTTTCAAACAACCAGCATGCACCCACATGGGAATGTTTTATGGACCAGAGTGGCAAACACAAAGGTTGTTAGCCCCACAGGACTATTTCTGCCTTAGAAAAGGTAGTGCACATGTGCGGATGCACTCTGCTAATTGGAAGCCACAATGTCAATGGAAAGGGATTAGCTGCACAGAGCACATAGGTAGCTTGTAAACATCCCATCCCATGAGGGCATTGTGTGGTCTACATCTTATATTACCTTCTTTTGGGACTTCCAGTCTCAACCAGATTGGAAGAAAATGTTTGTGACATTGCAATACCACTAATCAAGATTTTTAAAGTATTTCCATTCTGCACTGGAATGATACTGGATCTTTAAAGGGAGAGGAATGGGGCGCAAGGGAGGAGGAAGGTCTCTAAAATAGTCAACACATAGTTAAGTTTGTCATACACAACAAGCAGGCAAAACTCAAGCAACTGCCCCTGCTTTTGAGAATGTTCATGCTAAGTTCAAACTGATACATTCCCAGAAATTTCTAGTTGTGACAAATGGAGTACTTTTCCAAGGAAACAGCAGGAGTTGTGCGTGGGGGGAGGACACAGGGGAAATAGGCAGTTTTAATCACAATACAAACAATCCTCAGTCTAAAAATTCTGTTTAGGAGAGATACCCAAGAGGTCACCTGACACTGCTTTTTCCACAAATACTGCTTCACTGCTCACATGCCATCAGCCTTCCCCTCACTGCTTTTTCCAAACACAGCAAACACTGCCCTCCTCACTCAGGAGCTGTGTGAGAGATCTAACTAATCTAAACAAGCAGGATAACTGAAAAGCATCTCTCTGCATTTGCTCAGTGTTGTGGCTGATGCAACTTGGAGTAAGTAGGGACCAGGTTACAGACTAAACTGTCCACAACACATCCCACTCTCTGGACATTCCTCTCAAATCAATATTGCAAAAAAAATCTGGTTGGGCAGTTCTAGGACCCACTATCATTTGCTTTTCTATCACAAGACGTACAACATGGTTATTTCTGTTACACTTGAAAACATATGAAGAACTCACAGGTAGAGAAAGACACAAAGGTAAATGGGATACCATTCATTTCAGATGTCCATTTAGCTTTAGCTTCAATTTTAAAAGAGCCCAGTGATGTCACTTCTGATAAATGTAATCCTAGCCATTTCTGTCCAGAAAGAACAAAACGGAGTATGATTTTCTTTCCTGTATGAGACCTATTTTCCTTTACTTAAATAATAAAAGGAAAAATGTGGGAAGAAGGGGGAAAGGATGGCAGGGACAAGAAGAGAAAAATCCTGAAGTGTTTAAAATCCCCAGAAAGTTACTTGCTAGGAGCAGGTTTGGATAAACAGGCAGAGGGGATGGAGGAAGAGAATTAGTGAGAGTTAAATTAATGTGCTGTGACATTCTGAGCATGCAAATAAAAGTCATTATAAAAAAACAGAAAGAAAAAGGAAAGAACACCAGGCATGCGCCCTCAATAGTGATATCTTGTGGCAAAAAGATATATATATATATATGTATTTCCTACTCCTTAGCAGACAACACAACCACTTTTATTAAAGACCACCAGTGTTTGATCAGTCTCCTCCTGCAGCACAGCTGGCAGCTAGAGTTCTATTGGGGCAGAAAGCTGGCAAGAACAGGGCAAAAGGGTCTACAGAAGGGCACACTGACCATGAGTCTTGTTCCAATTCCTTCATATTGGTAAACTCTGGGCTGTCAGAAATCCTTTTGTACCAGACTTCAGAAAAGGAGAGCGGTAGACCCAGAGTCACCTAGTCTATTAAATCCTTCTGCCCTGCAACCACACTCAAGGTAACATCCTTTTCCATCCAGCACCTGATAGCAATAACATGTACAGATCTTTACATACATAGTGTAAAGGGCTCCTTGGACTTACTCCTTCTTGTAATCTCCTTCCATATTCTTCATTTTAATGTGCCTATACAGTGTCCCAACTCCTTTAATTGATCAGTATTCCTATATCTGGACATGAGGTGTTGTGGTAGGTTAACCCCAGTGAGCAGCTAAGCCTCACACAGCAGCTGCTCACTCACTCACTCCCCCCAAGAGGTATCAGAAGGCCAAAAGCAAGAAGACTCATAAGACAAAGACAGTTTTATAGGTGAAGCAAGATGCACACACAAACAAAGAAAACTAAGGGATTTATTCGCTATTTCCCATTGGCAGGCAGATATGAAGGCACTTCCCTGGAAAGCAGGACATCAACACATGTAACAACAACTTGAGGTAAAAGAGACATACTCTGAATATCCAAGCTTCCTCTTACTTTCCTCAAACTTTTATTGCTAAGCACAATGTCACATAGTCTGGAATAACCCTTTGCCCAGCTCAAGTCGGCTTGCCCTGCCCAGGTCCCCTCCCAACTTCTTGTGCACCCCCAGCTGACTCATCAGCAGGGCAGGATGACAAACAGAGAGGGGCTTGATGCTGTGTAAATACTATTCAGGAATAGCTGAACATGTAACCTGCCCATGGCCCTGTCAAACAGACAGAGGTGCCTGGAAGGGTTCACTCTGCTGTTACGCATGCAAGTGGTCATCAGTGTCACTTAGAGTTTATTTTAACATCAGACTTTTGCAGAAAGAGAACTTCTGCACAGAGATCAAGGTAACATAAGAAAGTCAAGTGTAGTTTAGCAATGGCACAAAATAACTGATATTAATGGGAACCGTGCAGTCAGTAAAGATGGAAAGGCTATAAAGAAATAAACCTTAACGATGTAAGAAGGTTGTTTATATCAATAACTCTTGGAAACATGCATTGAAGAGGATTGATTCTCCTCCTGTGTTGAAGACTTTTCTCAACACCACTACCACGAGAACCTGATGGAGGACTGTTTTGGGTTTTTTTAACAATGGGGCACTGACAGGTAAGGCCATGCACTCCAGCAAATGCACAACAGGACTAGGAAGAGAGCAATCCAGAAGATATAAAAGTGCTAAAGCAGTAACTCCAAAGTTGATAAGAAAGCAGGGAAAGGCATTCTGTAGGTGAATACTTTCCCCAAACATACACCCTTGGCAGGAAGCTTATATCTACATTTACTAGCACTTTTTTCTACTGCTTTCTTCCATTACAATGATCTTGTATATATTTATTATTGGTAGGTTAATTTCAGCTCAAAGTCCTTTAGTGGAGGAAGACGGTGTAACCACAACATCTAGCACTTATTTTAATTAACTTCCCAACATTACAAACCATATGGCAAAATAATCATGAGCCAGTCCCCCAAAAATGTTCATTTACACTAATTTAAGGCTCTTCTTTGTAGCCTGCATTTCACTTCTTCAGGGGATCATACTGTCAACTGCTATGTCAAAAAGTTTATATTATTAAAAAAAGTATGCAACTTTATTAAACATTTATTCAATTCAAACCAAAATGTCAAGATCATTGACAAGATATTGTTAAAAAGCAACAATAAAATTTATGTGACTTTCTATTGTTCATGATATGTCTGTACCATCAAAAAAATTAAATAATTGGATCCTCATTCCTCCAGTTTCTTACTGGAATTTGCTTTCTACCATTCATCTTCATATGGTACTTTATTCCATTAGTTCTAGATTTTAGCCTACAAATTACTTTGTGTTGGGTATTAACCAAGGAATAAAAAGATACATCATTATAATCATCTCATATGCACTCATTGCTGTTTTCTTCATCTGCTTAGGTAATTTGGCAGGACTCACTGAAGTGTGAGTTGTATTTGCTATTCCTGTTTTTTCCTTATTGTACAACATTTAGTTAAAGCCTAAAACCTTAGGGCACTTTACTCACTTTGCCACAGCTCTATAAAGACACAGTAGACGGTTCTTGAAAAACTCAAAGTAGGATCAGGGATCAAATTATAAATCCCTTTGAGTAACAATCTGGAAGTGTCTGCAAAATGCCATACAACCCTGTAGCACTCTTGTGATAATAATAAAACCACTGCTCAGAGGAGGAAATTAAAGTATGCGCTATCTTTTTAAAGCAGCTGATCTCAGTCTCAAAAAAGGTTAGGTAAGGACACAGGTTAAAAAAAAACAAACCAAACAACAACCAACCAAAACCCAACAGTAAATGTCACAGCAATAGTTTCTGGAAGAGTTGTGTAAATGTTATTTATTGTGCCAAATACATTTCCAAAGCAGATGTCTTCCACAATCTATTTTACTCAGCCACATTAAAATAAAATAGTTGCAATTTCAGACTTCTAGGCAGTATTACCATTCGTGGGTCTCTGTAAGGCCAGTTCATCCCAGGCATACATATGCCTAGTCCATTGCAAAACATAGCTTTTGGGGTGCCAGGGTTGATTATGTATATGGGACATCCTGACCCGAACCTTTTGTCACAGACCTCTCTCAAATGGTTTTCACCTTAGACTCTCCTATCAAAGGTGCCCAGGTTTGCTCTGACTTTGGTACTCCCATCTCTGCTAGTTATAGGCAAGCTTCAGAGAGTTCAGGATTTGGGTTCAGGCCCAAAAGCTTTGGCATCAGGTGTAGAAGTTTGTCAAAACAATGTGAAACTTCAAACAAATGTGATGTGTGTCTCTGACAAAGATGTGATAGACAACTACCACATTCATTTCATTGCAATTTTACTCCCTACTCCCTATCTATTTATATATTTAGACTGTGCAGATCTTAGAATAGAGATTTGTACAGTCTGAATATTTTTACAGGGCCCTGAGAGATGGTAGTCCTGAGTGACAGATCAGGCTGAAGAATTTTTCAGTAAAAACCACCCTGTTTCTTCAGGGAAATTTTCTGGGAGAACATTTTGAAATGTACACAGATCTACAGCTTCCCTTCAATAAAGCCTAAATAAAAAAATCTGAACCAAGCTGATGCAAAACAAAAATCACTGATTTTTTTTTTAAAAGTAGAATCAGGTATTCAGTTTTGGATGACTTCAGCATTAATCTACATTTGTTTGTATGTGCTGCCTTAGTGATCAATGACCTTAGCCACCTTAGGGTCTTGTTTCTCCTCTGCTGCCCTGACATCCTGCATATCTCCTATTCCCCTTCTCTCTTGAGTACAAGATAAAATGGAGATGCCACAGTTATGGCGCACCTCACAGAAGCTGGGGTCTAACTGCTAAGACCAACCTTTAAAGCCAAGAGATCTCAATCAGCTAAATACTAAAACCTTGATATTTTACATTTACATTTCAAGTTTGGCCAAGAGTTAAAAAATAAAACCCCAAAAGTAGTCTCTCTCTAGGAAAGCAAGTAAATTTACAAATAGTTCTATTTCATAATAATAATGATGAAGCTACAGGATCTCACTTGCCAGAATGTGCCACATATACTACTAATACATTACAGCCTCTCAACTTCTAGAGCTTCCCTCCTTGGCTGAAATCTGTTGCTACCTATATGTACAACCAATTAACCTCTGAAATTAAAAATCAGACAGCATCACCAATAACAGGAAGTTTATTTGCCCACAACTAAGAGGCTTCAAGATATATTGCATTTGGAACATCCTGAGCGGAACTGTGCACCCCTCAGTCTTTTCATCTGAATAAAGGTCCTCCTGATTGGTGTCAGCAGGCACATTACAAAACCAGAACACCACTGCAAAGAGAAGTCACATTTTTCTTTACCACATCAACAGAACTGCTTTGATCTACATGGTTGAGAAACAGTGGAGAAGCTGTTATATTAGGCTGCTTGTCCTCTCTGTGGGTGACCTGTATTGCATATTCTCAAAGACTAGAGTCTTATTGCCTCTCCCCATCCAACACCCTCCCTCCATTTTTTTTAATACAATAGCAACCCACACACAGCACAATGGAGTCCCAATACAGCAATGCATACAACTATATCTTATTAACTGTTTGCAGCACTGGGTACAAAGTCTCTTTCAATCCGATCAGAATGTTTTTCCTTCTTTGCTCCACAAATGCCTCCTCTCTGTCTTGATATTATTCCCTTCAGCTTTGCTTGAGCCTGTTAGTTTATACTACAGCTTCCAAAATATAAAATACATCCAGAATTTAGCAGTAAGGAAAGATCAATGGCTCTAGAGACTCAACTCCTCTGTTTAGAGTCTAAACTACACAACGGCATAACATCCACACACAGGGCCTCTCGTGTGTTGGTGCTGCTGTTGCGGGCATGAAAAAGGAGAGAACAGAACAACAAAAGTTGCTTCTACAGGCAGTTCAGTCCTTTAGCACAGGGTGTGTAACTTCAGAATTCTGGTATTTAAGGTGGTTTTGGCAACATAGGCTCCACTCCAGCCTATTCTAGGCTCAAGTCATCTGATCATTTTACAGATACCATTGAGCTGCCATTACAAAGCGATGTAGCTTATGCTTTAGAGTGCAGGCATGAATTATGCTAAGAAAGAGAGCACATTCATTATTATAAAATATTATCAGAAACAGCTCGGTTCAGCCAGCAAGGCACTGACTGTCACACAATCCTGGTCATACTGCAGTATCAAAGAACATATCTGAAAAAACATAATTAACTCCCTCTAGTTCTCTCATTTTATTAATCAGAAATCTCCATTTCTTCAGTACTAAAAAGTCATGTTTAGTTTCATCATCCTGCACACAGCACATATGGCTACAAGCCAAACATGATTTTTAGATGACTGAGATGTGGCAACGGAATCTCTCTAAACATTTTCTCTCTTGAACTCCAGCTTAGCTGCATGTTTCACATCAAGAGCTATGCTAGCACAAGAAAAGATTGGTCTCCAGATGTCTCAAAGCTTATCCCTCAAAATTATTGATCTGGCATGCTGTAAGGGAGGACTTTGGGTTCTCTTTGCGCTATCACTCTGGTGTATTGTCACCACAAGCAAGCTAACTTAGAAGACCTGTTTGGGCATTCGGGAATATGCATCCTCAAGCTGTGCTTAGCCTGTGGCAAGTGAATACAGCCAAAGATTTAAATCAGTGATCTGCACTGAGCATTGCACTCCTCCTTCATGCAAAAGATAATTTTGTAATATCTTTCAAGATATACTTTTCCAGAAACCCAGAGGTATTTCTCAATGAGAAGAGAGAAAAATATCAAGAACAGCAAACTTTTGAGTCTGCAACTACAACTGAGGGCAGCAGAACTGGCTTTGGGCAAGCTGAAATATGGCCTTGCCTTTTGTATACCAAATGCAAGATGAAAGTGTTTGGATGATGTTATCGAGCAGGCAGGCAAACCCTGTAAATCTGCTGCTGTCTGATTTCACAAAACTCAGATTTGACTAACCTTCCAAGGCTGAACAAATTACCCTCAGTATGTCACAGGCTAAGGTCAAGATGTGCAGCACTGAAAAGAGATGCTCAGTAGACACAAATACACAACACTGCTCAACTCCATCTTTCACAAGAAGCTAGAGAGAAGAAGGAAATACGACTGCACTGGATCTCTCCAATCATTAATACAATGGCCTAAAAGAATATGAGAACAGTCCAATTCATCCCACCTTTCAGAAAGTAGGTTTGGAGGTTGTATGTGAAAAATGCAACCATTACTAGCTTTTGTCAAACCAGTCCAGACACCGCAGAGTTGCTGATGGTCCTCACCACACTGTTTCTGAATTGAACTGTCTGTGAACACTGCAGAGGGATCCACAGCTAGGCAGACTCAGTAATTTTCAGGCAGAACCACTACTCTGGTATGTAAGGAACTGCATGCGATCTGAGGTAGCAGTTTCCCAGGAAGAGAGAAATGACAGTGTCTGTCAAAGTAAAATCATCCTTTGTCTAACAAAGTGCATGCTTGCAGTCTCCTTAAAATATGAGGGGCTCCCATCACTCCAAGGATGCAAGTGAATACAAAAGAATAGGTAACAGCAATTCACTTAGAAAAGTAAGAGCTTTAGCATGTCTTCCCTTGGTATTGGGGTTATCTTGAAGCTATTTCAGAGCTCCACTGACTTAATGAGTTAATAAAGGATCATTAAGAACTGTGATAAATGTTTTAGCTCAGTCACATCACTGACAGCAACTAAAGATGCATGACAGCTGATTAAATGAAGAAGAAAAATGTTTCATTTACCTAGCAAGACTCAAGCTATGTTCTGTAAGAAGTGTTACACCAGTTTTGCAAGATTCAGTGCTACTGAACATATATCAAATCTTCTGGAGAAACACTTGCAAGTGTTTGCATAAGTAGGGGATCCCCTCAGCCTTCCAATCCAACTGCATCTGGTTCATGTTTCTGGATGTCAGAAGCATCACTTAAGTCTAATGTATAAAGATGAATATTGTTGCTAATAAATATTTGTATCCAGTCAGTCTTGGTATCTGCGTCTGAGGAAGTTAATTACTGTTCCGAATGAGACAGTAAGACACCTTTAAGATTATGTCCTCCATTTTTTTTCCCTGCCACTATTTTCAAAACTCAAGTCTTATTCCTCTTGACATTGACAATGACATAATATTAATGCAACAGTTTCTCTAGCAGCTTAGAGCAATCTTTTTAATGATTCTGACAGTGACAAGGCTCGACAGTGCCTGACCACCATCACAAACTATCCAGAACCCTGAACTAGTGAACTTGATGAGGCTTAATACAAATTGGACACCAGAATTTCTGGATAACATTTTACATAATTTCGTTTCTTAATCCAGCTTTGCTTAAATAAGCACTTGGAAGTAGACATCAAGAATTAAACAGCAGAAGGTTTTAACCACAGAATAAAGGCATTACAACCACAGTGCATACCCCTACACAGCCTGTCAACACTAACCCAGAAACCTCTTGGAAACAGCTGACAGTAGGCACTGGTTTAATTCGAAATATTCATTAGAAATATTGAGCCTCCAAATAAAAGGTTGGCCTTCTCCAACAGGCACATGCTTTTCAGAACGTGGGAATGTGTTATATAGTCAATGTGTTTATATCAACCAACCAGCACTGAAGATTTATCTCCTAATAAAAGAGCTCGATTCATATGTGCAATTGGGAGAGAGTAGACCTGAGGGGAAGAACTTGGGGGTGTTAGTTGGTAAAAAGCTCAATGCGCACTTGCAGCCCAGAAAGCCAACCATGATTTGGGATGCATCAGAAACTGCATGACAAGGTCCTCCCCAACCCAAACCATTCTATAATTACATAATCTTAACTTCACTATATTAAAAGCAGCTGTAACATGAGAGATTGCATCTTTACATTGAGTCTGCTGTGAGGAGAGTTTTGATTTAGCTTACATGGGAGATCTCATAAGCAGAAAACCAAAACACATATACACCCCTATGGTGCAAGACACAAGGATAGCAATTCACTAAGCAAACTGTTATTCTTTTAACGCTAAAGCAGTTTTCTGTGGAATTTACTGGCTGGTGAAGTTCATGCCATTGTGTCCACTTTCTGAAGACCTTTATTCAATAAAGATATTTAAAGTTTCTCTGTGAAGGTAAGGAAAATCTGCCTGAAGCCCTCAAAGATGCTCAGGCTACACATAGACTAAGTTTTATTATAGGTAGAGTTGAGACTAGCTAATTTCAAGATGATGTGAGCCTTCATCAAACTTCTACAAGTTGGCTTGTAGCATTTTTCTTCCCCTTAAGCTAAATGGTCTTGGAAGTTTTCAGCCACATTGGTTCACCCACTTCTGAAAACAATACCAATGGAACAGTTGTTCTGTGCCTAGTAAAATCCAGCATAAGATAGGAGTGCAAATTCCCACTTTCCTGTATCACACTGAAAAGAGCCTGCATCACACATGAAGCTTTTTTATTTCATTGGGCACTGATAAAACATCATTAGGAATATTTCTGTCCATTTGTGGGAAGACACTTCAAGAGCGATAAAATCTAGTCAAAGAACATCCAGGTGAAAAAATTAAGATGACAGAAAGCTAAAATACACCACCTACAAAAAGCAGATCAGGCAGATAAGCACCATACAATCTTAAAAGCCTGAGGGAAGCCAAAAGTCTTCAAATATGTAAAAGGTTACTAAAAAAACCTAAAAATTATCCTCAATAAAACAACACACAGCCAAACACAGCAATAATATGCTCTCAATGTCAGTTCAACCCTGTTTTTTCTTGTCCTACCCATTATTGCAAGATTAATAATCAAGATAAATCAACATTTTTTCAAACACACATAAACAGTGCAGTAGCATGCTTAGGCTGCTTAGAGGATTGGTCACTAAGATTTTTAATAACAATCTAGACAAACGTCTTTAAGACTGATAAAGGTATAATTGATCCCACTACATAATGCAAGACAACTAATTTTCTTCCAGCTCTATGATTGCGTGCTCTGACACGCAAGAACACTGCGCTGCCATCCAGAGAGACCTGGACAGGCTGGAGAGCTGGGCAGGGAGAAATCTAATGAAATTCAACAAGAGCAAGTGTAAAGTCTTGCACCTGGGGAGGAATAACCGACTGTATCAGTACAGGCTGGGGATGACCTGTTGGAAAAGAGCTCAGTGGAGAAGGACCTCGGAGTCCTGGTTGATGACAGGTTGGCTATGAGCCAGCAGTGTGCCCTGGTGGCCAAGAGAGCCAATGGGATCCTGGGATGCATCAGGAAGAGTGTGTCCAGCAGGTCAAAGGAAGTGATCCTCCCCCTCTACTCTGCCCTGGTCAGGCCCCACCTGGAGTACTGTGTCCAGTTCTGGGCTACCTGGTATAAAAAAGACAGGGACCTTCTGGAGAGAGTCCAGAGAAGAGCGACAAAGTTGATTAGGGGTCTGGAACATATCCCCTATGAGCACAGGCTGAGTGAGCTGGGTCTGTTCAGCCTGGAAAAAAGAAGACTTAGGGGGGACCTGATTAGTGTTTATAAATATCTTAGACATGGGATGCAGGGGGAATTGGCCAGCCCCTTTTCAGTGGTCTGTGGGGACAGGACAAGGGGCAATGGCTGTAAGCTGGAGCATAGGAAGTTCCGCACCAACATGCGGAAGAACTTTTTCACAGTGAGGGTGACAGAGCACTGGAATAGGCTGCCCAGGGAGGTGGTGGAGTCTCCTTCTCTGGAGATATTCAAGTCTCGTCTGGACGCCTATCTATGTAATATGAGATAGGGAGCCTGCTTTGGCAGGGGGGTTGGACCCGATGATCTCTTGAGGTCCCTTCCAACCCCTAAGATTCTGTGATTATGTGTATGTCTATAGCTCTATATTCCAACTACATCTCTACATAGTCAGAGATTCTGCAAGTCAAAACCCAACCTTTATTATTTTCCAGGTGTCAAACACACAAAAGTAATAATCGCCTCTGATGAAGCATTGTTAAAGTGGAAGGCTTCATACAGCACAGAAACAGCAGTTGAATGTAGTTGCCCAGGATGACAGTTCTTAAATGATAGACTCATAGAATAGTTTGGGTTACAAAGGACCTTTAAAGGTCATCTAGTCCTATCAACTTGCAATGAGAGCAGGGATATCTTAGACCAGGATACTCAGAGCCTAGTCCAACCTGACATTGAATGTTTCCAGAGATGGGGCATCTCTTGGCAACCTGTTCCAGTATTCTATCACTGTCATCATAAAAAACTTCTTCCTTATATCTTGTCTAAATCTACCCTCTTTGATTGATATCGTTGATGATGATACCAAACAGTACTGGTCCCAGTACAGACCCCTATATATTCACCTTGTTTGGCCGCTGTGGTAGCACTCCTTTACTATCCCCCTAATTAGTTCTTTTATTAGGCAGCTGCCATACATATGCTAATACCACACCATTAGGGAGAACCATGTTCTGAGAAATGCAATTAAGAATTTCATGGTGAAGGATACATGCTTACAGGTGAATTAAGGTTGTGTAGCCCCTCTTCACTCCAGAAATACTTGTTACAAGTTCTGTCATGCAATTTTAGCAGTGTTATTTAACCCAGCTGCTGCTGCACGTTTGAGATACTGTTACCAGGAGGCCAGTTTACTATTCCAGCCCTTCTCTGACTCACAAATTTTAAACTCTGGAAGAGGGGGAAATTCATCAACTCCAGGATTATTTGCTTGAAGGGTAATTTGCCTTTCTTGTGGCCTGTTCTTTACTGAGGAGCACAGACAATACCCAGAGAATTGTCTTGGCAGTACTCAGTTGTTTATAGGATTTTCCAAGATTATATACAGTGATTTCCTTCTCCCCTCACCTACTCCCCCACCTCCCCCTGTAAAGTTATTGATTTCTCCTATCTCTCCTTCTCTGCAGAAGGATTTGAGAGGACAGTTTTTGAAAGGGCTAAGGCTAAGCTTCTCCATTTTTGTGAACACAGTTTGCTTAAGACAGAGATATAAAACATCTGCCTCAGGAAACAGATGCAAAGGAAAACAACAGCATTTGCACCCCCGACACACAAAAAGAAAGAGCTGGGACTACAGATTTCACTGTTAAGGAGATGTTCTAACTCAGCTTTCATTTATGGAAGACTTTTTGCAAAGCCCAGCAAACATAAGGGTTGGGGGCGGGGGGAGAACTGTGAGTGGAGAGATGGTCAGAATCACTAGGTTGGAAAAGACCTTTGTGATCGACTCCAACCATACCTGTCCTCTACTAAACCATATCCCCAAGCACCTCATCTACCTGTCTTTTAAATACATCTAGGGTCGGTGACTCAACCGCCTCTTGGGCAGTCTCTTCCAATGCCTGACAACCCTTTTGGTGAAAAACTTTTTCCCAGTGTCTAATCTGAACTTGCCCTGGCGCAGCTTGAGACCATTCCCCCTCATCCTGTCACCTGTTTCATGGGTGAAGAGACCAACACCCACCTCTCTACACCCACCTTTCAGGTAATTGTAGGCAGTGATAAGGTCTCCTCTCAGACTTCCCTTCTCCAGGGTAAACAACACCAGTTCCTTCAGCCACTCCTTGTAAGGTTTGCTCTCTAGCCCCTTCACCAGCCTGGTTTCCCTTATCTGGACACACCCCAAGGCCTCAATGACCTTCTTATGGTGAGGCGCCCAGAACTGGACACAGTTCTCAAGGTGCAGCCTCACCAATGCTGGGCACAGGGGCACAATCACTTCCCTGGATCTGCTGGCCCCACTATTTTTGGGAAGAATATAGGAATATTGTCAGGGCCTGTAGGGATGCGACTAGGAAAGCTAAAGCCCACTTGGAATTGAAACTGGCAAGGGATATAAAGGATTATAAAAGGGGGTTTTTTAGATATATGTATAGTCAGAGGATGACTAGGGATAATGTGGGTCCCTTGCTGAACAAAGCAGGTGTCCTGGTAACAGGGGATGCTGAGAAGGTGGAGGTACTGAATGCCACCTTTGCTTTGGTCTTCACTTCAAAGGCCCCTCGGGACCCACAGACACTGGAAGAAAGTAATAGAGTTAGGGAAATGAAGAGCTTCCCTCTGGTTGAGGTGGGGGTGGTCCAGGAGCATCTCAAAGGGATTAACACTCATAAATCCATGGGTCCGGATGGGATGCATCCACATGTCGTGAGGGAGATAGCAGAAGTGATTGCGGAGCCACTCTCTATCATCTTCAACAGGTCTTGGAGNGTGAGGGAGATAGCAGAAGTGATTGCGGAGCCACT
>VZTU01030710.1:1891-22659 GCA_013400835.1 Zapornia atra
CCACCTCTTCTCCCCCATAAGAGTACCACCGAGCCTCTGCCCTCTCTTCCCTCTGCCCTGGGCAGCTGGCGGCAGGCTGAGGCCCACACAGCCGCTACCTACCACCGTTACCAGGCCGCCAAGACACCACTGCGCCCGCTCATGGTCACCCCAGTTCATAACTCCCGCCGCCGCCGCGCAGGGCGACTCTTTAGCTAGCCCCACCCCCTCCCGAGATTCGCCCAATCACAACGCAAAGCCTCGCCGGCAGGCCAATAGCAGGCCCCCCCCTTACTCTCGAACCGGCCAATCGCCAGTGGAGCCGCTAACACAAATTCGAAAGAAAGCCCGCCCCCTTTCTTGCTCTTACCTATCAGGCAAACTGCTTCCGCTTGGGGCGTCACGTGGGGCGGGGAGCACCCGAAAGGCGTTAAGGCGATTGGGCAGGCGGGCGCTCGCTCTCGTTCTGCTTCCGGGTGGCAGGTGAGGGTGGCGCGGGGCCGTCATGGCGAGCAACGCCGCCAGCCTCAATGCGGTGCGGGAGACCATGGACGGTGCGTGACGGAGCCGGCGCCCCGGGGAGGAAGGGGGCTCTGTGCTGGGGACGGCAGGCCCTGCCCCGAGCTCCTGCCCTCTCGCGGGCTGCGGGCCCTGCGCCGGCGCGGAGCTGACAGGGGCGCCTGCCCTGCGGGGGGTGGTTGCGGCCGCTGAAGGGTTCCGCGCGTAGCCGTATGTTTTGGTGCCGCGTTACGCACCGCGTCCGAAGCGCTGTGACCGCGCGTGTCGTGCTCTTGTCTCTGGGCCTCGCGCGGCTCTGTGAGTTAGCCGTTAGGCACTCAGTGTAGGGTGGTGTTGGCTTGGAACGTTTATCAGCGTGTGCGCATGCGCTGCGTAGTCTGCATTCGTGACTTGAAACGGTTAATGGTACCTGTGCAGCTCGGGTTTGAACTGGAGGGGCAGGGACGTTCATAGAAGGTAGTGGAAGGGCCAGCCCTGTGGCGCTGGAAGCGGTGCTGAGCTGAACCCCGCTGTCTTGCTCCTGTGGACTGCTCATGTCAGAATAGTGTCCGGGCCTGTGTCAGGAATAGTGTGACCAGCAGGAGCAGGGAAGTGATTATTCCATTATACTCAGCTCTGATGAGGCTGCACCTTGAGTGCTGTGTCCCGTTTTGGGCCCCTCACTACAGGAAGGATGTTGAGATGCTGGAGCATGCCCAGAGAAGGGCAACAGAGCTGGTGAAGGGTCTGGAGCACAAGTCCTATGAGGAGTAGCTGAGGGAACTGGGGCTTTTTAGCCTTAAGAAAAGGAGGCTGAGGGGAGACCTTATCGCTCTCTGCATCTACCTCAAGGTGGTTGTAGAGAGGTGCGGGTCAGCCTCTTCTCCCACATAACAAGTAATAGGATGAGAGGAAATGGTTTCAAACTGCACCGGGGAACTTTAGGTTAGACATCAGGAAGAATTTCTGTACTGAAAGGGTAGTCAAGTACTCAAACAGGTTGCCCAGGGTAGTGGTGGAGTCACCATCCATAGGGGTATTAAGAAGGTTTGTAGATGTTCCACTGGAGAACATGGTCTAGAGATGGACTAGGCAGGGTTAGGCGGTGGTTGGACTTGATGATTTTGAAGGTCTCTTCCAACCCAAGTGATTCTGTGATTCTAGGGTGCAGTTGGCTTTCAAGGCTGCAAGTGCATAATGCTGGCTCACATTGAGCTTTTCATCCACCCACACCACCAAGTCCTTCTCCTTGAGTCTGCTCACAGTCCAGAACCATCATGAGCTGAACTTTAGTGTTTCAGGTGCTCTCTACCTGCTGGCCTACTGCTGGAAGCAAGGCAGGACTAGTGAAGTGATTTTGGCTGCTCTGACACTTCCAGAGTATAAGGCCATTCTGTGCAGATGGAGAGAGGTTTTTGGGGAAGGACGGTGTTAGTAAGGGTCATGTACAGTTAGGAGAACGTAACCATTTCTCCACTTCCACAGGACTATTTCAGATGGGAGGGATGATATGCAGGTTAAATAACCTAGTAAGGCTTCTAAGAGCCACTATACAAAGTGAGCTAGCCATCAGATTTAGGAGCTTGGGCTTTGTATCAATGTGTATGTATTATTTAGGATAGACATCATAATTTAATCTCTTCCTGAGGTGAGGTGTTTGGTTTTTTTAAGGAAGAAAACACTTGACCTTTAAAGATTATGTAAAAAAGAATTGTAGAAACACCCTCATGTTTGAACTTTTACTGCACTTAATAAATTGGCTTGGACTTTTTGTTGTTGAAAATTAATATTAATCTTTTGAAATTTCTATTTGAATATGTATTTAAAGTGCTTTGGTGAAGTAAAAGAAAATGTTAAGCATTATGATAGTTGTGTTCATGTAATTAATTGTTTTCTTGCTGAGGGCCCATCACAAGGAGTAGAAGAAACGTTTGTTGGATTTTTTTTCCAGCCTTTGTAAATAGCACATGAAATCTGTTTGGGGTCTGAACTTACTTCATAAATATTAGGCATTAAATGGAAGGGAATGGGTTGGTATTTAAAAAGTGTTCTTTTGCACCTGTAGTAGTTTAGATAAATAAAATGCTTAACCTAGAAGTCAGATACAAATATTTAGCAGCTGTTCTGGAGAATTGTTAAGAGCTCAGAGTTTTTGTGGAGAAACTGCTACATTTCTCTGCCAAAGATGCTGCCTCAACACCTGAAGATATTTTCTGTTAGAAATTAGTGACCAAAACTCTTGCTGACATAGGAAATTAGAACTTATCTTTAGATTTACTGCTCTACCTTCAAATATATTGCATACTTTGTGACTTATAATAAACTTCAGATGGCTAAAGGAAGAATTGTTTACTTTGGATAGTTGTCAGTCTTTAGGAGTCCTGTAGCTCTTAATGCTCAATGGCATTTTATTGCAAAGGCATCAATCTGTCATTGCTTTTTCTGACTGTGAAGAAGCTTTCATGTGGACAGGGGGCACGTGTGTGGTGTGTTCAGAAGGGTTCCTGTGAGACCAGAAAGCCTTGTTGCAGAGAAGGAAGCTTCCCTTGTGGCTTTGTAGCTAGGGCTTTGGAAAGACAGGCTGCTTTCATGTCTTAAAGCTGTATGTATTCTTAATCCAACCTACTTGTCTGGGCTTCAAGAATATTGCCACAGTTAGAGTTTTGGGTTTTGTAATAGCATCTGGCATTTCCCTTTGACCATAGTGGAATTGTCTGGCTGCATTAAGCTTCTTAATGCCACAGCCTGGGTGAGTGTAACTCTGAGGCTGTGCTGCAGAATGTCTTTGTATGCTGCAGGAGAATATATTCATAGGTGTCAAGTGGGCAGCAGTCATGTGCTGTGCTCTTTAGGAGAATCAAAGAAAAGGGGCCTTCAAGGGAAGGTTTGGAAGGAGAGAGAGATACCTCTGTTTCTGCTCAAAGCTGACTGGAATCTTCTTCAGAATGTTTCATACTGGCTGCTCTTGAGTCAGGACACCTAAAAATCATAGTATTGCTTATCCTTAAACCAGCGTTAACGTTAGTCCTAAAGTTGGGTCTGGCTATGGAAGGAGGTGGATGCCAAAGAAAAGCTGTGGCTTCCAGCTTATACTGGAAAGCTGACCATGAACGCTCTTGTGGAAGGCTCCTGCAGTATGAACCTCAGCTGTTGACAGTTTCTACTATAGAAATTAAATGTTGATAAATAATCCTTTCAGTTGTTGAAATTTCATAGTCTGTAGGGACTAAAATGCTTTTTTTTCTCTCTTCCTGTTGCAGTTCTGTTTGAGATTTCAAGAATATTAAACACTGGCTTGGATATGGAGACACTGTCTATTTGTGTGAGGCTTTGTGAGCAGGGGATAAATCCAGAAGCACTATCATCTGTTATTAAAGAGCTGCGTAAGGCTACAGAAGCTCTAAAGGTAATGCTTTTGCTTAAAAAGCTTATAACTTTAAGAATCAGATCTGTGCTCAACTTGGTATACTTCAATTTGCAAGTTGTATTTTAAGGTATGATTTATTTTAAAATCAAAGATATGAACCATTCCATGGAAAAGGCAATGAATACAACTGAGTGTAACATGAAGCAGGTAATGGCACAACTAAAATCTTTTCAGAAGTAATTAGATTAACCCTTTAAAAAGGGGGGGAAAACCTCACCACCAAACACAAAACACCACCTAAACCCACAGATTTTTATTCTGAGCAGTTGTAGCCACTATTTGCCCCCTTATCTACATCATATCACAAACAGTTTCCTATGTTCTCCTTTAACCCTTGTTATGTCACTTCTGCAACTCAGGCCAAATAGTTTGCAGCATTTCTTGTGAACAGGTACATGGAGCTTGCTAAGGTAGTCTTCACGTACTGCTTTTACCAGGTTAGCCTGTGCTTTGAATCTCTCCAGAAAGAAATGAGGGTATTTCGTAGTGTGTGCATATATAGGGCTTTTCATAATTAACACTTTGCTGTTTAGTTAGCAGAGGGCAACTATAGTTTTAAGTGAAAACTGGGTTTTTTTGCCTTTTAAAGGATCTTCATGCTTTACTGTCTGCCTAAACATTGTGATTTCTTTTCCACCGTGTCTTACATTTAGTTCTGAGGATGGAGAGGGGAAGCCTATATCTAGCCTGTGACTTTTTCTCTTCTCAGAGACTGTATTCAGATTCTTATGAAATCCAACTTACACATTTTTACTAGATAGGTGCTCACCAGGGCTATTTTCACTGTTTTCAAATTTATTACCTCATTTTTAACTTAACACTTTTCTATGCTCATGCATCTTTCTGTATTTGTGTGCGTTCTTAAAGGTGTACATACATATATGTTTAACTGTGTGTATATAAGTAGCTGAGGGCTAGTTTACTACTTCCTCTGCTTTTACTGTTTAATTATTCCTGTTTCTGTCTGTTGCCTGTTTGACCCATAACTGGCCTTAAATTTACCACTGTTAGTCTCCAACAACTGTACTTTGCTGGCTGGGCGGTGTTATTTAGTAATAAAAATGCATACTAATGACCTTAATGAGATAATTGGCAGTGTGATTTATACAGTTATGATTAGTGTCATTCTTCTAAGTTTAATTTTATCTGTATGAGTAGGAGTGATTAAACTCCAAAGGAAAAAAAAATCATGTATTTGAATGTTTCTTGAAAGTGTTAGGGTAAAATGTACAGGATACAAGCTGGTTAGATACAGGATGTACACTTGAACCCAAGCAGGAATGGCTGTGTTAATACAGGATAATGACAGTTGACAGCATTTTTTAAAATAGGATTATTCATTTGAGAACAGCACTACACATAATTTTTATAAGGAGCTTATGATAGAATGGTCTGGGTTGGAAGGGACCTCAAGGATCATAGAGTTCCAACCCCCCTGCTACAGGCAGGGACACCAACCTCCAGGCATGATTTAATTAAGGTTGCCCAGGGCCCCATCCAATGTATAGATTTAAGTTCTCTGGGTGAATTAAAGTAGTTACAAGAAAAGATGAAAATGAACCTATGTAGTGTCTACTCTTGGTGACTTAAAGTAATTTACTTTTTTTCTTTTTAGGCAGCTGAAAATATGACAGGCTGACACAGAAGACTTCTCTGTGAGAAGAACACAAAGTTACAGTTATCAGGGGCTTTGAAGATTGTGGCTATTCAGGAAAAAGTAAAATGTGTGAGGTGGTTTCACAATATTTCTGTAACCTCTGTAAAAAGGATGATGTATAAATAGCTGTGACAGGTTTTTGTAGCAAGTTCACCAATAATCTCATTGCTTGGTATTTTTGTGAACTGTTTGTGAATGGAGCGCAATTGCTTTTCCTTGGCATCCAGTATTTTTAAAATTTTGTCATATACTGCACACTTCCTGAACTTACCAGTATTTGTTGCTATACACTAATATAACGAGTATAGCTTTTTTAACACAGCCTTTAGAAGTGCTAATATATACTGGGTTTTGTCTCTTGATTTGAAAAGCTGCATGTACAATTTCAGTTTTGCTTTATGGACCAGATAGGAATGAAGCCCATCCTGACTTCATAGCAATTAGAGTAAAGGTCGTGACTTAAGTCTTAATCTGAAAATAGGAAATAAAGCACTTTTGATAATGCAGATAATGACTTGTCCTTTTGATTCAAATTGCTGAAAAAAAGTGGGTTTTAACTTAGATAACAAAGGAGCTTCAGTTATCCATGTGGAAATGTATATAAATTTAAATTCTAGCTTACATGGAATATTTTATGTTCAGATGTTAAATTTATTCTGACTACCAGACCTAAACATATTAAGGTGTGGTGGTTTCGGACCTAACCAAAGGCCAAATACCCACCAAGCCGCTCGCTCACCCTTCAGCCAAAAAGGGGGAGAAAATAGATATTGGGAGGCTTAGGACCTGAGATAAGGACAGAGGGATCACTCTCCAATTAGTGCAATGGGCAAAACAGACGCAGCACAGAATAAAGGAAAGAAAAGGTGATTTATTACTACTTACTACAACTACTACACCCAGTGAACCGGAACGAGATAAGAAGCGGCCAGGTCTTCAAGCACCTTCCCCCCACCCCTCCCTTCTTAGCAAACTTAAAACTCATCATGATTTTACTCCCTTCTTCCCCCGCCACCATGGCGTGGGGAGGGGCAGGGAATGGGCAGTGGGGTTCCGGTGATTCCCAACAAGCTGCTTTTCTTCCCCAGATACTATCACTTCTACTCCCCCCACACCCCTTGCCTCTTCGCAACCATGACTTTCATCATAGATTCACTCCCTTCTTCCCTCCTGTTCTCAGTACAGGGGGGGGCAGGGAATGGAGAGTGAGGGGTTTCAGTCTGTTCCTCCCGAGCTGTCT
This sequence comes from Zapornia atra, assembly GCA_013400835.1. Classification (NCBI taxonomy): domain Eukaryota; kingdom Metazoa; phylum Chordata; class Aves; order Gruiformes; family Rallidae; genus Zapornia; species Zapornia atra. The sequence goes on from VZTU01030710.1 coordinate 8,693, forward strand.
TCCATCTCAGCTGGGGGGGGGGGGGCATTCCACATACACACCCCCTTCCCCTGCGGCACCGTGGGGTCCCACCCACGCGAGAGTCGTGTCCACGACCTTCTGCAGCGTGAGTCCTCTCTATCGGGGAGTCATCCCCTCACCACAGGCCTCTCAGCAGGACTCTCCCCTCCATAGGGTGCTGACATCCGGGTCCAGACCCCCCGGCCTGGTCACCCGCAAAGTCACAAGTCCCTTGGCAAACCTGCTGAGGCGTGGATCAATCTTCACAGGGCATAGTTGTCTCTGCTCCCTGTCCTCATCCATGGGCTTTGGGGGGACACCTGTTTCACCATGGACTCCACCACGAGCTGCAGGGGAAACTTTCTCTTCACATTCTGCATCCCCCTGCTCCTGCGGGCCTGGCCTTGGCGTCTGTACAGCTTGTTACATCTTCTCACTCCCGCTCCGGTGGCAAAGTGCGCCTGCCAGCAGTTTTTTTTCTCCTGTATGTGATCCACAGAGGCGCTATGACCAGCTCTGATAGGCTTGGTCTCCAATTTGGCCTTGACTGTACCAATGTTTTCAAAACATGGGGCTTGCAAAAAGCTGTAACTGCAGCTTACAAAAGCCACTGAAGCAGTGCAGCTACACCAAACTGCAACATAAGGCTGTTGTTACTGTCTAGTCAGAGCATGTATGAGAAGCATCATATTGGATGATGGGAATCAACAAGTCTTAAACATCAGTCTATTAAAGTCTTCTCATTCAACACTAGGAATCTTCACTGATGCCAAAGCAAGTATATACAATAAACTCTTATGTTAGTTTTCCAGTAAATATTCTTGCATCCAGGAATTCTACTTCACAAGAACGTAGTTTCTTCTGTATTTTTCATCTGCTGTTCACCCTTTTGGGTTTTTTTTTATCAGCATGTTTTCAAGGTGTAGTGTTTTATGGTACCTAGAGTAGCCTCCAAGGTTATTAGGCTGGGGCACAGTTGCAAAATGAACCCAGCCAAACATTATATTTGTGCAGAGGAGAAAAAAAAAAAGCTCTTTCTACTCTAAAAAATTACATCACATGCAATCCATGTCACAGCTCAACAAAAAGTGATCAAAGAGGCTAAACACTTCATGTGGTTGGCAAAGAGAAGAAAAAAACAAATTTCACTGAATACCATTATTTCTAGTTAATCTGGCCATAAAAATCATTCCAGGAAGATGCTGTGAAAACTTACAGATAACCAAGCTGTGGGACTTTTAAGTGGTATCATTGTTCTCATTGATTAACACTTAAAATCCTTTTTAAACTGGTGGTGTAACTTAAGATCTATAATTTCTGAATATTGTGTGTAAGTTTAAAAAAAAATCAACCCAAATCGTTAAGCTATTCCTAGTATGAAGATATAGCAATAATGAAATTTATCCAAAGAAATTTGGAAAGTCAGTGAAACATCATGAAAACACCAGGTCAGATCAACGCAAATTAGCAGGTAGCTCTTATTATTTAATCTCCATTCTACATGGGAAAAGTGAGAAAAGACTGGGAGCATTTTTCTGTTTTCAGGAGGTGCATCAAAGTCTAGAGGTATCAACTCTGAATGTTTTCTGTAGTAGATGTGCACCAAATAATTATGAAGTGGTATTAAAGAGCATGTTTGTGCTGGTGCTTTTCCTCAGTTGTCAGATATTTGGGCAATAAAGGAATTTTGATGACTTCTCTTGAATATTACTCTACTGATTACTTTGCACTTACTTTAGAATGGTCTGGGTTGGAAGGCACCCAAAGGATCATAGAGCTCAAATCCCCCTGCCACAGGCAGGGCCGCCAACCTCAGGCCTGGTTGGCCAGGGCCCCATCCAACCTGGCCCTCTACCCCTCCAGGGACAGGGCATCCACCACCTCTGGGCAGCCTGTTCTAGCACCTTACCACTCTCTCTGTAAAAAAATTCCCCCTACTATCTAATCTAAACCTTCCCTCTTTTAGCTTCAATCCATTCCCCTTGTCCTGCCATTGTCTACCCTTTAAAAAAGTTGATTCCCCTCCTGTTTGTATGCTCCCTTCAGGTACTGGAAGGCTGCAATGAGGTCCCCCCACAGCCTTCTCTTCTCCAGGCTGAACAAGCCCAGCTCCCTCAGCCTCTCTTCATAGGGGAGGTGCTCCAGCCCTCTAATCATCTCTGTGGCCAACCTCAGAACCCTCTCCAACAGTTCCACATCTTTCTTGTATTGGGGCCCCATATCTGGACACAGGACTCCAGATGGGGCCTTATGAGGGCAGCGTAGAGAGGGACAATCCCCTCCCTGTCCCTGGTGGCCACCCTTCTTCTAATGGAGCCCAGGATACCATTGGCCTTCTGAGCTGCAAGAGCACACTGCCAGCTCATATGTTAAGTTTCTCATCTACCACAATCCCCAAGTCCTTCTCAGCAGGGTTACTCTCAAGAAGCTCTTCTCCCAGTCTGTATCTAATGTCTGGGATTCCTCCGGCCCAAGTGCAACACCTTACACTTGGCAGTGTTGAACCTCATTAGGTTCACCTGGGCCCACCTTTCCAGCCTGTCAAGATCCCTCTGGATGTCTTCCTTTCCTTCAGTTGTGTCAACCATACCAATGTATTTCCAGAGTGTGTTCTAACTTCTTAGCTTGCTTTCAGTTTTGGGTCTATGCCCTTGAAATACTTAAAATCAGCTTGCAAATGCAGTATCAGAACAATTTATATATAATTCTTAATCTGACCAGTGAGTTCCACCTACCATTTTACTATCAGTAAGCTTACTGGTTTTAGTGCACTTAGGCATTTGCTGTTGGATCATATGTCATGCAGAATCAGAGAAGCAGGGCATGACTTTGGCATTCAAAATCCCCGATTTGACATATATATATAACTAAAAATGCATAATCTTCATTATTACATGGAACTAAATGGTAACATTGGTTATAGTTGAATGTGGCAACCAGCAGAGAGCGACACACAATTCGATATGAATTTTAGGTGAAGCCGTTTTATTAGGTGAAATCACACAGATTCTATACCTTTATTACTGCAAACGTGGCAAGCTAAAAAACTGCTAATTGGTTGCACACACTGTTCACACCATATTGATTGGTTAGTAATTATAACGAGTTCTGATAAACCTATCTTATAGCAAAATATTGTTAGTTTACCTTTAATACCTAAAAACATACGCACACCTGCTGGTTTTGATCATCTTATTGTGGTTGGTTCTTAACATGTTCCGTTACTCCCAAATACCTTCCCATAACTGCTTCTTGGTTTAGGGTAGCCTGTACCCCTATCAACAAGGCCGCTGTGTTTTGAGAATGTGATTATTAGGATCCTCTTTGCATGAGTAACTTCTCCTTTCTCATGGGAACAGAAGAATATTGTCAGGGCCTAAATCTTGGGAGAAGAGAGCTAGGCCGCCGGCAGGCCTGCTGTCTTCCCTGACAAGTTGAACTATTAACTATTAACATTTACAGAATGAAATGCAAATCTTAAGGTTGAATGTTTAATATATTTGGGCTGAAAGCAGGGAAGGCATACTGGCAGGTCCGTAGTTTCTTAGACAGCCAATATGCTTTTCCTCAGTGTACTTGACAAGGTTTCTTTCGGAATACTGCGTGGAACATACGTGCTTAGGAATTGGCCTAACAACTCCTCATCACTTTTGATTTGGGGTACTGTCCAGAACAAAGACAAAAAATATTTTTTTTTTCTTCCTGGTAATAAAATTAGGAAACAGGAAATCTCATACTGGAAGTGTTTCTGTGCTGTAAAATGAAATCTGCAACTTCATTCGCATCCCCACTATGTGAACACAAGTGTGCAGACTTGCATTGGTGGCTGAGAAGCCTTGCTGTATTTGTAACATACTGTCTTCTCCTACATTTACCTGTAAGAAGCCAAGCAAACAGCACGTGCTTTTCCTCTGGCCTCCTTGCTTAGATGCTTGGAACTCCCAGAAAGACAAAGATAGGAATAGCTATACAGGTCCTGACAAAAGAGTTTTTCTAACACAATAGCCTCTTTTGTAGTAAAAAGCAGATGCCTGAGGAAGGATAAAAACAATGCAAACACTTCTGGTTCTTTTCCTTCTGTATTCTCCTAGCTTCCAAGTGTCTTCTATTCCAGGCTTTCCTGAACATCATATGGTTTGTCTATTTATTAATCCCCAGTGCTGCTTTTTTCCAGTACTTGTCCAGTTTCCCTTGAACTATATATGCTTCCTGAGTAACAGCAGCCTTTATCAGTCTGTGTCAGTTGCATAAAGAACTGCTGCTACTTGTTTATTTTTGAACCTGATAATTGCTAGCTTAATGTTCTCTGCACAGTAAACCTTAACCTATCATGCCTGTGCTGGCTATAATTCTGCAGATGTGTAACACATTTGCATTTCCTATTTTCTAAACTGAAGTATGTTGTTAACGTATTTCTTGGCTGACTAAAGGCATAGAACAGCTTCTCTATTTATTGCCCTTTGAAACTTTCCTGGTTTTCCTTCCTGAGAAGGAAACCAAAACTGCACACAGCATTAGCCATGTAGCTAAATACTGTACTGTGTGCTTTCTTGCTTTTTGTTCCTTTCCCAGTAATTTCTGATACTTGACTTGCTTTTTAAATCTGAACTGAGCACTGAGCTGTTCTCAATAATCTGTTGTAAATGCAGGGTCTCACTCCTAAGTGGTAACGATAAGCTCAGAGGCTGTTGTTTCATATGTGAAACTGTTGTGATTTATCTCCATGTGTATCATTATTTGTGCTGAATTGCATCTGCCATATTATTTCCTAATCTGTCTTACGTGTCTTTCAGCAGTTCTTCAGTTTGCCAGTAATCTTCCTACCCTCAGTAACTTCATCATTGGCAAATTTTGTCGCAGTCCCTTTTTTGAGGTTAATTATGAATAGGTCATAGGTCAAGCACCATATGACCCATTAAAGACTTTGTGGAGCGCCACTGGTGTGACCTATTACAGGAACTGGCTGTTTATTCACATTCCTTTTCAGTGGTTGTAAATAAAATGCAGTCCTGCCTCCCACTTGTTTTCTCATTCTGAGTATCTTTAGTGTCGCATATAGCATAACTGTGGGCCCTTATGCACAACCAAGAATCTAGTCCTGCAGAGAGCATGGCATTCTAGATAGCTTTTGGGATCCGTGACATTTGTAATTGTATAATTACATTTTAGAAATATAAGCTTAAGTCAGAAAATAACTTTACAAGAGATTGGAGAGTACTGGAATAAAAAGACAAACGTGATCCTTAAGTCTCCATCTTAACATCAAGGAGTTTTTATTTCTCAGGTGATTGTATTAATGTTAACCAAAAAAAAAAAAGTAAAAAAATTATTTATAAAAATGCTGAATGATGACAAGGCCAAAGCACTTGACTAAATAGAACTGTATCTGTAAGAAGTGCATTTATAATGTTCTTTCCCACCTGCTGGTGTCCAGCTGAGCAAATACTAGGTCAATCCTAGACTCACTTTTTAATTCAATCAACTAGTTCGCTCCAAGATGAACTTGAATGCTGCCATGGGCACATTTTTACTCCAGGGACTGCTCCCAGCAGGCTGCACCAGGTTGGGTCCTCCCGTTCTTCACCTTCAAATGCTCCCATCTACTATTGTGTGCTTAGAGTTTCACGGTATAGAAACACTGCAGCCCTCATTATTTGAATATAGTTTAAATGTAAAGAAAAAAAGCATGAAAAATTAGAGTAACCCAAGAATCAGCAGTGACCCATAACAAATGCTATGTGGTATGGCTGTAGGAAACCTGCTTTAAAGAGAACTAAAGCTGAACCATGGGGCTTTATATTACTATGCATGACCCAAGCTAGGGACTTAGGTGTGTCTTTAGTAGTGGCGATTCAACTCTTTGAAGCACAAATAGTACTTTTAAAGTTTGGAAAACAGAATTCCAAAGAATGAAAGGTGCGTAGAAGTAATTTTAACCTTTAAAAGAGCAAAGGTGATAACAGAGAATTGAAGACCAGTCTCCTAGCATCAGCACTAGTAAACAGTGAACCACTGAACTTTGGGTTTTATCAGCAAAGCATGAAGAACAAAAGAATGTACCAGGTTCCATTTGAACATTGTTTGGTGGAAATGTCAGTGGGCTATTTTTTTTATTATCTATGGTTTTACATGTGAGATGTTGATGTGTCTTTCAGTTTATGCAGAATAGTTTTCAGCTAAAACACATCATATAGTAAAAGCACAGTTGTAACTGTGTTGTTACCTGTTTTGCTGTCTTGTTATCTTGGGAGTGAGATTTGAAAAAAAATCGACCTTTAAAAATATAAAAAAACCCCAAAATCTAATTTTTTAAAAAAATTATACATAGTCATGGATTTTGAAACATCATAACCAACTACTTGCTGTGAGGATGTTGTGAAGTTGTAGGAAGAGTTCCTTAGACACAGAAAATATGTTTATCAAGTAGAAAGAGTGAAGTAAAACTGTAGTGCTGATTACTTCCAGAAAGTTGTAGGGATGCAAGGATAATTTAAATGAAAGCTGTAAAACTTCCAGGCCTGGAACAAGTCTGATGAAGTCTGAAAGAGCTCAGGAGTGTGGAGGTTCTCAAAGAGAAGTTGAAAAGAGACAGAATGACCATGGGTATGCCCTTAGCATAGAAGGAAGTCCTGTGGCTACATCTTTTCAATCTCACAGAGAAAACATACCAGATCTAGTAGCTGCTATTGGACAAATTACACCTTAAAAATAAGGTGCAACTTCCCAGAAATGAAGGTAAGTGAACTCTGATGTGGCATGCTAGGGAAATGGCAAACTGCCTACTGCTTTTAGTTGTTAAAATAAAATTAAGAGCATTTCTAAAATATGTAATTTAATCCAGTTTCTAGGGAAAAGCCTACAACACCTCTCTGCAGGGTGTCAGGCGTGCTGGCTGTAGCAGTTCCTTCTGACTGCAGAGTCCATGAAGGGCAGAGTAAAACAGCTCTAAGGAAAAGTAACGTGAAGAAAATTAGGAATATTTAGGATGAGTATCAGTGATGTTTCTGTCAGTAAGATAAATGGAAGCCTGGTTTCAGAGACATTTAAACATCACCTGATAACAAAAAACCCAAAACAGCAAAGCCAAACAACACAACTATTAATTATCTGAACTGAGAATCTAGGATACATCAAGTCGAGGCACTTTTATTATCACTTTATAAATATTCCCATTTTTTCCCCTCCGATTCTTATATGTGTGGAGAGACCAGCTCATAAAAATGGATCTCTGCAAGACCTCAGTGGTGTCATTACATGGGGGAGTGGGAGTTAAAAGGCTCAAAGGTAACTTTCCACAAAGGACATGCAAGGAGTGGGAGAGGTGGTCTTTGGCCATTCTGTGGGGGCCCAGGAGAGCATCCAGGAGGACCCCTGAGTGGGGAAGGGAGGGCAAAGAGGCAATGATGGTGCTGTGCCAGGGTCCTGCACTGGCTGGCAGCCCCCTCAGGTCCATCACTCCAGCCAGGGAGATGTGGCCATGCTCAGTGAGGGTCAGATGCAAGCCCAGTGTGGCCATATTAAAATATTTTGGACTGTTACAGTGGGGTTTTTTTGGCCTTGAAGCTGGCAGTGGTAAGACAATGAGGCTACTGGCACCCTCGGCCATCACTGCCCGTTGACGCAACTTGCCAGGGTGCTCCATGAAGTAGCTGAGTCATCAGCTAATGCTCCATCCTACTTCCCTAAACTCACAGAAAAACTCCTCATGATGTTTCTTCTTGCCTTCTCAGCGAGTTGCTTGGTACACCCTCTGGTTTTGTTCCCAAGCTAGTCAACAGGGGCAGATGATTGTGAACAGGATAAATGATAATTTTGGGAGGGGACAGCTAATCAGGGACAGAAAAATAGCCTCATTCCTGTGACCAGTGAACTCGGGTTGAACTCAAAGCGTATCCTGAGCAGCAGGTGGTTATTTACTGTTTGTGACTTACAGCTGGGAAAGCCACAGGATGTTACGAGAACGTGCACCTTACACATAAAGGTCAAGACTTTACAATACACATGCTGCAAGAACAATGTCAAGGAAAAATATTAATCACTTGCAAATACGGTAGTCTGGCATACAGGACATTTAATGAGGGATTTAAAGGAGAACCGTGTACTGGGCTTACACAGTTTAAAGTAAGAGATATAAACAAAAATATGTGGAGAAGCATTTCCTAGGACATACAAAAAAGAAGCCTTGCTATTCTCTCAGGGAGAATTCAGGATACAGTCTGAATTGTATATGATGTTGTATATATGGGAATACAGGCTGAAGTAAAGCTCAGGCTCTTTTCAGATCGAGCACTTTCCTAATGACAGAGTATTTATTTTGTTTAGCTCCACTGTTCAGGTGAAACCAGTCTCTGGGGAAGGATCAGCTCAGCAAGGTACATGCAGAGCTCCTTATTCCTACATGCAGTGATGGCTGCAGTCACACCGAAGGCAGAGAAGAGCCTATGGCACGTCTATGGACTGATAATCCGGCCTGTATTTATAGCAGGGTATCTCGGTCTCTGCATTTCACTGTTAAGAACAACATCAGTAGGAAAGCTGTTGGTCTGTCAGTCAGTGGCTGGCTGCTCTGGTTAGACGACTTTGCAGCGGCTGTTCCATTTTTAGATGTGTTGAGCCAAATTCAGCATTCACTTGCACCCTGCGATGTTTTTAATTGACATTAGTGAAGCAGCCATACAGGACATGAGCCAACACTGCATCTGGGCATTGTTCATCTTAACTGTCACCGAGTGGTGGACTTAAAGACATGATTTTATTTGGGCTGATACTTTACCCTTTGGAAGGCATCTAGTTAAAATAGGTTGTTTTCCTTAATCAAAATGTTAAAAAAACCCAACAAAATAAAAAATGAATATAATTTTACTTAAGCTCCAAAGATTTCCATTCACTGCACAGTGCCACAATGCACCATTTTCCTCTCTCCCCTCAATTTTAATTCTCTCATGAGAGGGGGCCAGGCTTCAATATCTTCCAATTTTTCAGCAGTCATTTCTGCAATATTTCCTCAAGATAATCAGGCACTAATCAATACAGAGTTTTCTTGGAGACTCATTTTTCTCCTCGAAAGAACTTTGATGATAGAATTATTTTGATGGGTCCTGGCATTTTGATATCTGCACAAGGAGCAGAGAGACTGGTGCTGCACTATATTCTGCATGGCCAAATCTGCTCCGTGCCCTGGTGCACAAAGCTCTGTGCTCATGTGTCCCTAAAATACCTTTTGAGTGTTACAGTGTGCAGCGTAGGTATCCAATGCATCGGCACATGCATAAGCCAATCTTATATGCAGAGATATCATGTAAATATCAGGGATATCCTTCATTCTTTGGAAATACAACTTTTATTTGCTTTTTATTATTCCTGTCTTGTGTCAAATGCTAGGTATCCAAGTCACATTTGGTATCTACTTCTAGATTTAGGTAAAATTTATTTAGGAAATAGGCAGAACTAAAATGACAGCTTTACCCTCTGTTCAACACACTGATATTTTTCTATCCCACCCTCTGTGATAAACAGCTGATATAACTTGATTTGTGTTACAGAACTTTCTACCCATGAAGGTGACTATGTAATTGAAGTTTGGGGTTTTTTAAATTTGGGGTTTTTTTTTTAAACAACTTTATGAGGAAGGTACCATTGTACTTTATACTTTTTATGCTTACTTTGTAATTAATTTTTTATGACCTTCTGATATTTGCAAAATGCAAAGCAGAAAGATAAATCCCCATTATCCATACAGGTTAGGAGATGATGTGCTTGAAAGCAGCCCTGAGAAAAAGGACTTGGAAGGTACTCATGGATGAAAAGCTGGACATGAGCTACCAATATGCATCTGCAACCCAGAAGGCCAGCTACATCCTGGACTGCATCAAAAGAAGTGTGGCCAGCAGAGAGAGACTTGGGGAATTGGTGGAGAGAGAAGGACTTGGGGATTCTGGTGGATGAGAAACTTAACATGAGCCAGCAGTGTGCTCTTGCAGCTCGCAAGACCAATGGTATCCTGGGCTCCATTAGAAGAGGGGTGGCCAGCAGGGACAGGGGGATGATTGTCCCTCTCTACGCTGCCCTCATAAGGCCCCATCTGGAGTCCTGTGTCCAGACCTGGGGCCCCCAATACAAGAAAGATGTGGAACTGTTGGAGAGGGTTCAGAGGAGGGCCACGAAGATGATTAGAGGGCTGGAGCACCTGCCCTACAAAGAGAGGCTGAGGGAGCTGGGCTTGTTCAGCCTGGAGAAGAGAAGGCTGCAGGGGGACCTCATTGCAGCCTGCCAGTACCTGAAGGGAGCTTATAAGCAGGAGGGGATTCAACTTTTTAAAAGGATAGACAATGGCAGGACAAGGGGAATGGATTGAAGCTAAAGGCAGGAAGGTTTAGATTAGATATTAGGGGGAAGTTTTTTACAGAGAGAGTGGTGAGGTGCTGGAACAGGCTGCCCAGAGAGGTGGTGGATGCCCCATCCCTGGAAGTGTTCAAGGCCAGGTTGGATGGGGCCCTGGGCACCCTTGTGTTGATCCAGGCCTGAGGTTGGTGACCCTGCCTGTGGCAGGGGGGTTGGAGCTCTATGATCCTTGGGGTCCCTTCCAACCCATGCCATTCTATGATTCTATGATCTAGAGAGGGGATTCTGGCCCTCTACACTGCTCTGGTGAGACCTCACCTGGAACCCTGTGTCCAGCTTTGGAGCCCTCAACACAAGAAGGATGTGGACCACCTCTCCTGTGAAGACAGGCTGAGAGAGCTGGACTCGTTTAGCCTGGCAAAGACTCTGGGGGGACCTTATAGCGGCCTCCCAACACCTGAAAGGTGCCTATCAGAAAGCTGGGGAAGAACTGTTCACAAGGGCAAGGAGTGATAGAGCAAAGTGTAACCGTTTTAAACTAGAAAAGGGAAGATTTAAGTTGGATATTAGGAAAAAATGCTTCACTATGAGTGTGGTAGATAAGTGGAACAGGTCACCCAGAGAGGTAGTGGAGGCCCCATCCCTGGAGATATTCAAGGTCAGGCTTGATGGGGCTCTGAGCACCCCGATCTAGTGAAGATGTCCCTGCTTACTGCAGGGGGGTGGACTTGATGACCTTTAAAAGTCCTTCCAACCTAACATGTTCTGTAATTCTGATTCTATGAAATACAAACACTGCTGGACGCTGTTACGTTTTCCACTAGATGGCACACAAACATTTGCAACCGCAGCTGCAGCTTGGTAAAACACCCCTCTTAGTTTTGCATGGATTCCAATAAATAGTATTTTAGGATCGATTCCCAGTTTAATGAAGGATTGGTGCAAATTAACCTTTAGATTTACTATTTAAAACATTTTAAAACTAGAAGGAAGAGTGAAAAAAGTGCACTATTGATTCCGTTCCTTCAGCTCACAAAAGAGAGAACTGAAGTTTAAGCACTTAACATTTTGTATTTGATGCATTTAACTTTTACTCAAATAGGAGACAGTAGAAAAAACAGCCATAGCAGAGTTTTCAGTGTGGCCAATCCATGGTAAGATCTTTTTCCGTTCATTCAGAGTAATGAAACGTGCACAGACTGTCCCAGAAACGGCACCAAGCAAAGTTCTGCAACCCCCTGCAGTTCATAACCACTTCAGCATTTCCCTTTTGGTGTTTATGTCGTTTCTGGCAGTGAGTCAGCAATCTGCAACGTTTAATACAGAAAAAAACCCAGCACAGTCAAGATAAGGGTGGCACATAGACTAACTGTAGTGTAAGAAGATACATCCCCCTAGGGGGGGACATGCTGATGGATGTACCAGGAACACATGTTTAACTGCCATCAGAGTTTAAAATACATGCCAAAGAAATAGCCACATTAATTAGCTGTGGTAGCTTAGGTAAGAATTAAGGCAACAACAACCGTTTCCAGGAGTGAAAACATAAAGTTGAAGCAGGATGAATTCTCCCACTTGCCCTCCTCTGCCAGGAGTTCGTTTTTGTCCACCAAATAGGTTTCTGGATCTGTTGCTTGTCTGTGGTCTCCAGAATGAGAGGGGAATAGAGGAAGCTTGAGAATTTCCTAAAGTGGGATATTTAAGGGGGTGGGAAAGAAGTGCCATGTTAAACTCTCCCTGTAGGTCGTGGTCTCTCAGGGACAACCTGTAGATCCCAGCATAATCAGATTATGTTATTGAAGGTTAATTAGTGAAAAGAGAGGTGTCCCCATCCCCTCCTCCCTGCAGTTCACCCACTAAGCCCTTCCCCAAATATTTAATAATATCATCATTTCATACTTCAGGGGGGTGGTGTTTTAGTGAAAAACCCAGGAGATTTCACAGAATCACAAGGTTGGAAAAGACCTTTAAGATCATCAGGTCCAACCATTCCTGTCCTAACCTAAACCATATCCCTAAGTACCTCAGCTACCCTTTTCTAAAAACACATCCAGGGACGGTAACTCAACACCCTCCCTGGGCAGCCTGCTCCAGGCCCCGACAACTCTTTCATTGAAAATATTTTTTCTACTATCTAATCTGACCCTGCCCTGGCCCAGCTTTGTGCCATTTCCCCTTGTCCTATCTCCTGTCACCTGGCTGAAGAGACCATCGCCCACCTCTCTACAAACTCCCTTCAGGTAATTGTAGGCGGTGATAAGGTCTCCCCTCAGCCTCCGCTTCTCCAAGCTAAATAGCCCCAGCTCCCTCAGCCGTTCCTCATATGATTTGCCCTCCAGCCCCTTCACCAGCTTGGTTGCCCTTCCCTGGACTCACTCAAGGATCTCAATGTCCTTCTTATGGTTAGGAGCCCAGAACTGGACACAGTACTCAAGGTGCGGCCTCACCAATGCCAAGTACAAATTAAAAGGTTTTCACTGTTCCCTAGAGGGATAAACAAGTTATGAACCTCTTGGGCAGGGAATCACGTGAATGACCACCAAACTCCACATTAGTTTTGTACTATATGCATCTAGGCAGTTAGAGCCACCTCAAAAGGAAAGTTCCTGATCTACTTGGCTTTGTAGTACTGATTTATACAAAGTACTAGCTAGGAAGGGTCACATGCTGTCCGCATTTAAACTGAGGCAAATTTGTCACCAGTTGCAGCAAGGATAAAGCCTGCCTGTTTCCAAGGCAGGAAATGCACATCCAGGCTACCTGCTTTTCAGCTTGTTTAAGGTGAATGAGTCCTATTATGAAAACTAACCAGAGGGAAGAGTAGCAAGTACAACACACCAGATGAAAGTCAAACTTTCAATAAGCTTTCAAATAGCTGAAAAGGGTTTTGTGTATGCTGATGCCTGACTTGACGGCATCAATACCGATCTCTGACATCTAGCACAGATGTTACAGCCTGCTTTCATAAAATTGAAGAATAATTCAGGTTGGAAAAGACCTCCAAGATCGTCTTGTCCAACCATCCCACTACCACTTATATTACGTACTAAACCGCATGGCAATGTAAAGGAATGTAAAATTCCAGATGAAAGGCAAGAGGCAGGAGGCAAGGCAAGAGGTAAAAGATAGGGCAAAAGGCAAGAGGCATGGCAAAAGGGAAAAGTGAAAAGGCAAGGCAAGGGGTAAGAGGCAAGGAAAAGGAAAGTGGCATGGCAAAAGGCAAGGCAAAAAGGCAGCTGCTGCTGCACCAATACACAGGGCAAGCACGGGAGCACTTTTCCTACAGTACTGGCTGAGCAGCACAAGTTTCAAAGGCTGCATGGCCTGTATACCTGCTGCTCTCTGGCTTTGCCAGACTGCCAGGGAGGTTTAGCATAGAGTGCCATGAAATAGTAAGAAACCATAACATAGAATAACAACCCCCCCTAAAATAATGTAATTTAACGTAAGAGAAAATTGTGTAACATGATATTGCATGACACTGCATAAGTAAACCAAACATTAAAAACTGAAGAAAGGATTACCAAAAAAATTGCCACAAAAATTGGGCACAATTCGGCAAAAATTGGGGCAAATTTGGCACAAATTGGGAACAATTCGGCAAAATTTGGCACAAAAAGGGCACA
>VZTU01030711.1:0-14985 GCA_013400835.1 Zapornia atra
AACTAGCTGACGCCACCTCTCGTTTGACTGCACATTATTGAATAAAGCACAGATAACCAATGTACAAGCAGAATATTGCAATAAATCTTAGAGAATACGCTAAGGATCTAGCAGAAATCCCTCTTTTAGTTAAAAATGTCTGGGTTTATCTTTCCTGTAGTATTAAAGCTTTGAACTGTTGCTCTTCAAAATGAGTTAATACAGTCTCCCTCAGAATTTCGTTTGTACGCAAAAATATTCTGAAAGATACATTCTTTTCCAAAAACCCATTAGACCAGGATCAGGTGGATCCTTGCAGAGGTGAAGTAACTCCTGATTTTGGCACTGAGAGCATCTTGGCAGCTACCTCTGATATAAGTGTTGTATCAGCTCTTTTGCAGAAGTTGCATGATGAGGAATCCCAAATCTTTCTTTAGAAAAACAAGTGATGGAGAGGAGTGGTTAGGAAAGAGGCAGTCAGAAAGAAATTAAATATTACTTGATGGTCATATGACTTGACAGGCAACTGGAAAGTAGGTGGTTTTGTTTGGGATTGTTTTCCCTTCAGGTAAGACACAAAAGGAAATGCCTGGCAACTGCAGCCCATTTTGCTCAGAATTTATGTTATGTATTGTATTACTTCATCAGTTCTCCTATTCAAACTCCTGAGTTAGAGGTCTAAAATAGTTTCTGGCTCAAAGAGGAAAGTCATTAGTTTAATACCAGTTTATTAATGTGTGGATGAGCTTTTATTACCAAGGCCAACTGTGGAAAAGGCACCATCAATTTTGCTTGCCCCTTCACCCCCCCTTCAGTGTAAGAAGACAGATAGGCCCACTGATTCACTGTGTTATAATTGTGTCCTAATGGCTTCACTATCTCAACTTTTACTCTCAACTCCCAGGGACTTCCCACAGTCCTCTCCATTGCCCGTACAGAAGTGCTTTCTGCTGGAGAATCATACTGAGCATCTCCTCTTCCTGATCTCTTGTAGCAAAAGTGTCCACAGCATGGGGTTGTGCGTAAAAGGTTACTTACTTTCATCAGTTGAAACTGCTGTCTTGTCAATTTTTTTAACTATGTTCATTAGGGAAAAACAGTAAACAATCTTACCTGTTCATATTCTTAACATTTATTAGTTTAGGAACACATGAGTATAATGCAAACTAAACTAATGACAAATTTATTTCTGTTACGTCTTCTAGAGCTTCTGATACTCAATGCCTGTAACAGTTTTCTTACTTGTCTCCAAAAATATATATTTCTGTGTTTTATTGCAGGTGGTGGCCACCAAGATATAGACAGGTATGAATGGATTTAACACAGATTAAAAAAAGGACTTTGGAATATAGTAATTTTCATAGTTATCTTAATTTTTTAATTTACTTTTCAATAATTTATCTTTATTTTGACAGCTAATGTATTTTCAGTGTATTTTTCAAGCTGTTGTCAACAATCTCTATGGGATGGAATGGGATAACTTTGGAAAGATGTTTTGAAGGACAAAATCTTTCAAATGTGCTTTGCAATGCAGTTCTCTACATTATCTTCAGTCTGTCATCTTGTTCTTCAGTTACCTATTTCTGTAACCACTGGCTGGAATTTCTCATTGTCAAAACTGAAAATTGTTATGTATTACTTTACAATTTTGCGATGTCACATTTCACTATCTTTACTATTTCCTTAGTGTTAGATCTTTTCTGAAAGGCTGAAAATCGACTCTTCTCTTCCTCTTCCCTCTGTGTGACAGACACGCTAACTAAATCTGTAAATAAGGAAGAGGAAGGGAATATCGTTTGAATTTAAGAGATATTAAATTGTTCTGATCTTTCTTGTTTTACTGACAAGAATTACAACAGACTCTGGAATTGCATTAAAAAAAAACAACCCACAACAAAAACCTCATTATACAGTTTATGTATAGGAATTTTTCCATAATGCAGTTACTGGAACACAGAAAACTCACAAATTGACAACTTTTTGCCGCTCCTGTTTCCCTGGTAGTTATTTCACACACTCTTTACAGTAATTTTATGTGTCCGAACATAGTCAGACTTACTTTTGTTAATATAGATGTGGTGTTTTGAGGAATAATTGCTCTCTGGGTGATCACACAGCTGAGGACTCAAATCCTTCTGCCTCCAGGTGATTGATTCTGAAGCCTTTTGTAGAACAGACCCAAGTTATGTCCATAAACATATATAAAATTAGGCACAGAAGGCTTGACTACATGGTAATGGTTTTCTTTCAGCACAAATTATTAGAAATGTTTTGGAGGTGCATTTTTTAAAATTAACATTCAAAATGTTAAAACACAGTAAGAATACAAAATATGGTCATGTTGTGTCTGTGAGAACAGCCCTTGGGAATGACAAAGGGGAGGCTAAATTCAGTGTTATGTGGATTTCTTTTTTATGAGAAATTGCGGCATCTCTTACAACTTGTCTTACATAGACATTACTATATGTTACCATGAAATTGCAGAATAAGAAATCCAGTTTTATCATGATTCATGCGACAGTAGGAATACAGATATAGATTAATGTTAATGATGGTTTAAAAAATAATACAAAGCACCTACGTAACTTTTCACATGTGCATTAAGGGATAAGATTTGCTAGGTAGATAGGTGCCAAATACAGTGAATAGTAGGTGTATAATATGTAAAAAAATGAGCATTTTTCCCTCTGAAATCCATTTTTTAAAAACTTTGAAAAACGGTAAATAAATAAAAAAACCCTAGCTACTATGTGTACTATTTGAAAGGTAGACCAGAGTTTTAAATTGTTATGGAAACTAAGATCAGACCAGTCACAGAATAATAATGCAGTCCTTCACTGTACTTGCTCCTAAGATCATTAAACCACCTTAGTTTCCAAGGCTGGTAGTGGTTAAGTGATTAAAGGAATTGCCACAAACAGCTGCAATTAAGCCAACTTGTAATTCTTTTGAAAACTGCATTAAAATAAAGAATCTTAGCAACCTCTACAAAGAAAAGTTGATTCCATACATTAATCCTGCACTATAAGATCTCTTTGTATGTCCTGCCATCTTCAAAAACTTGATGGGTCTGGCTGTGATGATATAATAGAGAGGAAAGTTACATATAATTTCCCTTTTATTTATCTTCTTTGAGACCAATGTGAAGACAAATCTGAAACAGAAATACTTAGGTAAATTCATCAGCTGAACTGCAAATATTTGTCAGTTCTACTTCACTGTGGTCCCAAATTATATCAAGACCTTGCTGTGCTCAGTGTAAATATGCAAGGGGCGAGGAGAAATGACCCTGTCCTGAGGTAATTGACATTTTACTGGAAGGTCTGCATAGCTGTTTGCAAACAAACACAGTTTGAACGCTGTTGTAATAGCAAGACAGTCTGCTGATCCAGAGGCTCCATAGGTGTGCTGGCCTCACGCTGTGCCTGATAGAATAACCTTCACTGGGATCCCATCGGGGGAAGACTCTGCATCTTACTTTAAGAAAAAAGATGAGAGAAAACATACCTCAAACAAAAGCTGTCCTGTAATCTGGAACAGCAGTAACAACCCATGGTTGACCCAATGATCTGTTACGGAAGCTGCCTTTTGTAAGCGTCCAATCAGAGATTTATCTTTTTTTATCCAGAGATGAATCCTGCATTGACTTTTTTGTTTGTTTTGAATGTATTGTTCTATCTCCACAGAGATGATCTAGCATATAGTATTTTATTATTCCACCTGCTAAAAAAACCTTACTGAAGTTTTTATTCATGTAATATCTATAACGAGTAAAAACAGAGAGATTCGTCAGTAAGATTATACTAGTCATTTTATAATTGGGGGTAGAACTCATTATATGTATAAAGGTTAATCACTTAGTACAAGGTGCAGTATCGTTCCTTAATTTTTGCAGATGGTAAAGCATATTGAAACAAAAAATCTTAGCACATAAACAAGTTAAAATTGCATGTCGCATTATTGAAGTTCTTTTTTTCTAGCTCTATGTTCAGAAGACTAATTCTAAGGGAACTTGGGCTGTATGCAACCTGTAAATTAGATTTAATTTTCAATTGCTTCTAGCCTATTTGTCTTCAGAAGCATTAAACTGACCCTTATAACACTAATGTATTAAGATATGCATCAAATAATGCTTGTGTTCTTAATGTAAATTATTTTTCAAAGCCAACTTGGTTTAAATCTTGCTTCCTAGTAAATGACGTAGTCATGTTTTCATATTAATTATTTTTATAAGGCAAATAGCTTGTAAACTTACACACCAGTGTGGATGTTAGAATCATAAGAGATGAGATGAAACATGATTTGAGTGCCACTGACCAGAAAAAAATCCACACTGAGGGCGGAATATTTCCAAGTTATACAACACAATTTAAAATCTATGGGACAAGAGCAGGGTTCACTTATTTCTTTTATGGTGGTGGCACTTACTTCTGAAAAGTGAACATAAAATGTGATTTGTTAAATCTACACTGTTAGGATAGCATGCCCGCTGTCACCAATTTGTAGCCTGCTGTCACCAATTTGTTATCTATTTCTCCTACGTATAGGATCCTTTGCTAGCACACACAATCTTTTCTTTTTTTCCAAAAGAAGTATTTTCAATGCAATAAGAGTTTTTATACTCCAATTCATGAATTAAGTGGATAAATTGAAAGTTAAATCCTCCAAAGCCTAATTAGCAAATTTGTTCCTTTGCTTTTTTTTGCACTTTGTCATGATCCCATGTCTTCCAGTTTTTTAAACCAGTATCTCCTGTTTTTTAAGCCAATATCTCCAAACCATGGAATCCTTTATAATATCTGAACACAGATCCTGACAGGCTGCTGAAAATGTCTCCACTTCATGCTGTTATCTTAGTCTCATGACATGAAAAAACTTAAGGTGCTCAGGTAGTCCAAAAGGACTGGAATGGGGTTACAGTTGCGAAGAATTCCTTACACATCACTTTGGAATAAAATCCTATTAACTCCTTCAGTACCTGCAGAGCAGACCCTTAGATGAGCAATGGTTAACACAGCAGCAAATGCAATCTTCCTGTCATATGTCAGGAGGAAAAAAGAAAGTATTTGCACAAGGGAGAAGATCTGGCAGTACTGGAATAGGTTTAACAGGCTTAACTCTGCCCTCATCCAGCACAAACTTGTGTGGCTCACGTCACCTATCAGGGTCACAGGAGCACACTTGTAATGTTTCCCCAATTACAAAGTTTCCCCAAGCCTGACTTTGCCACTTACATGTATGGTTAGGCATGAGATTCTGAACTATGAATTTTTTTTAACATTTTCTATTATCTTTTTTTAAAATATTGTCACTTTATTTCTTGATTTGCTGCTTTTGTTTCTGGTGGGGTTTGTGGTTTTGATTGGGAGGGAGGGGTGTTGGATTTTTTGTGTTTTCTAATTTGTTTTGGGTTTGGATTTGGGTTTGGGTTTTTTTCAAAAATATGGTACCAGTTACAAAATAGTGTAATGATATTTTTGTGAAAAATTGTAACTTTGAGAAAAGGCCGTAAGTGAACCTATTTTTTTAAAAAAAATAAAAGGGCCGTTGATTAACTTTATTAGTTTTGCTTTGAAAGCACTTTTTGTAGCTCATATTCATGCTCAGGGCAATACAATTCATTAGGAAAAACCCAACAAATCAAGGAAGAAATAAAAACCTCAGATCCTCCTCGTGAATGGATAGGAATTAAAACCACAAATTCAACATGACTCTTAGGTTATGACAGGTAGCACAACTATTTCATAAGTACAGTACAGAGCACGGGGAACTTCATTAGACAGTATATTTGCTTCAGCGGGAAACCTGCCCACACAAGCTTGTAAAATCAGAAAAGCTGCTAGAAGAGCTTGCTTTAAACATGCCATAACAATGACGCATCGCATCAACCACTATTGGAAATATTCTGCCTCTGCACAAAGAACTTGATTTTGTTGCTGACTGATTATAAAATTAAAAACCACATCATTCTACATAGGCCCGATTTACCTCTCAAAGCACAGTTTATTTCAGTGATGTTACAGAATTCTTTGTGTCCCAAAGTGTAATGCTTATGTTCACTTCAGGAGAACAGGGGGATGTGTATGCTGCGTGGCCCTCCCAAATTCAAGCTATGATGAGAAAGACTCTTTGAATTTGTATGCTATTTATTTTGTTTGTCAGGTGCATGTGGTCAGAGAGTAGGAGAAAGGACTTCTGAAGCTGAGATGCAGCAAGTGAGGTGGAACAGAAACTGTTTTTAATAGCAGCTAAAGATATGGAGCACCCAAAAGCTATAGAGCATGGAAAAAGGTGTTAAAAAACAAGATTTACATATTCCTTTCAGCCACTGTATTGCTTACCACTGATGTTCCCATACACCACAGGCTTTAAACTCAGACTACGGGAGAATCCAGAAGCAGAAAATAAGAAGCATTTCATACTTTATCAACCTTGTACTCACTTTGTGCCTTGTTATCAGTTATACTATTACATCAGTGTATCTGTTACCATTCCGTACTATTTCTGCCTTAAAACTGACAAAGTCAGATTAAACTCTCCTGCAACTGAATCAATTCTCTGTGGGTAACATGAGCAATGGGACATATCTTTTTTTCTCTCTCTCTCTCTCTCACAGTTACTTTAGTCAGTGAGTTACACTAGAAAATGTTAAAAAAATATATCTTTTATGTATTCAAATCAAAGTTTCATGATAATTGTAATTTAACAGAACATCAATTTAAATATATCTCTCTCCCTGTCTGAACTGCATATAGTCATACAAACTTCCCAGAACGCACAATGATACATCACTGTAAGTTTCTGGAATTCGTTTGGTGTCAAAGGCAAGCACAATTATTACATCACTTCTGGGTCAGCTGACACTGGTCTCATGCATATTCACCACACATTACACAACTGTTTATTAGTTAGCAGTAGCCTGGCGTGGTCTGAAATCCTGGGCTCTACCTTCAGGCTACAGAAAAAAATGCAGACTTGTTAGTAGGAATGCAGTATATAGACCAATAGTCCTGAAAAGTGCTTGATACGATAAGTAGGATGGTAGTTTTTCTGAAAAGGAAGCTGAGGGAGTTAGCTCTTATGCAATGCTAGACAGTCAAAGGAACAGCTAAGAGCTGGTTTTTGGTTATTCAGTCCAACTGCATACAGTAGACTAACTCTTGTCAAATGGCAGACTAATAAAATGGGCAGCATCCCTTCTCATACAAAACCTTAGCTCTGTGGAGAAGGACCAGGAGGTCCTGGTTGATGACAGGTTGGCTATGAGCCAGCAGTGTGCACTGGTGGCTAAGAGAGCCAATGGGATCCTGGGATGCATCAGGAAGAGTGTGTCCAGCAGGTCGAAGGAGGTGATCCTCCCCCTCTACTCTGCCCTGGTCAGGCCCCACCTGGAGTCCTGTGTCCAGTTCTGGGCTCCCTGGTATAAAAAAGACAGGGACCTCCTGGAGAGAGTCCAGAGAAGGGCTATGAAGATGATTAGGGGCCTGGAATATCTCCCCTATGAGGACAGGCTGAGTGAGCTGGGACTGTTTAGTCTGGAGAAAAGAAGACTTAGGGGGACCTAATTAGTGTTATAAATATCTTAGGCATGGGATGAAGGGGGAATTGGCCAGCCCCTTTTCAGTGCTCTGTGGGGACAGGACAAGGGGCAATGGCTGCAAGTTGGAGCACAGGAAGTTCCGCACCAACATGCGGAAGAACTTTTTCACAGTGAGGGTGACAGAGCCCTGGGACAGGCTGCCCAGGGAGGTGGTGGAGTCTCCTTCTCTGGAGATATTCAAGACTTGTCTGGATGCCTATCTATGTAATATGAGATAGGGAGCCTGCTTAGGCACAGGGGTTGGACCCGATGATCTCTCGAGGTCCCTTCCAACCCCTACGATTCTGTGTGATTCTGTGATTCTGTGATTAGAGTCTTTGAGTGACAGAAAGTTACAAAAAGGCATTTTGCTCCAATGATTACAGCAAAGTGAGCTTTATACTGGAACATCAACTTGACAGATACATACAGCTACGACATTGTGATATTTACTGACATTCTGTCCTGAAAGGTGTTTGACCATAAATTTAAAAAAAAAAAAAATTTGTAAACTAGGATTTAGGGTTAAGCTACTAACCAAAAACCAGAGGGTTTTCCTGGAAAGTCCTCCAGAAACAAAAGACCACCTGGCTTCTTCAGTACATACAGGATTTCTGTTCTTCAGGTCATGGTAAGAAACTCTCCTCCACTGTGTATCAGATACCTAACCTTTCACTTCGCTTCTGAATGTATTGGTGCTGCCCCTGATATTTAACATCTTTGGACTTATTTTCATCAGAGAAAACAGAATATTTAAAATGTATGGTGAAGTGGTAACATCTTGTGGTAATGTCCAGGTAGCTAATCATTCTTTGGAATGGATTATCGTAGAACCAATACACAGTTCAAACAAAAAAATACTGGTGCTTAGTCCTTAATTTTTACTCTATTTTTTAACATACTGTGCAGAATTTCAACAAAATTCAGCACTCAACTTCAGAACGTAAAGATCTTTTCAGAAGCTAATTTTCAGCTTGGTATACTGACCCAGAAAGTAGCAGTCTAAGAAACTAAAAGCTAAAAACTTTTAAGATGTATTTTGAAGTTAGCAATCTTTGAAAAAGAAAAATGAGTGATTCCTCAGAGTATAAACCTGTCAGTGATTGAAAGATGTAATTTATTTTCTCCTGAAATATGAATTGTGGGTGGGCATTGTATGATCATCAATGGACTGATGACTTTGCTTTGCAAAATAATTAGATTTCCTCTATTACTTTATTTTTCATTTACATTTGTTAACTTTTTTCTAATAAGCATGGATTTTCCATACGATGAAATATGCAGGCCACTTTTCTGCTGTGTATACCTATGGACCCATGGCTTTAATTACATCCGAGTAATGAATTATAAGGATTTTTTTTTTGTAAGTTGCATAAATTACTCTCATAACTGAATACCTATGAATACTTAATATATACCAACTTAAAATATACTTCTTGTGAGAAGAATATTATTAATTGCATTATTTGAAAGACAGGAAATTACTCACCTAAGGTTATGTGGCAAAGCAAGGACTGAGTCCTGATCCCCAACTTTCAGATGATGTAATGAGTAATGTTAACAGTATGTAAGAAGATATAGGGAGGACTTGAGGGAGACTGTCACTGAAACATGGAGAAACACAGCCCCCATGTTTGACACATTCAGTGCAACAACAGAAGTAATGTTTGTCCTTTGTCAGAACCTGTCCTCTTTTAGATTTTTAACTGAGGTCCAAACTGAAAATTAATGTACTGAGATACAGTGAGTGTCTTAATGTATGACACGGTGGGCAAAGTTTTAATCCCTTTTTTCTTAAAAGGTTAACTAGGCAACACTGTAAATGTGTATACATGCATATATTTCTTTATCTATATATATATGCACACATATATCTTTTCTGGTGAATACATAAATGTTTAGGAAGATCTGCATGTGTGAAATTTTAGAAGGAAAATATACCATGCCAGTGATACAGAAGTTTATTTAATAGGAAAGTTTTATAACTCGTCTTTATTTTGTTTATGTGAATATGTACATAATACAAGCACACTTTTTTTACCTTTTTTTTTTTTAAGCAAACAGAATCTTAAATCCTTGTTATTTAAAATACAATTTTCCACTGGAGAAGATAGTATATTTGCATATTTATTAAATATATTTTACCCAGAGAATTCATAACTATGATGCTGCATCTCATTGAAAGTCTATGTCTCCAAGCTGCTGAGGTCATTAGGTAGAAAATTCTGTACAAAAATATGATATGTATTGGCTACATTTAGAATAAACTATAATAGGAGCTGGTAGAGATTTTGAGCCTTAGGCCATAAAATTCAACAAATACAATCATTCTTCTGGTAGCATTAACATTAATTCAGTTTTGGAAAACTGAGTACCTAGGCACACTGGTCAACTCTTAAAATTCAGTATATTTTGATAGGTAGCACATAATTGACTCTGAAATGTTTCATTTGTTCTTTATTCGGTGTGGATGGTATGTCAAATCAGTATGATTTAACTATGCATAAATTCTGACATTTTAGGGACAATGACTATGGACAAAACTCATGAAACACTATGACATTTCCCAAGTTTGGTAGTAGTGTCTTCCAGGTTTCATTACAGACTTCCTGCAGATAGATCAGGCCATAGTGCCAGATCAACTGGTGGAAAAGGTGAGGAGACAGGACATCATAGTAGATCCACTGAAAATATTTCCAAAAAGGTACGGCTTATTTGCTAGCTTGTTCTCTCAGAAGTACTTACCTCCATTTCCTACAGTCAGGCACAGATGTAGGAGGCTACAAGTTGATAGAACAATTTGAATAACTTCCTTTTTCTGCCACCATGGCATTTGGAATCAGGTTTCTAAAATATTTTTTCCTGGACATGAAGATACATGGCTACTGGGATGTTTACAAGAACACACTAACCCTGGAGAGCTCATGTGCAGAACTGCTTACGTCCCAGTTCCATACTGGTGGCTTTCATGTCATCGTCCCCTACTTGGACAGCATGTGCATTTCAAATTTTCAAATGGGGAGATGCTAGGGGAAAAAAAAAAAGGAAAAAAAAAAAGGAAAAAAAAGAAAAAAAAAGATTTGCAAAGAGAGATAAAGAATAGACCTGGATAAAACACAAAATCCTACCTTTTCCTTCTTTCTTGACAGAAAATCTGTGCAAAACAGCATAGCATGAGATAAAAAGAGAGCAGATAGCAGAAGAAAAATACCTCAGCACACAGCAGAGAGTAGGATATTGTCAGGAATCTGTCTATGCCAGAGTGAGGACTCAGACGTAAGCACAAAGGGTGCATACATTACTGCAACAAAGCAAACATATTTACACATTTTCAAAGATATGACCAGGTAACTGCTAACCTGCTGAATACTGTAAAATAATCAAATGGCTAACTAAAGGATAGAAGATGGAGAATTTTTTTAAAAAAGTATAATTTTTATGGGGTGGTTTCAATCATAATACCATTGTCCTGGTACAAGGCTGCAGGGTCACTGAAACACAACAGTATGAGTTAGATCAGAGCCTGGCTGAGCACTGGCAGGAGAACCCTATGTTTCGGCTGTAGCCAGTAGGTAAACAAAGGGAAGGCACCAGCACTGTACGAACTGGCTTTATCAGCAGCCCTGTGCAGCTGGTCGCACAAAGACGGGCCTGGCAGTGAGAATGCACCTCTCCCCAGCCGCCTCTCTCCGTGATTCAGTATGGTTACTGCAGACACCCCTGTATCTCTGAATGCATTCGCTGGAAGGATAGGATTTGACTTTATGACTAAGATATTTACAGTCCTGTCAAAACCCTGACTTTCTTTTGTACTATCAGGAAGAAGTACATATCCTTTGGGAGGGTAGAGTGCTCTATATGAAAATGGTTAACTCAACAGAAAGATACAGCAGTGAAAAATGGGCAGTAAAGAAGGAATTATACTGGTGAATCCCATTTCTTTGTGGCAGAAACTGATAGCTGTCAGGTTGATCAGTGATGATGACAATGGCCACAGGTCTATGTAAAGGAGTCCCAGAGCTTGCATCACTCTCAGTATCTCAGTGAATTGACAGGTATGTGGTTTTTGATACAACCCTGAGTATGACTCTAGAGGTAGTTGAAGAACTTATTTGAAACATCAATCTTTAATGAACACTGGGAATTTTTCCAGCAGCCTAGAGAAAGAGAAGTTTTTATTTAAGTTTTCCAGGTTCCTGACAGAATATCAAAGTTGTCCTAATAAAAATATTTCTACCCTTACAATGTATATTTTTTCAATGTTTTAATCCATTTTTATTCCTATATATAGAAAGAAAAACTAAAAGTCTTTTAATTACTCTACATACAACTATAGAATTGTCTTGGTTGGAAGCGACCCTTTAGATGTCTAGTTTTAGATGTCGAGTTTTAGATGATGGTTTAGTCCAACCATCACCATAACCTGCCATCTACTACTAAACCATGGTCCTCAGCACCACATCTAACAGTCTTTTAAATACCTACAAGAATGGAGGCTCCATCACCTTCTTGGGCAGCCCATTCCAATGCCTAACAACCCTCTCTGTGAAGAAGTTTTTCCTAATATCTAAATCTAAAATGACGTAACTTGATGCCATTTTATTTGTGGAAAGAAAAAAGATGCAAGTCAGCAGATATTATACCTTTGCTTCTTTCAGCTGCATCATATTCCCCTTGATTACCTTCTCTAT
Organism: Zapornia atra; assembly: GCA_013400835.1. NCBI lineage: Eukaryota > Metazoa > Chordata > Aves > Gruiformes > Rallidae > Zapornia > Zapornia atra. The sequence continues at coordinate 12,250 of VZTU01030711.1, forward strand.
CTAATTTTTCTCAAGTCAAAAATAAAATATCAGTTAACTTATGTAGTTACAAAAGATACTGTTGGAGGCCTGAGCCTGGCAAGAAGTTTTAACCTGCCAGACCCACCCAGTCCCTGACAGAGTTCTGCCCCAGACATTGATTTGCCTTGCTCAGTCTCCAGCCCTGCCTCTGTCCCTGCCCTATCCTCAGACCTCTGCTGTAGTCCTGTCTCCTGCTGACCCCAGACTGGAGTCTCTGGAAGGACCCTGGACCTGACCCTGTTTGGCCTGGGACAGTCTGGGACTGTCAGCAGACCTTGCTATCAGCACCCTGGTCTGCCCACCCTGCCCACACCTCACACGATGGGGCTGTTGAGAGGAGTACTGCTCCTGCCTGAACTTGCTGACAGCTTCTCCCTTGCTGAGCAACCCCACTCCTGCTGCTCCCTCACAAAATTTTAGGTATGACGGAGTTGTGTAGGAAGCAGTCGTCTGATGCTTTGTTGTGTTGAATTTACCTCATTTCAGTGCAAGTAAAGGATGCTTTTAATGTCAAAGAAGACTAAATAAAATATCTGGTATCTTCCCATCTTTCAGTGTTTTTTGTAGCTATTTGGAATTAAATGCAGCGGCATCTTATGGAATTCCCAGTATTTTGTGAGACAGCATTTTTTCTTTAGGGATGGAGTTAATTTTGTACTGGGTGCCCCACATCCAGATTTGTGCAAAATGCAAAACTCCAGGAAGTTTACAAATAGTGAACATTAAAAATAAAATGCTGATTTTTGCAGAAGAACTATAATCATTCTTTACCAAGGCAAGTAAAGGGTGTACCTTCAAGAATCATTGAATACTGTCTGAGTTTACGTTGTGATCTATCACTATATGATGTGAATTCTTAATGCAAAACTCCAGTGTAGGAAAGTTGCTGTGTGAATGTTATACGTTCTGATTTTATAAGACCTGAGAGGCTGCTTCTTCAAAGGAAGAAGAAATAAAACACATGGGAATGGAGATAGCAGTTTATTGGGCAATGGCCAAGAGTACCTGAACTGTTAGGGATTTTGGAAGTTCTGCATCCTGTCTTGGGGCCTCCACTACAGGGTTAATGATGAGTGAAGTGAGTTCAGCAGAAGGACCCCAAGCTGGACAGGGTCTGGAGGAGTTGTCCTACCAGCAGTGGCTGAGGGAGCTGGACTTGTTCAGCATCAAAGAAAGTTTGGAGGGACCAAACGGCAGCCCTGCAGCATCTACAGGTGGTCATCAGGAAGACAAAAGTTCTTCACAGCAGCTCATAGTGGAAGGCTGAAAGAGGACAGGCACAAGTTGAAACAACATATTCAGGTCAGATGCCAGGAAAACCTCGTCCTTCAAGAGGACAGCCAAGCTGTGGAACAGGCTGCCCAAGGAGGCTGCACACTCTCTGTCCTTGGCAGTTTTTGAGACTGCCCTGAGCAATCTGGTCTGACCTCAGAGCTGGCCATGCTGTGAGCAGGAGATTGGACTAGAGACCTCCTGGGGTCCCATCCAGCCTGGATACTGCTTTGGTTACATTTCATTTCTCATTTAATGCAGTAGTAATATTATAGCTGGCAATAATATGGGTCATAATATATTGTTCATAACAATATGGCTCATATAAATCAATTAAATTGATGTAAGCATCAGTGAAATATTTCATTTTAGATAGAACCCACCAAGCCTGGTTTGAACCTATCAGCCTAACACAGGGCCAGAGGGTGGGCAGAAGGAGAAAAAATCAAAAACCAGGGAAGTATACATACAAAATTCCAGACAGAGAGAAAAAAGACTTTGTATCTTTTATCTTTTGTTTAAGACAAAAAAGATTCTTAAGTCTCAAGACAACACTTTTCAAGACAGATAAAATATTCCTTTGAATTTTCAAAAGTGGCATCTTAGATTTAAAGTGAAGTGGCTGAAGTGTCATTTCAGATTTAAAATAAGAACTTGAGCAAATAATTTTGCTGCAGAAACAGGACAGTTTACACAAACTGGATAAACAGTGTGTGGCAGTTTAACATTTGGAATTTCTAAGAAATTGTTTCCTCAGAGTTATGCCAGGGACCGCAATCAAACAATTTTAGTCTCCCTCTAAGTGCCTGATATATATTTAATGCATTTGCAGGCTTGGTGAGCTCTGTAGAAGCGTTGGGACAGTAAGGAAAATATTTTTGTTAACATCCTTCCCACAAAACCGGTGGCAGTTTGTTCATTCGCAGCTTCAGAAAGATTCAAAGTTTGGTGAGTTTTTTTTTTTTCCCGTTCCTCCATGCCCCCTAAAGCATTAATTTGCTGCTTTGGATGACTTTCTAAAGCTCATAATTGGGCCATCCGCAGGAGCTAATCAGCTATCACAACCCCCCGTGCAAACGAGGATCAGGGAGACAAGTTCGCTGCACAGAAGCTGAAGAAATCCGGCTCCCTCTCTCCTTTTCTTTTTTCCTTCCTTTTAAATAATAAAACGAGCAATTAAAATTATCGGAGCAGTTTAACTTTACCCTCTCCAAAAGCTTTTAGTCTCTGCTTGGGGACGGGGACGACACCACCCCCAACGCCCCCCTCCGTGAAAACGTCCCGCGGCGGCTCCCGGCCCCGATGGCTGCCCAGCTGGCGGACGGTGCTGGCCAATAGGCGGCGCTGCAGCACCGCGAATGTGCACGCCGCCGGCCCCGCACCCCCTCCTGCCCGCCCGCCTGCCCGCCCGCCTCCCCCCGCATCGCCAGCCGCTGCAGAGGC
>VZTU01030711.1:15033-59386 GCA_013400835.1 Zapornia atra
CACCGGCTTCCTCCTTGTTGCAATACACAGGCACCCGACCCGTTTGATTTCTTACCCCCTAATGCCAGAAACATGGGGGCGGAGGGGGAGGGATTGGGAAATGCACTCTAAAAAATCTTCATTTTTCAATAATTTCGCAGCTTATTACAGCTTGTCGGTTCTCACGTCGCTGATGCTCGAATTCAAGAGGTAGAATTAAATTCAAGGCTTTTACCGAAGCTCCGGCAGTGGCTTGCTTTAAATGGTGCGAGCTTTTCTGGAATGGGACACAGAGGAAAATTGGCTTTGTCTGTTGATTTATTTGTATCTCGATTTAAATTTTTTTAAGAAAAAAAAAAAAAGTTGTGTTTCGTTGTGGCACAGAGTGTTTTCTTTCCTGAAGGGAGCACGAAATACTATCTTTTTGCATAGTGCCATCTGAGTGAGTCTATCGTTTGTGTGTCTTTCTAAGGGCATTGTTAATGTAAAAAAGAAAACACTGCATCGTAGCTGAGTTAATATGAGTGACAAAGAAGCTGCTATGGTATAAACTTTTCCCCCAAAAAAAACACTTTTGTTGAATTTCTGCCTCATAAGTAAGCGGTGTACTTGCAAACCACTTGTGATCACACTCCTGAAAATAAATCGCTGCTCCAGATACTCTATCCTTCCAAATAACATAGTGTGCTTATACATTTGACAAATTGCATCGCGTGTTTCCTGGTGATCACAGAAGAAGTAGGAGATTATAAAGACACAGAATTTCTGGAGATTATTCCCCCCACCACCATTTTTCAATACCCACTGTCATTATTTTCTTCCAAGTTTGCCTCACAGCTGTAGGATACAACGTATGGAGTGAACTCACAACGCAGCATGTTCCACTCTGGATTTGATCCGATTCGGGTATTTTCATGGTTTGTTCAAACACACTCTGCTGCAAGGAATAGATGTTAAACACCTATGGCTTTCAAGCAGCTCTGCATAAACGTCTTTACTCAGATCAGTAAAGTGAAATGGGCTCAAAATGCGTTAGGTTACTCATACGTAACAATACAGATTAAAACAAAAGTAAAAATTTCTTCCAACCTGCTTTCCCTTTACTCATCTTCCATTCCCCAAATGCATTCCCAGTATGTCAGCTTTTGGATTGCCTGATTTAATTTTGCAGCTTCAGTGCCTAGCAAAGTCTAATCTTCTGTGTGAAACACTGCTCCCCATTGAGGCAGTGCCAAGAATACAGAGATATATAACCCTGGTTCCACTGTTGTACTGTCTCACCATGCACAAATCAAAAGGGTCAACCTTAGACCATCCACTGGCATTCACCTGCACTTACAGCAGATAGCAGGAATGCTTGCTGGATGCTGGGTAATGCCAAATAGAGGCAGTGACATCTCTGATCCCAAATGAATGACAGCACTCTTTTTGATCCAACATCGGAACAGAAAGTTGATATTCATTTATGCATGTGTTCCCTTAGCAGTTAAAGATAGTAATTTTCTGTGTACTTGCACTAGAAACAGATGCTGGGAGTTCAACATTTGCTTTCAGAAACCAGGGGATATAACCACCACACACCCCTTACATTAGTTATGAGAAATTTTTCAAGCTTCTTTGCCAAATTATTTACATGAAACAATATGGGTTTCCACCCTATGTGTTTGACTGGACATTCATGGGCTAGTGAATTAATGTTCTTTCATTCATATGAGGCTTAGAATATAGAAATGTATGACTGGGACATACATTCAGTGCCTAAGACAGGAAATATGGTACACAGTTAGCAAGGTACCAGAACACAGGAAAATCACTCCAAGAGTCACAAAAATCAAAGAAATTAGAGCCAGAAAGGATCTTGAGTTGTTTACCCTTTTCCACCTGATAAATGTTTCCCTAAAATCTAAGAAAGAAAATTTGTCCTAGTCGCCAGCTTGAAAGATTTTTGGAGGAATGATCAAGGAAGCTGTTGTTTTGCTTTCTGTAGCCGTTCAGAAGCTTGCTCATTCTTTGCAAGTAAACAGATTATACCAAAGACATCTGACTCCATCCCTACCTTCCTCCTAAGCGGATCAATACACAGTGTCCTCAGCTTTGACCAAGTACTCTGGTCAAAGATGGTAAAATTATGCTGCGAAAGTTCATCTTTACCTTGATTGCACCAGGTGATGATTTCAGCATTTTTCTGCCAGACAAAAGTGACTAGTCATCTTCACATCTCAGGAGAGATGGCATGGTTGCAGTTCATGGGTAAATGAAAACTACAGGGTGGCAATAATTCCTGACGTTAACTAGATGCTGGCTGTGGATCAAGACCCTTCAGCTTAATCTGTCTTGCACCATTAACAACTTAGAACTGTCTGTACTTTGTAACGGTATATGCAGAGGTTTTCCTTGATGCTGCTGCTTTTAGATTAGGTGAATTTTATTTATGTAAAGGGTGTGCCTGTGCTAGGAATGCCAATGGAAAGCGTCTATGTGCCTCTTCATATGGCAGTGACGAATGTTGGGAAAATGTGAAGCTAGTATTCCACACGTGTTAAAAGCAGATGGGAAATACACTGTCATGATTTTGATTAAAAAAATAGATTTTTTAATTCTGCCTTCTCTGTAGAAAAAAAAAAGGGGAGGGTGCTATTTGATATATAGTACCTTTTTTTTCCCCACAAAAATGCTTTAAGAATTATTTATTTGTTTGATAATTATTTCTATGCTTATTTCTTTTTCTCTTTCAGCAAAGCAGCCACTTGCACCAGGAACAAATTCAGCCGGTGCAGCTGGCTAGGCTTTGCATCTCTGTATTGCTTGCTGTCGCTCACAACTTCTTTCACCTCACATAGCTGCAGTTTGCAAAACACTGGTATTCCCCTATTAATTCTCCACCTCCTTTGAATATGACAGTTCCACAAGGTATCCTGATTCTCTTGCAGCTGTTACAACCCTTGACTGCAGCTCTCACAGGCTCATGCTCTTAAATATAGCCTATAGTAGGTGTTGTTTCCTATGCACCACAACTGCTTGTGTGATATAATACCTTGGCAGTATCTTGTGCCATATGGAGCACTACAAGCTGTTGAGCAGAATCGCTGCCCATGAAAAGCTGTTTTGAAGATGTGTTCTTCTGAACATATATTTAATGTTAAAGGGTAGAAAAAAGCCTCAGATTAGAATTTCAAGTGGTGAGGTTGTACCGACTTACCCCAGTGGGGCATCAAATCCTTCAGGCTTTTCTTTTGGTTGTTTTCAACACGGATATATTCACAATAACCTAGCGACCAAGATAAACTTACCAGACTGCTCAGGGTCTAATAAAACTTGCAACCTCCATTGCTGTCAGGAAGAGATGTGGTTCTCAGCTGCAGTATATCATGCTCTAAGCTGAGCAGAAAATCCCCCCTTTAACTTTTTGCTAATGTGTAAAGTATTACATCCACAAAAAGTGATATTATGTTTTCAAACATAAATATAACAAAATGGCAGGCAGACTGTAGGTAAAATAATACTGAACTTAGTCTGCTATATTTTATATCAGTTGAAAAAAGACAAAACTCTGCAGAATCCAAAAAATGATGCTGGGGGCGGGGGGGGCGGGAGGAATGGTGGGAGAGTGTCCTGTAACTTCTAGGCCTATTAATTATTAATATGATTTAAATAAAGGTGATTCATGTTCTGTCATTGTCACATTAGCTCAAGGGGAGCTATTGTTTCACCTTTATTGTGGGCTGCTTTTCTTTCTCTTTGCTTTCATAGCATATCTTACTCCCTTTCCTGTCTTGTTTCATTTTTTTGTGTGAAGCAAAATCGCTGTAGAGGATCCAAAGCTAATTACGTCTTCATTAATATCAGAAAAGCTATCTTAATAATAAACAGAACAATCAGGAGATTTAAATAAGAGGAAAGGTAAAAATACAATAAAATACGTATTTTTATAAGAAAAAAATGCATGCCCAGAGGAAAAATCAATAATTATACACACTTTAATCTTTACGGTTTTATGCAAATTAGGGTAAAAAAAATCTCAAGCAATATAAATTAACAAGAAAGACCAGGTGTTGAGCATTAAATAGCTAATTCCAAAGGACCTATGCTGATACATACTGCAAATAGAGCTAAAAATTATTTGCACAGATGTATACAATTTAATTTGGCAAATAGGCAGGGCATTTGACTTGATCTGTCTGTTGCCATTGGCATACACAGATTTTATGATGCAGAGGGCTAAAGTTACCCTTACTGATGATTCTGAAAATGCATTCTGTGTGCTGGTGAGTAGTCTGTGAGTTCATAATAAATAATCTGTGTTATTCCATGCATGCTAGTCTTTAAGAAATTTTAAAGCAGTAATTGATGCCTGTCAGTGTTTCAGAAAGTTTTACTGATCTAGCCTGATTCCTTTCTGGGCTATGGCACTTCACCAAAATTCATTACTTGACACGTTGTGTTAAGTCACATCTTTTAAAAAGACAACAACTTTGGCATTGAAGACTTAAACTGAAGGACAACCATCGTATCCCAAAGTAATTTGTTTCAGTGTTTAATTATCCCCAAAAGTTGGAACCAATCCCCAAGGAAATTAACCCATGTTACACACAAAGTCTATTGTGTATGTGATGAAAGGCCTTACTCCCTGAGGAAATACTGTGATTTAAGGAGTAAGAAATAGAAGATGCAATCTGTTATACAAAACTCTGGTGGTACTGACTAATCCATGGCATCTTATTATTTTGGGGGACAAAATATTTTCAATGGACATTTTGAGTAACAGCCTTCTTTAAGCATTTTAAGTAAGGTCAATGATTATACTATTTGTCTTCACTGAGCCTTATTATATTACTATATATATGCAATGCATATAATGTATTCTTACAAGTTATTTGTACTGCATATATACTTTAAAGAGGGAAAGAAATGAAGGGAGAGAGAGGGATTTCCTGTCTCTTGAAGGACAACAGGGAATTCAAAGCAAAGAACAGAAGTTGCGTTACTAACTGTGATGTCATGGTGTTTCTGAATTTGTAGTGTAGTTAACTCAATGTTACACAGACCTTTGTTATCTACATGTAAAATGCTTTGAAAATGCAGAAAAGGATTGGATTGCTTTTTGTTTTCCAGCTTGAAGCCTCATCCCACTAATAGGACTCTTGCCGTTTATTTCTAAATGAGCAAAATAAGGTTTTAGCTGTTCTTAGTCAACTAAAATCACTCTAAATTTACAGTAAGTATGCTATTTGACAGCACAGCAGATTCTGGGGAAAAAAATTAAATATACACTTCATTGATTAAGCGGCTTAAAAATCACCAAATATATGTTAGTATTGATCCCATGACGGGGACTATTGCTGGCTTTTTCATTCTTTTATTGGCTTCTAACAAATTTCTCCAGAGTTCCCTTATATTTCTATAGTGTCTGACTTAGATATAACTAAGGATCAGGATGTCCAAGGGCATGTTCATGAAATACTACAAATTCACAATACAGAGATTATATGGTAATAAAACAACTTGATAGGAAAAAAAATCAGAGTTGAGGAGCAATTGTGTCTTTAGGTTTGAGAATAATTTAAAGCTTCCTACCTGGATCTTATGGGGGGGTCCTCTATGCACTGGTAACTAGAAATTCCAATCAAAAACTCCCAGATGATGAATACTTCACTCTACAAGTTAATTTCATCTTGTAGATGAACTTTTCAAAGTATCCGCTTTAAAATATTTCTTAATAGGAATAGACACAGTAAAATTAGTTGTAGCAACACTGTTAACAGTCTATATTCATACCTTAAAAAGACACACTGAAATGCTGTATTGCTAGCATACACCAAACCAACCCCTGCTTTCTTGCTGATGGTTACATAAAGTCACTGTTTCGTTGTGTATGAAACACTATAAAGTTATAGGCAAGACCCAGTCAATACCTAATAAGCAATACAAAATATCTAAAAGTATGAAAAAGCTCTTTCGTAGGTTATCAGCTGAATAAACACACACATTTTCCAATGTTTCTAAGTGTTGGAAAGATTTGAAAAAACAATTAAGTTATTGTGGATAAAGACCACAGCACAGCAGCTGGGCCATGGTAATGCTGATTTGCTAATGTGGAATGGTTAAGTGCAATCCAAGTTTCTTTTAATCTTTCACTGTAGATTGGTGTAGCTCCAATTACTTTGTTTTTCATGATGGACTGATATTACATATATTAAAATTTACTGTTCATATACTGTTATGTGATAAATTGTTCAGGTAGCTAAGTCATGAACCATGTTCAAGGCCAGGTTGGATAGGGCTTTGAGCTACCTGATCTACTGAAAGATGTCCCTGTCCATGGCAAGGGGATTGAACTAGATATTTTTCAAGATCCTTCTGACCTAAACCATCCTATGATTCTGTATAAAGACTGGTGTTTTTCAGTTATACACGTGGTTTTAAACACAACCCAGCAGTGTTATAATCTTACAGCGTAGAAGTGTCTGAAGAAACACAGAATGCATTATACTGCCATAGAAGTGGTAATGGAACCTTTGTAATGAACACAGCTCTTTTTTTTCTTTTTAAGGATATCACATTACAGATTTTAAAGTTCTTTAGCTCTATTTATACTGCTAGCAGCATGAATGTTCTTAGATACCTCCGATTCTGCGCAGAAAAAATTGTGTGTGTCTATGGTTTTCTTATTGATTTCCATAACAAAGAAAAGAGACTTTGCAGACTAGCTCACACTGGAGTATAAGTTGGAGCAATATTTGACTTGCAGTACATCTGTGCCATTGGGCCAAATTGCCCCCCATGTATTTCTATTAGCTTTATTAATGCTCTATGGGAAATTAATCTTGACCATTTTCTTTTATATAAATTCTGATTGCAAATGTGTATCTTACTACAGGATGCAGAGAGGGCTGGCCAAGAAAAATGCTGGCAATGTAATTCTAAGTCTATTAACTTGAGCCATGTGTTATGATTTTAAAATAAATTATATAGCTGCATTGGCAAACTATCTATGTTAGCTAAAGCCCTGGTTTGGGTGCAAATTAGGAGACTGAAATTATTCATATAGTTGTTGAAAGAGACTGCAATAAAATTAACTGGCCTAGTTTCCAACCATACGATTTTAGACGTCTTACTAGAAGATAATACAAAACACACTGTCATCATTGCCTGTAATTTAAAGTAGCCATTTGAGCCGGGGGTGGGGAATGTCTTGACCACAATTGTAAATTGATAACAGAATTAGAAATTAATCTCATTTTAATGCAGCTTAACATCTGCATGCAAAATGAAGTCAGGACACTTCCAATTTTCCTGTTAAAGTATATTCTATTTTAATTTATTTGATTAGAAATGGAGTTCAATAAACATGTTCCATAAATGTTATGTCATCTAGTTGTTACAGAAACCAACGCAAATTGTTGTTCAAAAGAACTAAAAGGAGATTAGATGGTTTTCCTGGAAATGAAATTTTCATGTCAATTTCATTATTAATAGCATTTATTAAACAGCACAAAGCATACCACTATGTGTCTGGCTATATCTTCCCTCCAAAATATGTGTACTTCTGCAAAAGCCTGAGCAATATTCTTCCCAATGGCATCCTGAGGGAGTCAAGGCAGACAGAGTTTTTCCTCTAGCTAGTAAATCCATAGATATCCATGTAGTTACTCAGATGACACACAGTTCTTGTGCACAAACACGTGCAGAATAGGGAACAAAAAGGCCTATGATTTCACTGGGGTCATAGAGATGTGATGGGAGGATTCAAATCACTGGGGTGCCATGATACAAGCTCTTTAGGAAGTACTGAGTGGGATACCGGGACAGGGCATCTGCCCTTCTTGTGAGAGAGCAGTGGGGTTGCCTGGAGTTCTGCCTATGGATGGGTGATAAGTCAGCTGAGACTGTGAGACTGTGTTGTGAGGGACAATAAAGCAGGGTACAAGTATTCCAAAAAGTTTATGGAGTGCATTGAGGACAGAGGTGGTCAAGCAGCCAGCAAGGAGTGATGCTCTACTGGGCCTCATACTTGCAAAGAAGTGGGATCTGACTGTTTGGGCCAGCATTGTCTCTAGTGAGCATGAGAGGATTAAGTTCAGTATCTTGAGAGGAAGGAACAGGACCTACCCTCTGGACTTTTAGAAAGCAGGTCCTTGACCCATTAATTGTGGCAATATCGGTTCTCCAGTACCTCTATAGGATACAGCCTTAGAAAGAAGGGAGATCCAGAAGAGCTGAATTGTTTTCAGTGATCACCTCCTGCAGGGAGCTTCTGTCTGAAGTCACCCTACAAGGGATGGAAGCAGAAACAAGTGACATGGGAACAATATAAAGATACTGTCAGAGCATGGAGGGATGGGATTAGAAAAGTCAAAGCCCATATGGAGCTGATAATGACAATGTGAAGGGCAACAAGAAAAACTTCAAGAGGTAGATCAACAGCAAGAAAGGTTATGAAAAATTGTAGGCTCCCTGTTGAATGGGACAGGGGATTTGATGACAAAGGAGATGGAAAAAGATTTTCCAGAGAGGCTGTGTTGTCTCCATCCCTGTAGATACTCAAAAGACATCTGGGCATATCCCTGGGTATTCTGCTGTGAGTGACTGCCTGACTCAAGAGGTCCCTTCTGACTTCAGCAGTTTTGTTTTTCTTTTTACTTTTTTATTTCTTCTACCATGGGCTAATGATGACCCATCTAGGCCTGGGTTTTTATTTGAGCATCTTGCTCACCTCCAAGTCACCTCCACTTATATTCAGTTGCCATGTAAATTGCTTATCTACTTTTGTAGGAATGCTACCACAGAAGAGGACGAGCTGAGTAAGATTGTACAGACAAAAGGCACAGTATCCCAAATAGCTGCTTGTAACGGTCTGAATCTGAAGAGAAATTCATCGTAAGCTTATACATCAACCATGTTTAATGAGTGACATGACCAGTCTTTGCAGTAACAGATGGATTCATATGGAGAAAGAAGTCTGCCTAAACCTCCAAAGAGAAAAACCTAGTGCTTGAATAAAGTTTTTAATCTCTGCTACTTTCATCTTTGCAAAGCCTAAGAGCACATGTATCTCAATATACCATATCATGGGGACATAAAAATTTCTTTTAATGTATCTAGTATAAGTGTGCAATAGAACATTAGATCTGAGGAAGCTACATTTTGAAATGTATTCTTCCATAAATGAATTCAGACTCTTCTCTTTCTAACAGAGTTTAAGGCACCTTCTTTACTGCCATATGACCAGGTAGAGTAGAAAGGCTTGGAAGAAATGGTACTAAGCATTATTGTTATACATGAAACATCAGCTACCACTCAATACCCCAAGTTTCATTAAACCTGTATGGGTGTGCAGAATATTTTTTTTTCCAGGGAGTGAACAAGAGAACACTTGAAGTGTAGTAGATATCCTAAAGTCACTAGTAAAAGTCATAACCTTTCATACCAGTTGGATTGTTAGTTTCCAACTACAATTCATTCTGCTTAGTTCTGATTTCTTTTTTTCTGTGTTGTCATTCAGGCTGCTTCTTAGTCTACGTAGTCTCTGATGATACAGTGATCAGACTGAACATTCATATTGGACTTGTGTCATTTCAGCTAGTACTTATCCTAGTGGAAAATGTCACTGACCACTGATTCATATCTTTTCTGGGGATAAAGACACAGAAAAGCATAATGCTTGATACCACTTATTTTTATTCTCTAAGCAGCTCGGACCTATGCAAAAACCATTTGGAACAGTACAAAAAGTAATATGGGTCAGCAGCTGCCTCAGATAAACAGAAAGATTGCTGGAATCAAGAGAAAACAGCATACTGCAACCATCCTGTTTCCAAGCTGCTGCAGCTGAGTGATTTTTCTGGCTATTTGATATTTATAGGCACTGTTTCTTACAGTATGACTTGATGCATATGATGCACTATTGCAGCTTTATTCAAACTTGATCTGTGTTTTGTTTGTTTCACATTTTAATTCTACATGAGTTTTTTGTTCTCAGGAGAAACGTACAATGCAGGGACAGGACAACTGCAAAGTACTTACATTTTTGGCAAAAAAACCCCAGATCTGCTTGAGGTTTTTGCAGGATGAGAAAAGATCACCTTAACTTGCTGAAATGTCACAATTCTCATTCACTGCAAAAAGATACCATCATAAATGAAGCCTTCAGTTAACATAAGTGCATGCATGTATGAATTTGTTTCTGTCTTAAGGGAAGAACTTTTTAACACCTTTCACACAGCATGTGCTTCATCTTAGCCCTCAAATGGACTTTCCATAGGTCACAGCATTATCCTCTGGGATGTAACTCAAGATTGAACTAGGTGCTTTATGATTTTAGACCTTTCATTGCGATCAGGTTACACCTCTTGCCACGGTAAGGGGAAAAATCTTTTTGCATCTCCTGAAGTAGATCTAGATTTCACTAAGTCGATTGATACGGAGCAATACAATACTTCTGCCTGAGTCATTGTAAAGAATTACGATGCTGTGAGGTGGGATTTGTAATATTCTTAAGCAGCTGAAGAGAAAAAATATTGAAATATGGGAAAAGTGTAATACAGGAAAAATATAATAGTATCAACCTCAAGTTATTAAGTATTGTAGATATCCTAGAAAAGCAACAGATTAGGGTAGGCTTTCATGCACGACTGCTCTGTCCTTCCACTATAAGTATGAATACACAATCTTACATGCAAAATCCCTATACAAGTAAGCAAGTCATTCAGGTCATGTTCCCATCTGGGATATAATTTGCTCAAAAGTAATGACAATCTTGACTCACTTTGTAATGTTTGCAGTGATCTTATTTATTTAGACTGCAAACCTTTGGTAGCAAGAACTATCTGTGGTGTTTAGATTTCAGCCTCATCTGGGCCTAAAGGCACCATCTGTGATAGAAGCAACAAATAACACACTCCATTCAGAACCAGTAACTACAAGGAGATGAAAAATTATCATATTTTGACATGGAAATTTCCCTGATGTATATCTAACAAGTGCAATACTTTGTATATTTTGGAAAAATCTGTTTCTTTTCAAATAGACCTTATTTTCAGCAGACTGAAAGAATGGAAATGAGTGAATTAATATTAAGTTACGTGGAGCTTAGGGAGCATCTTACTTCTATATTTACTTGTTTGCCTCACTTTGGTCTGTGGTGTTCCAAAAAGCATAGTAGAAATTATTTGAAAGATTGAGTGACAAAAAAAATAACTTATGGGCTGGTGATAGAACCTGTCATTTTCACTGACAAATTTCATAGAGGTTGCAGGTGCTCAGGACCAGTTTGGATTAGTCACTAAGAATGCAGAATAGAATCATAGAATCATTTAGGTTGGAAAATACCTTTAAGATCATTGAGTCCAACCATTAACCTAACACTGCCGGTCCCACCACTAAACCATGAGCACTACATCTATACATATTACTCAACCATTAACCTGGGCAGCCTATGCCAATGCTTGACAACCCTTTCAATGAAGAAATTTTTCTTAATATCCAATCTGAACCTCCCCTGGCACAATTTGAGTACATTTTCTCATGTCTTATCTCTTGTTACTTGTGAAAAGAAACTGACACCCACATGGCTACAACCTCCTCTCAGGTAGTTTTAGAGAGCAATAAGGTCTCCCCTCAACCTCCTCTTATCCAGGCTAAACAACCCCACTTCCCTCAGCTGCTCCTCATCAGACTTCTGCTCTAGACCCTTCACCAGCTTCATTGCCTTTCTCTGGACATATTCCAGCTCCTCAGTGTCATTCTTGTAGTAAGGGGCCCAAAACTGAACACGGTACCCTAGATGTGGCCTCACCAGGGCTGAGTACAGGGGGGCTATCACTTCCCTGGACCTGCTGGCCACATTATTTTTAACACAAGCCAGGATGCTCTTGGCCTTCTTGGTCACCTGGGCACACTGCTGGCTCACATTCAACCAGCTGTTGACCAACACCTCCCAGGCCCTTTTCCATCAGGCAGCTTTACACCCACTCTTCCCCAAGCCTGTAGCAGGGCATGGGATTGTTGTGACCCAAGTGCAGGACCCAGCACTGAGTTTTGTTGAAGCTTGTACAATTGGCCTTGGCCCATTGATCCAGCATGTCTAGATCCCTCTGGTGAGTCTTCCTACCCTCAAGAAGATCGATACTCACACACAACTTGGTGTTGTCCTTCTTGTGGATGGATGTCACATTTGCTAACTTCCAGTCGAATGGGACATCCCCAGTTATCCAGGACTGCTGATAAATTAAAGAAGCCTGGTGATCACTTCTGCCAGCTCCCTCAATAACTTTGGGTGGGTCCAATCCGGCGCAATAGACTTGCGTGTGTCTTTAAGTGGTGTAGCAAATGTATGGCATATCTTACTTTAAGGTGAAATGGCTAAGCAATAAATCCCTTTATAAAAATTATAAGAAAAGCTTAATGATGGTGAAGTGAAAGTCATTACTAATATAAAACTTTATGCTTCTTGCAGATTGGTATACATTTGAGGCAAAATGTGTCCTTCCATTCACCAAAATACATGATTTTGTGATGGCATATCCATATTCAGTTATTGTTTGTGTCCCTTTGGATTGATACTGGGTAAGTCTACCTCTCTAGAGGTGGATTACGCAATTAAACCTTCTTACCTGTGATTTAATTAATTTACTTTTCACTTAATAAAATAACCTCACCAATAACAATGCTATGTTAAAACATGATACTTCTAGTCTAAGTAGCCTATTATTTTAATACAGGAATTATTAAATCACCTGATAATTCTGTCTGAAAGTATGACACCCAAGGAAGCAGTTTTTATTTGGTCTAATTGCCACCATTTCTATGAAACAAATTAATTTTTAACACACTCAGTTCCTTATGATCAACCCCGTATCTGATGCCATTTTCTACCTGCTCAGTCATTTAATCTTGTAGGTTCAAGATTATATGATGCTGAGGTATCACCTAACTCCTTTCCTTGATGTATACCTTGCCTTCTGATATTAAACCAGTCTGTAAGCCACTATACCATTTGCATCACAAACTTTATGTTATAAAAGCAAAAAACCATTCAGCACCGATTATGGAGTTGCAGAGGTACAGTTAGGTAGCTGTGACTGATCAATAAATACTTTCTGTCTGGACTTCCCCAATGAAAGAAATATCTTGGCTCTTGATCTTGCACTTTACACTTCATTCTGTGGTATATTGATAGCAGATGGTGGGAAATGCAATGGGAAGTAACTACATTACACCCTGTTCTCGACTGCCTTTGACTTTAACTGCATTTACATTACTCTGCCTTTGCCTCATCAACTTGAGAACTGAAATATTGTGACTGGATCTCTATCACCTCTGATCATCGTTTTTTGCATGAAACTCAGTTCTCTCTCCCTGTCTTTTCCTGCTTTCCTTTCACACAGCATTTCCCCACTGCATTTGCTTTCCTTTTATTAATACATATTCCAGTTTCTTCTCCCTCAAGGGGATTACCTTTCTTTTGAAATTTGGCTCTTTTGGTCAATCAGCTTGATGCTTCTTCAGAGAAAACATTCTTGGTGGTCCAGAGAGAGCAAGTAACAGATGCACAACAGCCCTACAGTCCAGTAAGAGAAGCAACGGTGAAAAGTTGAAATCAAAGCAAAACAAAACAGAACAGACCTATAAAGCGATTCTCAGTACACTTTGTCCCCTGCAGTCGAAAAAAGGGAACTGCAGACCAATTTTTCATTGTCTTAACTACAAGGATACAGAGTAAACAACAGATATTATTTTCAGGAGCATATGGATTGAGCACAGGTACCCCTTTTATTTAGCGTTTTTAAAAAACGATGCTGCAGCTGTTAATGAGACAGAGATGCTGCTATTTCAGCAAAAGTGCCTGACGAGCGCAAATTGCATTAGGTGCAAATCACTGTTTTCACAGATGAGACTATTGTTACACTGCCATTTTCTAAAAATGAAATCTGTCTTTCTCTTCCCATTCATCATAACTAGGTAAGTAACCAAATGAAATTCATTAAGCCCACTGCAGGCTGAGGGTTTTCAAAACAAAGTCCTAGGATTTGGCTACGCTACCTCCAGTAACGTCATTGCAACTGCATGGCTAAATCCCCAATTATCACTTAGAAAATGTACTAGCTGGTGTCAAGCCTTATTAGCATGATTATACATGAGGTGCTGAAGAAGGAAGATAATCATACCATTGCATAATTGTTTTTCTCTAATATGGATAGCACAGGGTTTCAAGTCAGACATTAAGCAAATGCCTGATGTATATACCCTTTTAAAAGGGCAAGTAAAGCTTCAGTAAGTTCATACTCATTTCACAGTTTTTAGAAGAATTAGGAATACAGATATAGCAGTAAACATACTGGTAAACATAGATAGGTTTCAAAATTGGGCAAAAAAGGATTAAAAAGCTATAAAACCACACTTTGTCCACGAAGCTGAGGAACTCCTTTGAATATCAACAAGAAAGAAGTGTGGAATATAATAATACTGTAAGATGATTAAATCTGTACGGGGAGGGGAGAGAGAAGAGACTACAACAAAACTGACCCCTTTTTTAACTAAGGATTTAGACTTTTCCTACGTTTGTGTAGACATAGTGGCTGCCATGCTGAAATCCCTCAAGGAAGACATCAGTCCAGTTTACACAATTGAAAAGCAGCCACCATCCAAAGTTATGACAAATACTTTCCTCCATTTGCTTCCATTCATAAAGAATTAAATAGCTCACTCCTCATAAATGTCCTGCATGAGTCCACAAAAATCTGAACTGAATACCTGAAAAAATAATTGCAGAAGTTTGATAACAAATATCTGAGATTTCTTTTTTAGTCTTTAAAGAAATCTCATGCATCCCATCAGAAACAGCTGCAAATACACATTACTAAACTGTCACAGAAAAAAAAAAAGAGCAGAAAAGGTAAAATACTGACCCTTTGAAGTTAAGAGCAAAACTCACCTGGACTCTGTTAGAACCAGTATTTCCCAGTGAGTCTATAAAACCTCCAGTATACAAAACAAGCGATGTGTACATTGAAGCAGATACACAATTTACTGACAAAAGTAGCTACAGGTAATAATGGGCTAATCACAGGTAACACATATCTGTTAGAAAAGGAAGAGCAAAGGAATAAAAGTTATTCATTACCCAGCCAACAGCTTGTGTTCATATTAAATGCTTTCTGGAACAAGCTCTGCCAACACATGAAGGATTTAAAAATACTTTCTCAGTTCTCAGTTCTGAAATTTAAAAATTAAACTTATTGCTAAAACTTTTTTTCCCATTAAAAATGACACATTCCTCACTTCAAAAGTGCATTTTCATTATAAAACAGATTATGGAAAACAATAATTTACATTCTTTGAATATAAATGTTCCACTAATTTCACTGGGACTATCCACATAATATGCTGCTTCCAAAAAGTGAGATTGATAAAGAAAATTTATCTTTCAAGTGTATTCAATTATGTATCTGATTCACCCCTTGACTTTTTTCCTAGTAACTTTTTTTAATTGTCTAGACATTCGAGATTTTCTTTAAATATAGAAAACACATTTGATAGAAAGATTTGAAAGATGAGAGCACTATGGGGATAATGATGTATTTTCACCTAGAGCACTGACAGTGTTCTCACACCAGACTTAATGATTTGTTGTACACACTTGTTTGTTTGTCTGGTTTATATTTGACCATACCTAATTAACCCTTGAAGAAGATACAGTTCCCCATGTTTCCTTAAGATCTACTTTCAAACTGTGAAGTCTAACTAGCCTTAGCAAATTATAGGAACATTCTTGACATTTACTAACAAGCAAAATCAGAATTGCAACAAGGATGTATGTGTTTCCACACACTTCACCTTGAAGAAGCACATCACCTTGGAATGAAAGTTGACTTTTAAGTGAACTTAAGCAGCACTTGATCTTGTTTTGACAGCTTGTCTTTGATGGCATGCACGTATATATCCTTCAGGAAGTCAATGTAGGGTACTTACTTTCAGGTAAGCAGTGAATTTAATATATCGGAATTATCCCTCCTTAAGGATCTTGCTTGCAAAATTAATCTCCAGTCACTTATAAAAGCTTTTGCTTTAGGCAATAAAATAAAGTGACCTAACAGCCAACTCAAACTTTTAAAAAAATAATTACCCAAAGAAAATGTAGCACTTCTGACTGCAGTAGAAAATTTCACACTGATTTAATTAGAATTATGCTTAGGTGCTTTGTGATCAGAACACCTCAAAGGGAATATATTCCAAACTCAGACTGGGAGTAATTATTTCTTTATATGTTTGAAGACTAGGGCATTTGGACTGAGGTGGCTCTGCTTATGACCTTACACACATTGTTTTGGGTCTGCTTGAACACACTGTGCAGAAGGTCTTTATACCACATATTCTGTTGGAATGAAAATATACTGAAAAGCTAAATTTACTCTGATTCATATAACAGAAAAATAAATAATTGCAGATCTAACAAGACCAAAGATCTAACAAGTCCTGCCAAAGGACTTTCAATGAGATATGGATGTCTTCAATATTTCTTCCTTCTTTAGCACAGCTTTTAATTGTAGAATCATAGAATTGTCTTAGTTGGAAGAGACCCTTTTAAATCATCAAGTCCAACCATCACCCTAACCTGCCAGCCACCACTAAACCATGTCCCTCAGCACCACATCTAACCATCTTTTTAATACCTCCAGGGATGGAGACTCCATCACCTCCCTGGGCAGCCCGTTTCAATGCCTACCAACTCTCACTGTGAAGTTTTTCCTAGTATCGAATCTAAATCTTCCCTGGCACAACTTGAGGCCATTTCCTTTTGTCCTATCACTTGTCACTAGGGAGAAAAGGTCAGCCCCTGCCTCTCCACAACATCCTTTCAGGTAGTTGTAGAGAGCAATTAGGTCACCCCTCAACCTCCCCTTCTCCAGACTAAACAACCCCAGTTCCCTCAGCCACTCCTCATAACATTTACTCTCCAAATAATTCTCCATATTAGTGTTGTTTTTAAAAAGCAGTCATAATTTTTGCTAGTACTTGTTAGTCAACTTTCTGTTTTAAGATGATCACTTTAGCAGATGATGCCTTATTGCACACGGCTCACACTTTTCAAACTTAGCATTGCAGGCTTTTGGGAGAAGAAAAAATACCTCATCTAATTAATTCTCAAAATAGTGAGCCTTTAAGGGACTGGCACGTATTACTTTAAAATACTTCTGCTTATGAAATGCAATCCAGGGCCAAAACTAGGGTGCAATAAATTGTTAACTGTGCAAAGCAGGCTTGTTTTCCTTTTCACTGCTCTAAACTGTTGGAGCAGGATCAATCTCTGCCCTGTTTTGCTAGTAATTTATTTTTAATAATACAAGAAATGCTCCCTTAAGTCTCCGATGCAGATTTTCTGAAGTCAGGGAAGAAAGTTAATTTGAACACATCTGCACCATCAAACATAATTGCTTCATAACACACTTGCATGCTGATTCAGTACATCATTCTGTCATTCCATTTGTGTGAAATAGATGGTAGCTTACTATGCAATAGGAAGTTAGAGGAATGGACATTTGCAGCAGAAAAAATCAGATTTCCAAGTGATTAGAAAAATCAACAGATAACAAACACATTTTCTGTTAATCAAGCAGAAGTGTTTAAAATAAATTATTGTTAAAATAATTAAAATTCAGTTAAAGTTGATTAAAGAAATGCCAACTCCTGTATACATACATCTGTAAGATTTCTTTGTGTTTCTCTATGGTAATATTTCTGCTGAAGGTCAGACTGGGCCTAACTTGAGAGAAAATGTAGATACCAGAAAACATTTTTTTCTCTTACAGTTCCTTATTATTCCTTGCCTCCCTGAATACAGATGCTGAACTGCCAACCCTGAAGGGACAGGCTTATTATCTCCTCCTGTACACACCTGACATGTACGATGGAGTACAACCGAAAGGATGCCACAGAGAATTTATCAAGATCCAACTTCTACATAGCACAATCCCTGCTAGAGATACTTTTCATATACATTCCAAGATGAATTTATTAAGGTACCAACATAAATACAACATTTTATCATCTTTTACTGTGTCCCTGATAATTCTTTTAGATGTTAATAATTATATCCTACACTCCGCTTCCATTTTCCAGGTACAGCATGGTAATACTATTTGGTTTGACATCATGAGCTGACCTTTAATAACAGATTATTGTTTCCCTCAGACATAAAAGCAACAAACAGTGTTTGGATGCTGCACTGCCATAGAATTGCACTGTCCTTTCAAAGGGCAGGAGGTCATTCCTGGAACTGCTGCAAAAGGCATCACGATTCCCAGATGTTTAAATGAATGTGACATGGATTGTTCTTCATGGTTTGAACTCTTTTAAGCACAGATGGAACGACCTGGTTCAGTGAACACGAGATACCTGTAACTGCGTGGGCTGCTGGAAATCTATGCCTGGCTTGGTAAATCATAAAAGTCTGACAGTGAAGTTGCCCAGGGTGTCAGTCCACCAAGAGAGGTCTGTACTGCTAAGTGGATGCAGAGGAGTTTGACTCTCATATCATGTAAGAGGCATTTTGACTGTGTTCCTTTGTAGAAAGCAAGTCGCATTTTTAAATACATGGATTTGCACCTGGGTCTACCTTTTTGAACAACAGACGTTTTTATGACTCATGTAGCCAGTTGGGGTTTACCTATATTTTACAGGGTTATAGGTAACTAAAGATCACTGAGCCATCTGTGCTTAGCACATTTTAATGGGATCAGCCGGTTCAATGAACCTGTATACGTATTTAAAAAGCCTCTAGCCAGTTACCTAACTAAAGGTATGAAGGAAGAAAGAAAGACAGAAAAGCTAATACATTGAATTATTTTCTACTCTGTGATTCAGTCCAGTACCTGAACCTCCCATTTCCTAGTTAGCTTGGATGGCAGACTAAGTTTCTCTAAGACTTACATCATCTCTAAGCTTACATCATCAAGTATACTTACCAAAATTTAGTAAGTGTAAATAGAACACCTAGTCTCATATATTTTGGTACATCTTATGCAAGAAATTAGCTTCTAGAGAAATAGTATTGTGAAAGATGTCTTTTAGGACAGAGATATGTCTTCAGAAAGATGCTACTGAAGAATTTTTCAACCATTTAGGCTTTTCCTAAATATCACAGTTGTAATTGTCATGGTAGGAACATCTGTTGAGGGCTACAAATGACTTGTAGTTCACAGAGAGTGTGGGTCAAGCCAATAGACAATATTGATATCAACTTTCAGCGAGTAACAAAATACTGGGGCGAAGGGGGCTCTCTAGAAGTGGAAAAAACTCATACTCTGAATTATAAAGCAAGAAGATAAACCTCCACATTAGGTTCAGCTGCCATAAAAAGCCAGGGCCCCAGCAAAGAACTCAGACACAGGAGAAATTCACTGCAGTACCGTTATTATCTCTTTGAAAGAATTAAACTCTAAGAATGGGAAGATGGAGATGATAGAGTATGCTTTTTTTTAATAGTTCTTTTACATATCTTTGTATACAGGTATTCAGTATCATAAAAATCCTTGCTTTTACCTTTGATAAACTTACTGGTGTTTTGTGACACTGTACTGTTTGAATATATACATCCATAGGTATCAGTGTGTGTGTTTATATGAACAGAGGGATTTTCACAGCCTGGTTCTGAATGCTGTATACTGGCACTGCCGCAATTACCACTGAGAAATACACCCTAGGAAACTAAGCACTCACCATCCACACATTTAAAACTCGAGTGAGAAAAGCTATGAGATCGAAGGAAAAGGAGATTCCTTTCATCCAGACGTACTCCTTTGAATTACCAGATGAACTCTATAAACTAAACACAGAAGGCTGAAGGTGGATTACACAGCAGTATCTAGTACTAATAGTCGAGTTCAGGCCTGTCAAAAAGACACTGTGTGGGTAATGCCACCTTTTCACAGACTGTTTTTCCTGACACTGACTTGTCCTTGTGCAGCCTAGCAGCTAACACCCACACTCACTGATACTATTGTAACCATGTAATTTGCACTTTGAATAGCTTCTCCACAGAATTGCAGTCAAAGAGTGCATGCTACACTGCATATATTCTTTGTGTCACAACCATTCCATTATTTTTTTATTTGTTTTTTTCCTGATTAACCTGTGAACACTTCTGTGTTTGTCTGATTTTTCATCTGAAACTAGGCCTATATGATGGTAAAGGTAAAAATGAAATTGAACAATATAGTGGAAAAAAATACTCTGACGGCAATTCTTCAGATATTCTGCACTTGAATATCGCGTCCTAGTGCTCAGATTTAATTCACTGTAACTAAATTTGTGTTCTCTTGGTGTACACTGGAGGAAAAATCAGGACCTTGGAGACAATCTAAAGCATATCAATCAATATTTGCAACTTTAAAAGTCCTCAAATGGATTCTGTGAACTTAATTTTCTTCTATAAAGCTTCTGTTGGCACAATTTGCAGCATAGCTTTCTAACTACTGATACATTATGTTGCTGGCATGGATCTGTAATTTTTCATTAGCTAGTGATTCAATATTCCCAGTTTTCTTTACACCAAAATAGAAGGGATGCTCTTCAGTTATTGCACTGGAAAATGCTCTTGGGTATATTATACCTAAAGGGAACAAATTCATTATATAGCAGCACAGTATAAAATTGCAGTTACTCCAAGCTGACAATTATATTTTGAGATATTAAAGTTTGCTGTTTTGATGATGGCCCTAGTTTTATTTTTAACAGATAGATCAACATGAACAATTTCATAATAGTATGCAAGATACTCAATTCACATTCTTCATTTGTATTGATTTTACTGTGGCTCTTCAAAGGAGATCAAATATAATAAAAGGAAGATGTTAAACAATATTAAAGTTCATACTCGTTCTGGATATTTGCCAAGCTTAACTCCAAAATGCTAATATTTTTAAATAGAAAATCGTCTTTTTCATCATTCAGGTCTGTATTTTGCTAGACAGTGGAATGGGAGGCATCAAAAGCTTCTTCAGAAACTTCAGAAAACGTCAGAAAGCAGGAAAAAACACAGTAGGGGGGACGAATCTGCAGCTCTTTGGAATGTCTCGGGGTGAATGTACAGGTACATGAACACTCACACTCAAACAGATGCACATCAGGTTAATTGGAGACTGATGCGATGGGGGCGTTTAGGAGACTCAGAACTTTTGAACTTCCAAGCGAAGCCCGGAGTTTCTCGGTCGCTGCCCCTTCTCTAACCCCCCGAAGCCGTTCACCCGGCTCTGTGTCCCGCCCGGGCACGGGGCATCCCTCTCGGCTGCGGCCCCGCCGCCCTGATGCCTCCTGCGGGCGGCGGCCCGCCCTTCGGCCCCCGCTCGCCCTTCGGCCCCCGCTCGCCCTTCGGCCCCCGCTCGCCCTTCGGCCCCCGCTTGCCCTTCGGCCGCACACCGCCCCCACGCGCTGCTGGCCTGCGGAGGGTTTCCGCACTCTCATACCCTGGTTAAACCAAACCATTATTAATCACACAGGCGTCACGGGCCTCTGTTTTCGCTACAGAGCAGTTTCTTTGCAAAGATCTTCCGATGATGGGAGCCGTTTGCAGCTAAGTAGCAGCAGCAAAGTACCGGCACAGCGGAGAACCGGCTGGGATCTGGTATCTAAATGCCGTGCACCGGAGGTCACAGGAGAAAAGATGCTTATCTTAAAATGTGCCAGTTTTCTTTCCTTAACGTTCTCCTATCCCCATTCCATCACCTTGCATGAAAATGCCTCCCGTCAGCCAAACGCATTCAGCTAGGCAGGCATGCTGTGGCTTCCAAATCTAAAGGGAAACCATCTCTCCTGATGTAGCTGTTCTTTTTTTTTTTTTGGTGACTACTCGTTGGCCTAGGTAGCACGTCAGAATAACCTTGCTCGGGCTGGTGTCATGGCTTTTACCTGAGAAACGCCCCTGGAGTGCGAGCCTTGCAAGGAAGGAAAAGCCCGAGCTGGTAACTGCTCTTTATGAGGCTCAGAGTCTCCAGCTCATAGTTCTGAACAAGACATTAGTAAAATTTGAATCTGAGGTTCCAGCACGGCAGCAAGAGCCTAATCATTAAACTCTAAGGTATACAGAGAACTCTCTATTTCATCAATGACAGTGAGGTCCTATTCCGAGTTCAGAAATTAAAAACCAAAATTATCCCCTTTCTTAAAAATAACTATGAAATAGCATTTCAATTTGATGCACCGTTTTTCCCCTAAACCAAACAAACCAACAAAAATTATTCACACATCTGTTTCCAAATGTGTCACGGAGAAAGCAATTATCAAAATATGTGTTAAACTCAGCATATTCATGTTATGTATTTGAAAATAATTTTTAACGATCTAGACTTTTTGTGCAATAAATTACTATCTTTCGTTAGAACACTTGGCAGTATAAGAATGAGACTGAGGCTATAACTTCCATGTCTGTTTTTCGTTTTCGGGTCTGTTAAGTGCTCAGAAATACAGTCACCACTGATGAGCTCATCTTGTCCTATCCTTGTATCCAAGACAGCATAACCCAACAGTAGCTGTAGTTTCTTTGATTTGGTTTTAACTCGTGATGTCACGATTTGCCTCTGAAACCTGAAGACAAAGAATATGAGATTAAGGGAGGAGGTGAAAATAGCTCCAGATGATGCATGATTTAGCAGCCCCGTTTTTAAACTAGATCTGCCACCACTTATCGGATTTATTATTGGTTTTATCCCCGGGTTTATCCCCTCATCATAAAATGAATAAAAAATATTGGAATGTGAAGCTGGGGTAGTTGGTCAACAACAAACTGTAAAGGACGTGTGAAGTTCTGCCTGAAGGACCACGCATTGTGTGCATTGTGATGCCTTAGGAGAAACAGCTTGTCTCTGAGAAGGGAGTGATAAAGAGGAAGAGGGAAAAAGAACAGGAAGGCGTCTCAAGTCTGCAGACCCAGCTCCGTGGCTTTGTTAGCAAGACAAAAGCTAAAGCTCACCAAAAGGACCTCTAATGAAGAGGAGTAAATGAAGTAAACGGTCAAGAAATGTCTTTGAAGGCCACCGAGAGAGTATAGGGGTGGGGTAGTGGGTGGGTGATAATGATGTCTCATAATGGAAAAACTAACCATTCCTTGGAAACTCTATGAACAAGCATATATCATGAATATACATATATGTCCTGGATAGAAGCTGTGTAACTGACCCGTTACGGCGCGTGCATTAGGAGGAGCGATCGCTGTGCTGCTCAGCGCTGCCATAAAGAATACCTGTGTCACAGTCACCAGGGCTACTGAGCTTTAATTTCGGCTTTTCAGGGCATCAAATGCAAGGCTACAGCCTTCTCTGCTGAGCTGACTGGCTTGGTGAATGAGGGCAAAGCAGTAGATGCTGCTTATCTTGACTGTAGCTTTTGATGCAGTCTCCCATAACATCCCCATAGACAGGCTGATGAAAAACAGGCAAGGGGGGGTTAGATGGATCAAATATGGAATGAACTGCCAGGCTCAAACGTTGTGACAGGATGATGTCCACCTGGAGGCCAGTCACCAATGATATACCTCAAGGGTTGACACTGGGTCCAGTACTATGTAACTTCTTTATTAAATACTTGGATGATGGGGCAGAGTGCACCAACTGCAAGCGTGCTGATGATGCAAAACTGGGAGGTATTTGATGCACCAGATGGTTTTGTTGCTATTCTGAGGGACCTTGACAGGATGGGAAAATGGGCTGACAGGAAACTCATTAAGTAGAAAAACAAGAAATGCCAAATCCTGCACTGGTAGCAGAATAAACCCATGCACCAGTACATGCTGGGAGACAACTGGCTAGAAAGCAGCATGGCAGAAATGGACAACAGGCTCTGGCAGATAGCAAGTTGAACATGGGTCAGCAATGTGTCCTTGTTGCTGCTCTGTCCAGCAGATGCCTGGGCTGCATTTGGTGGAACATTGTCAGCAGGAAGTCATTCTCCCTGTCTACTCAGTCCTGGTGACACACACCTGGAGTACTGTGTCCAGTGCTGGGCTCCCCATGGATGTAGTGGAGCAAGTCCAGCAAAGAGCCACAAAGATGATCAACTTACTGGAGCATTTTTCACATAAGAGGCTGGGAGAGGTGAGACTGTTCAGCTTGGAGAAGAGAATGCTCAGGGGAAATCTTGTCAAAGTGCATAAATGCCTGCTGGAAAGGTGCAAAGAAGATAGAACTAGTGGTGCTAGCTCTCAGTGGTGCTCAACAGCATAAAAGAAGTTGGGGACAAGGTGAAATACAGGAAATTCCACATGAACACAAGGAAAACTTTATTATCACAGTGGTTGAACATTGGCACAGGTTGCCCAGAGAGGCTGCCATGTATCCATCCTTGGAGACAGTCAAAACTCAACTGGGCATAGCCTTGGGCAATCTGCTGTAGGTGATTCTGCTTAAGCAGGGGGCATTCAACTACCCAGAGTTTGTGCCAAATCCAGTTGAAATACAGGAAATTCTCTCTGAACATAAGAAAAACTTATTTACTATGTGGATTGACAAATCTTCTCCTTTTCTAAAAGCTGTGACCAATTCCGGTTTTTGTCCTCTGATTGCAAAATTGATTATTTCCACTTATGCGTAGTAGTCTACTCTGTTTTGAAATTACTCTTCATTATTTTTTCAGAACATTTCTTCAAGCTGACAGGAGAGAATATTTTTAAATTCTTTTCCTTTAATGTTCTAGCATGCCTCGTTATCTTTTTGTTATGCACAAATCAAATTAGCTTATTTTAATACCCAGGTCATTACTGAAAATACTGATTAGAAGTAGTCCCTGGAAAAATTTTAGAGGATACATCTCAAAATATTCCTTACTGTTGGCAGTACGCTAATGATAACTCTTTTGTACTGAGTTATGCAATCAGTCTTCACCTCCTGTGTAAGTCATCTCGTGTTACTGTTGTCTTTCTGAATTTCATTTTTTTTAATCTTCTCTTTCCTAACTTTACCAGGATTTTACAGAGAAAGGAAATAGTGTCTCCTAGGCACTCTGGCAAAATTGAGAGACAATAAATAGAGACAATGTTATGCAGCTTTTCAGAATGGCCATCTCTCTTAGAATCATAGAACCGCCTGGGTTGGAAGAGACCCTTTATTTAGATCATCAAGTCCAACCATAATATTGAAGAGACTTAAAAATTACTCTTGTATGAATGACATTAAAATTCAAATGTCTTTTAATCTTCTCTCCTAACTGAACTCTATGTTTAAACAACACACGGGTGTACTGGAATAGCAATGCTTCTAACTAGAATTTTGTTTTTCATTTTAGTAAACATATTCCAAATGACCAAATTGCCTTCACATATTTAATTTAAAAACCTGGATTTATTTCCTAATTTCAGGCATTATAGGGGAATGCATTTAATTTATACTTCTTACAAATGAGCACACATAACAGGGGATACTTTTCACTGTTTCTGATTTCAATCTATAGTAGAAAATGTTGTAATGTCAACTGTAATTAATTACTTTCGACTAAACCACTACCTATAACTGAAAGTTTGTAATGTGAAAGCAATGTCTCCCAATGAGTTTTTATTGTAAGTATTCGAGAGATATTTCTTGTAGTAATAGAAGTGATTGATTTTCTTCAAGTGTCATCTTTCTCATACAAACTTCTGTAAAAATACCTTCACTGTATAAATATCAGTAGGAAGATAAATCCTGTCTTTTTATCAATACTGGCATTGTGAAAGTTTTTCTTCCGATAGGATAGGAAGGAGTTAAACTATACTGAACAGACAAGATAGATAAATCCACTGCATTTTGGCAATGTCTTCAGATGCCCGCTTTTTTTCATCATTCTGTATCTTGGAAAGAGAAGGACTCAGATTTTTCAGTATCCTGTAAAGAGGCTGTATCTGATTTTAATGAGACAAAACCAACCCAGCCCAACCCATCTCCCCCACCCCCCTTATATTGCACATAAGTGGTTAAAAATTCTGGTGTTCACTTATCTCTTATGCAAAAATCGTGGATGAAGATCCAAAAGGTCCACATAAAGCCAAAGGAGGGAGTCTTATGGTGGGAAGACAGTACTGTTTTGGTAAAAGAATGCAGAATAAACAGATACTTTCTGGTATGGACTTCAGTAATCTATAATAACTGTAGATGGTGCCTATTTCTAATTTATATCCTTGCTCTTGTTTTAATAATTCAAGTACAGATAGATGAAATATAGTTACATTCAAGGAAAAACTTGCAATTTACTTTTGTGGTATGCTTCTAGTAAAATGAGGGGCCATATAGTCTGTAGTTTTCAGTTATTTTTTCCTACAGAAGTTGGAGCAAACAGCATTTGAGCTGTTACACAACATATCTGTATTTCTCTTTCCCTTTTTATCACTATAGATGCATTTGAAATCAGGCTCTTCTTTTCTTACATTTGTATACTTTTTGTTCTTATGGCCTATCAGTAATTAAAGGAGTCCTACAGGAAAGTGGGACAGGGACTGGTCACCAGGGAGTATAGCGATAGGACAAAGGGGTACTGGCTTCAAGCTGAAAGAGGATAGGTTTAGATTAGACATTAGGAAGAAATTCTTTACTATGAGGGTGGTGAGGCACTGGAACAGGGTGCCCAGAGAGGTTGTGAAAGCCCCATCCCTGAAAGTGTTTAAGGGCAGGGTGGATAGGGCTTTAGGCAACGTGATTTTAGTGAAGGGTGTCCCTGCTCATGGCAGGGGGGGTGCAACCAGATGATCTTTGAGGTCCCTTCCAACCCACAGCATTCTATAATTAAGTCTGTACCTGCGACTGTTTTTCCCTGCAATGCTGGTGAGTTAGTGCAATCACCTTTCATCTTGTTTAGACCAATGTTCACCTTTGTCTTCAGGACTGGAAGAACATTCTCATGATGCATACTGGATATATATAGAGATATCTTTATGTAATAAACCATATACAAATATATAAAGCAAAAAACTGAATAGCAGAGGTAATACAGGAAACAATGAAGTTATTTAAGGAACACTGTCTAGTCCTTTATCCCTATTAGAACGAATTCAAGTCAGTGATATATGATTTAATTCATGTCAATATTTAATTTAATTTTAAGAGAAACCATTCTTTATTTCATCATAATTGGTATCTTGTAGGGAGAAT
This sequence comes from Zapornia atra, assembly GCA_013400835.1. Taxonomy (NCBI): domain Eukaryota; kingdom Metazoa; phylum Chordata; class Aves; order Gruiformes; family Rallidae; genus Zapornia; species Zapornia atra. Next base: position 42,117 of record VZTU01030711.1, read on the forward strand.
AAAGTAAAGAACTGAAACTTCAGAAAACTATGAACAGCGTAGGAAACAAAGATTAACTGGCTTAGAAATAAAGAATAAGGGAAAAGAAACACAAAAGAAATATGTAATAGACTGGGTTTTAAAGTTTTCTGTAAGGCATCATTAGTAGTGCTTTTCTTCAAAAAGGTATGCAAATGATTCTTGCATTCTAAGCCTTCCTTCCATAATGTAATGTCATTAAAAAGATAAAATGCTGTTCATAGGTGTGATTTACATATTAATACATGTAAATTATGAATCAAATTGTAACTCGGCAAATGAAAGTATATCATGTTTACAGTTCACTGTGTGTCATGCTAGAGCAGTTTAACAAGGGATTTGATTAAGTTTAGGTCAACTTCTACGGTCATCTGGATTAAACTGCTAAAGTTTCTGAGATTAACTAACCTCAGAAGCCTAATTACTGTCAACTAAGGATCTTAAAGTGAAATACTTAAGAAAAAATAAAGGTTGAATTAGAAAATGTCTGAAGTTCTGTAAGTATTCTGAATATCTTCTACAACACTTGTCTTTTCATCTTTAATCCAGTGGAAACCCTTTCTGTGCTGCAGAAATAAGAATAAATATATCTTACTCTTGCTGCAAAATGTCTTTTTGCTGCTAAAATACTACCACTTCATACTTCCTACATTTAGGAAGTAAATTTATATTGGGCATCACTGGCCCTCTTAGAAGGTCCATATGAAGACCTTAGAAAATTGACAAGGTGCTTCATTCAGAGCAAACCCATGGAGATGCACAAGTTGTATTTTGCCTGGGAAAGAATGAGAAAAAAGCCTCCCGTGTTATCTTATTTACCCATTAGGGAGACTTGGACTCAAGTAATTCCTCCATTGAAAATTTAAGTACCATTTACAAAAAGTCAAATGACTCAACAGAAAAAAAGACAGCAGAATACAATATAGTTTTGTATTGAAAGCATGACTGAGGAAGATGAACCTTGCATGGTTAAGTGTCTTCAGGCAAAACTCTTGTGTATTGAGAAGATGTATTGGGTTGGCATGGCAAGGCTTTTGTAGTGTGGGGCTACAGGGGTGGCTTCTGTGAGAAGCTGCCAGAAGCTTCCCCCATGTCTGATAGAGCCAGTACCAGCCAACTCCAAGATGGAACTGCCACTGACCAAGGCCAAAATACTATGAGAGGGTTCAGTAAGGAACATGGATGTAGGACAATGCAGTTAGGTTTTGGTTGGGTTTTATTTTAGATAGGTGTCAAACTGGTAAAGTATTATGTGCATGCTTATCTTCAGGTAAGAGCATTCTTACTGCAAGTATAAAATTAGCCTGATACATTTTCTATGAAAATGTAAACAAAGTATCTCCTCAAACAAATAAATTAGCAAACCCAGGTACTTCTTAATCTTGAAGGACCTAATCCAATAGAAAACAATAATATAATTCTACATACCAGCCAATTCTCCAGATCTCAACATCCACACAGGGTGACTGCCTGCTCAAAATGACACCAAACCGAGCACATGCTTTGCTGTTCCTGTTACTTACTTGGCTTCTTGTAGAAGTACTACACACACTCCAGTGCTGTACTAAATCCAAAACAGAGACTACAAACACTATAAAACTTCAACAAAGTTCTTTGACTGAGAATAAATAATTTTGGGCATTCCTGAAGATTTTGTAAGGTGATTGTTGTTAGCTGGGGTTGTTTTATAAGGTAATGAAGCTACAGAAATCTGGCTATCATACTATGATTTAATGAATGCATATCCTTTCGTAGGATTCAATTTGATTTGGATAAACTTTTGACGAAGCTGTAAAAGAGTGGGTATAATTTATTTGTGTACTGATTGGACATTTTGGATACAGTAAATCTCATCGTCAAGTCTAGTTTTTTCCCTGAAAATTTAAATGGCCTCTGAATTTATTTTTTAGACAAATGAAGTAAAAATATTGGTTTGGAATAATTTATATTTAATACTTTCTCAGTGTGTGTTTTTTTTTGTTTGTGGGGGTTTTTGTATGCTAAACGCACAGAATATCTGTATGCAGGTAATAGCTCCATCTGCTGAAATGTCCTTCTAAGCTCTTTAATAAACTATACTTAACAAATAGATAAAAAGGGGAAAAAATTATGTGGAAGGAAAATATGTGCAGCACGTTTTTGGTTCCTTTTCCTTGTGCAGAATATACCTGCCAAAACTGCTTTTATAAAAGTTCATTATACAAAATTACTTATTATTACCAAACTGTCTATCCATGGTATCGTAACTTTTGCTGCAGTAATACATTGCTGAGATCACCAGGTGACAGCCCCCAAAAGAAGCTGGAATTAGAAACTGCAGGATAGTCTGCTTCCCTAAAATGTACAATGCAAAGCACAGCTTTCTTTAAAGACTTTGGTTGAGTGTTTTTTCTACTGCAAAATGCAGAAGTGAGGTTAGCAAGTTAAGGGCACTGCATCAAGAGCTGATTAATAGCCTCTGAGTGAGTGAATATGTGTCTGCCATCCTACAGCAAAGGCCATATGTTACACTATCACTTTCATTCCAAACTGCATCTTAGCCCAGTGACAAGAATAATTTCTGACAAGCACGGAAATCGTCTATTACAAGAGATATCATAATTTGCAACAGCAGAATTGCCGAATGACCTGTGAACCTAAGACTTACTCTTAGGCAATGTACTAAGGCTTCTTCTAATAGTGCCAGTGTTTGTCATCTCTGAAAGGAGATGAGGAAAATGTCATTCAAAGTCAGTACTTCAGAGTGCTGATTGCAAGATGTAAATTAATGTAGCTTCTTCTAGATCAAATAAGCTCATGGTAGATATCTAAGAGGCACAATAGATGATGAAAATTGCTTTCACTGCAGAAATAATAATGTGCTGGAGAAAGTGCTAGAAACACTATTACTTTTAGAACTAAACTACAAATTTTAAGATGTCAATTTGTTGTTTGAAGCAAGTAAGGTTTATTTACTCTATTATGCATACAAACTGTTCGTTTTGCTTTTAAATCATACCAGTTGAAATGGTTATTTCTGAATGCACAGTTCTTCAGATAAGTTACTTTGTTACCGTATTGCTTTTTTCTCCAGTGACATAATATTGAATTTAACAAATCAAACTGAATTAATTATTTTATGTTTTTAAAACATTACCAACTGAAAACTGATCAGAGAAACTTAAGTTCTACTTATTGCAGGGAATATGGTCAGTATATTCACTGCAACAATATCCGAAACTGGAAGAGATAAGACAGATTTTTTTTTTTGTGAACTGGTGTTTGGGTAAATTCCTTATTAGTAAATTCTGAACCATTTGCATTAAGTTAACCCAATAGTTCAGTTCTGGTCTTTTTGAAACATCTGTATGCTTCACAGAACTTTTGCTATTTAGAAGGTCAAAAAATATTACAAGGGCTTTGGCATCTCTCCTCCAGGTTTCTTTGGAAACACAGACATTAAAAATATGGACTTTCTATAGAGAAAGTCCAGAGACTTTCTATAACCTGCTAACTGTATTATATGTATCTTAAAAATATTTCACATAGTGGGAATGTAATAATTTGAGCAGGATTTTTTTACTAAAATAAGGCGTGTTTATTTGTAAATTATGTTTGCACTCATTTTGTCTATAGATAGCTTTATACAGAAATCCCAGTATCTCTGGAAAGGCACAGGCTAACTCAAATTTTACAGACCTTTGAAGAAAATATACATGAACAAGGCCATTGCTTTCCTTCACCTCCTTTTTTATCACTTCATCTCACTCAACTCACCTTCCCACCATTTTGTGTGTTCTTTGTATCTAAAGTAGGAAATATTCAGATCCAAGAAGCATTTCTTGCTGTTTTTATTGCTGAGAACTGAAGGGAGACCCATGGTAGAAGGGAAAACAAAATGGTCTGTAGGAATCCTCCACCCTGAGTTGTTTTTTCCATCTTATTTTTCTTCCCACCCTGTCCTGCTGAGGAGGAGAGTGATGGAGTGGCTTGGTGGACACTTGGCATCCAGACAAGGTTAAACCATCACAGCCTCCTGTGCATTTATTAAAAAGTAAAGAAGCGGGCAGATTTAAGAGACTGACTGGAAAGATGAAGGCATCTGCTTATGGCCAGTCAGGAGCTTAAATCTGTGTACCATCCTGGGTTTCTGACTCTCTAGCACACGTGAAGCTGGAGCTGGTGTGGTATTCCCTGAACAGCTGTAATGGCTGTGATAAATGGACTTCACCTTCAAAGCAAAGCTGTGTTTGATTTGGAGAAGGAACTGTAACTATTTCTTTGGCAACTGCTGTACAGGAGACATCATGACAGACTTCCCGCACCATTGCGTGTGGCTTGCTAGTCAGTGATCTCTGCAAGTACCAACTAGCAAAACTTTCAACACTGCATGTGACCTAAGGTGGCAGCCTAGGCTGATCTTCAGTATATACATGGTGGATGAATTCCCTCAAATACGTTTGTGGAGCTGGACTTCATATGCACTCCAATTCAGTTCCTATCCATTAAACAGAAAGTAACACTTCTCTGCTTAGCTCACAAGACCATTCTTAGGATAAATTAAGCATTGTAATTCATGTTGCAATCAAAAGTAAAGTGTTTCAGTGCCAATCAATAAAGGCTGAACGAAACAGAATCTATAGCCCCTGAATTCATCAACAACACAGCGCTTAGGGAATGTTAAATGCTTAGAGAGTGCAGGACTAACACTCCAAGCAAGAAGCCAATTGCAATAACTCCCAGAGAAAAGTTGTAGGTACAAACTGTCTTGAATTTTGACTGGCCCTGGACTCCTCTGTGCTCTTTCTGCACTATACACACAGGATCAAGGAAACAGCTTCTACATAGAGCACTTATCTTAAGGTAGGAGACATAGTACTTCTATATCAAGTATCTTACCTGCAAGGCTCCAGCCTCATGCAACCCACAAGCTGACTGTTAGAGCTAGGGCATCCAACCCAACCAGTGGAAAGTTTATATGGTTAATCAACATTGCTGCAAGGCAAAATACATAAAAAAGCTTTTGGAAATGGAACCTGGTTACATCCTATCAAGAAGGAGGAAGAGGTGACTCAGATTTGACAGTTCCCTTTGTTGGAAACGTGGTAAAGGCAATGCCAGAGGTCCATGGGTAATCAAAGATTTTTATCCCACAGCTAGGCTCATTGGTAAATAATTGGGTAGCAAAAATGCTTATTTGCCACACATGTGGGGGTTAGGCCTTGTGTTACTTACTAGGAAAAGTGAAATTGTAAAAGGAAAGAGAGAGAGACAGAGACAGAGACACACAGACAAAAAGACACACACACAGACACAGAGATTGATCACCAGTCCGGGTTCCAGCACTGGTCCAGTCAATGTGGGTCTCTGGTCTATAGGAGTGCTCTTCAGGTCCTTCGGATGGTGCCTGCCTTCTCCTTTTATGCCTGCTGTTCACCACACTCATGGATCTGCACCCCCTGCTCCTTTATGAAGTTTAGTCCTCTGCCGTTGTCCATACTCTTCTGAGCAAAGAGTCTCTTTGTTCCAGGGGTCACAAGTTAGCCTTAGTATTCAAAATGTTTAAATTGTTTGCTTTTCCAGTGCATCTCCTACAACCCTTTCCCTGGAGTCTTTGTCTTTAGAAGGATAGAATTCATGCTCACCTTTTATTTTTCAATGTAGCTACTAAACTCTTCATACCTGTTATTAGTAAAGCTACTCCAGAAAACATATTGACTTGTGGGTCACATTTACATTTTATATCTTTAATAATCTATGTTTAATTGACAATTGTGCAGGCATATTTATAGTCTGTAGGGGAAATCTTCAAAAATGCTCTCCCTATTTAAATACCTGTCATCAGACTTCATGAATGCAGAATGCATAGAAAAAAAAAAGCCTATATTGAGAAATGATGGGGAAAAAAGTCTTTATATTTAACTTTCTAGCATAGATATGCCCAATGAAGCAGCATGAAGGATCTTATTACTATACTGAAATAAAGAATTTCCTAAGAGACTTCTCTAATTTCATATTAGCTTATTCCCTCTCTGAAACACAGTGATTGCTGCAACGAGTGATACATAAAAATGGGAAAACAGCAGGCTTCATCAGTTTCAAAGGAATCAGCGTTACTGTCATTCCAAGCTGGAAAAATAATTGCAGCAATGACACTGAGTAGGATAGAAAAAGTGCATATTTTATACATACATAATATTTATGTAATGCACAATTTCTTTTCAGATTACCTGTATTTTCCTTGAATAAAAAGAATTTTGTTTTGTATTTTGTCTTCAAAAAACAGCTTGTAGTTAGTTTTCATCTCATCTGTAATTCTGAGTTTCAGTGCCATCAGCTAAAGTAATAAACATTTCTGCCTGAAAGTGTATTTTAAAGAGAATCTTCTCAAAATTCATACCTTTAATCTGGCAAAGCATTGTTCAGGGTTTAAATAAATCTTCCCATGGTTTGAGTGGTAGTTGTATGGAAGAAATCACAAACAATTCCTTGAAAATACTGAAGCCAAAATGTTCACAGAGGAAAAACAAAAAAGAAAAAGAAATATATGTAAAGCAGATACATTTCTTGAAACAGGAAATTCACTTGTTCCCCAAGGCATGGCAAGCATTACTTTAAAGCTCGTTTGTTCATGCTTTTCCAAAACCCAGAATAAAAAAAAGAAAGGTTATATTTAAGGCACTTCATCTAAGTCTATTCTGATGAATGAAACATCTGCAAGAAAAAACCCCAACCTTTCCATTACCTGGAACAAAGTTAACTTAGTGGAGATAAGTAGAATTTGGAATTTCTACATTCTTTTCTTTCCCACTCTGCCTCTCCCCCCCGAGCCTTCAAATCAAGAAGGTGATGAAAGACAAACACTGAAAAATCTTGCTTTATTTATGACTACTACAAAGCCAGGATTCTACTTGTGGTCAGAAAGACCATTTCATATGAAATATAGTATGTCTTGATGGCAGAGAATGGGGGCATTTGGTATCTGCATGGTCTAACTTTTGTGTAGGTGACACCTATAAACAAACTTAATTAACTGGAGAGACAAGGAGAATAAACAAAAAACCCGCTGAGCGATATAGTTTGGAGAATGTTTATTTCCATTTGGGTACATGCATTAGGAATATACCTATGTTGTACTGTGTCGAACTGAAGAAGGATGAGTTCAAATGGTTGTTTTTCATTGTATGTGATTTGGTTAAGTCAGACCTTTTAGGAGATTTCTACATCCTGCGTTAAGGGGTATTTTCCTAATAAAGCAATGTTCATTTTCAGTTCTTATGATGGATTAATTAACATTGAAGTCACGGCAATTTTAAAGGAACGTATTCTACTTCACATTGAAATAAGCTAGGAGGATGCACACATTGTCTACAATAAGCTGGCAGCCAGTGAACTCTAGTTGGAAACCAGCAGTGTAGCTGGAAACTTCTTGAACTGCTCTGAATGTCTTAAATTGCTCCACTCAGAAGCAAGAGTAGCTACGTAGGAGTTTTTATCAGATTAAATAAAGCAATTTAATTACTCAATTGAAATAGATGTGTTCAGAGAAGTAAAAAGTCATGAATGAGCACTCTCATTTTCGAGGCCTCAGGTGGAAAACAGTGGGAAATTGTTGCGACATTCTTCACAGACAAACTACATATTTATTTTCAGTATTGTTAGTACTAGTAGCATATTTGTTACGGAGATGTTTTCAACATTACATATGCTGTCCTTTTTTAAGAATATGGTCAACATAAAGTATGCTGAGTACAAGCAACTAGTGAACTGTGAAAATAATCATGCACAAGTTGCGTGTCTTAATCAGTGTCCCTAAATTCTCTATCTTAATTATTTCTTACTCTCTCTCTCTATATATAATGGCTTTGATGGAAATGAAGAAATTTGATGAACACAATTCTGTTGTTACTACCACAACTGTTATATCAGATGCATCAACGTAGCAATGATCTACATTTCCCTTGACCATAAACAGTCTAACCAAACAGGACACGCTACCATTCTTATTTGTACAAGTTTTGTACAAGTGCAAATGATGGACTACAGAAAGTTTTTCCTGGGAGTACAGACTCAGGGCACTAGAAATTGATTGAGCTCACTGTCAGTGATGGAAAGATCTTACAGATTTCCATGAGCTTTGCATCACTGTTACAGAATCTGCTTCTCTTCACCTTACATGAGGTGATTCCTCATCACTGAGCATAGCATAGCACAGTTATGCCTACAGTGTTCAAAGGTCTAAAACATGTAAGCATGTAAAAGTTAGTTTGTACCATTGCTAACAGTCTAAAGGGATGAAAAGGATCTTCAGTGGCAGGCATAAATAGTCAAAGTAATTAAAATTAAGCCATGTTTCTGACTTACCCACAGGTTTAGCTTTTTTACAGAAACTGGCTATAACTGTTAAACTAATATATCTCTTCTGACTTGCATTTCCTGGCCGCACCATTAATCATGGCTGTTCAAATTCTTATTTTAACAGCATGTGTTTCAGCTCTGTAAGTTTATATATGTGTCATTTGGAAAGATTCCATCCTGAGCAGATATATTAAGAAATTCAAAGGTTATTTGAATAAAATATGGATGAATTTTTGGCTGCACAGGTATACTTGAAGTGTTGTGTATTAATCAGAATTTCATTACAAATTAAGGTCGGTTCTAGACAGAGAAGTTCAGAATGTATTTAGTGCACTTATAGGCATTATTTTGAGTCACACACAGCATGATATGAGATAATTAACATTTAATTGTTAGTTTATCAGTCTCCAGAGTCAGGTAAACACCTACATTTTCAGTGTTTGTGCCAGTTTGTGTAGTTAAGATCAATTTTGTGGTACTGCATTTAAAGCAGCTATTGTGGCTTGCAAAACAAATAGCATTTACCATCTAGTATTCAAAAAATATAGCAGGAAAATTGTATTCAGTATTCAGCTGTCACGGTATCTTCATGTTTTCCAAGTAAGAAAAATTGTCTGTGACCTTTTCTGCATAATGTTGTCCCGATATTTGACCATGTCATAGGAAACCATTAAATTGTTCACAGTTTGTGAAGGAAATGTTATTGTGGTGTCTTCAGAGATAGGCAGCTGCATCATGATCTTAACTTTCTGAACTTTTTCTTTCCTTATGTACTGAACTCATAGAAAAATAGGAAATGTTTTGCATGACATAAGATTTCCAGTTAGAACACTTCTAATCTATAATAATGTATTTATACAAGTTCAGCTATAAGAAAAATTCTTACTCACATTGCTGGTTTTCCCTGTATTTAGCTGCAGAACTTCCTGTGACTGAGGTAAGCTCTTGTGCAGACATCTGAATTATAAGAGAGAGATCTATTTTCATCTCCACTCTTGCAGGGATTACATATACAGAAATATGTAATAAACCTAATATTTTATTGTGTATTGTCTTGCCATATTGGAATAAACCACTGTGAATCTATTTTTTTTTTCAAACTTTTCTAGAAGAAAGGTAATCTTACAGTGGATGTAAAATACATGAAGTGTTATTCCTGATTATGCCAGTTACCTTGTAATGCAGAGTAGGTGGTCAGTGTAGAAAGACTATTTCTAACTGGCAAAAGTTTTCAAGATACAATTTCTCATGTGAAGTCTATATGAGAAGTCAATTAAAATTAAAAAACCCCAACAGTCATTGATGTGTTTCTTCAGATATTACTTAAAAGTTTTGGGTTTAGTTATTTGCATTTGACTGTTAAAATATAATCAGCTTAAACCTTCAAAAGCAAAGTTGTCTTTACAGTAAAATGGAATATTTTGTTTTGAACAGAACAAAATAAAAGTTGTTTACATGAGAAATACAGCCTGTTATTCTGACAAGCTTTGAATTATCATTGATTCAGACAGACCTCTTTGGAGGATACTTAGTCACTGACAAAATCCTTCCCATAAATCCAGAAAATTCTTTCACAGCTCTTTGAGAAGTAAGAATTATATTTAAATTAATTCTGGTACCTGTTTGAGAACAACAACTTTTTTTCCTGAAGTAATGCCTGTGTGGAAATGGTGAACATTAGGCTGATACCTCTTTGCCAGAGCAGAGCATAACAATTTATCATCTGTATCTAATTTGTTATGGTATTATAATGATTCATTATCACATACAGCTCCTTTCATGCTTTAGATGAGATCTATGAAGAAGGTACAAAGCTGTAATCAGCCAAGTCTCCTGTTACAGCCATTCTGGTTAGGATCTAGATGGGTTAATCAATTAGTCTAAACGAACAAATTTAATACTACTTCTTGTGAAGCAAAGTTAAAAGCTTTCCCTTTTACTTGCTTGTAATTTTGCAATATTAACAAAAAAGAGAGAAAAGTAAATTGCTTTTTATTAAGAAGTAATGTTCAGAGAGACCAATGACCACACACATTAATCTCCTCACAAGAAGCAACTTTCAACATTTATTACACTCTTCTTGGGTCTTCAACAACCATAAGTCAATAAAAAAATACTTGGAATGCAGAAAAGTGGCTGATGAAGCAGAATGCCATACCATTCTGTTCATGCCTTAGTGAAAGATCAGAAAGAGTATGCAACATATAAGCACCATAAAATATTTTTCAGGACAGTTTTATGCATCTTAGAGACACATCAACAATGAAAAAACATAAAGCACTTCATTTAAAATTGAGGTGCAAAAGGGAAATGTTTAAATTAATGCGATTTTTTGTATGTTAACTAAGTTTTACCCTAAGTTATAAAGCCATTGAGTGTGTTTTGGTGGTGAAAACAGTTTTATTTTCTTCCACATGAAACTCTCAAAATTTCTACTCTGTGTTTGAATTGAATACAAAAAAGAAAGATATTATTAAATAGGTATAGCTGTAAGGTATGTTCCAATTCCGCTAGTTCTCGTCTATACTTTTCTTTCTCAATTAATGAAAATTGTAGTGATTTAAAAATATTTTTAATATTTTTACATATTCTTGAATTTTCATTTTATAAAAGAGAAAGTATGAAATACAAATATATATCTGTTTGTTGCATGGAGAAATTTAGAAATTAAAAAGTAAAACTATCAATCCCATTCCAAACTGGAAGCAGTCAGAGACAAAAAGAGAGGAAATGAAAGAAACATGAATAAAAGCTATGCTTTTACCAGATTGTTTACTTCCCCAAATCATTGATAAAGTTTATAGTGTTCATTCTATGTGTACAGAAGTATCTTTCCAGGTTCCAGATTACTTTTACAAATGCATGGTTTAAAAACAAAATTCTAAAAGTAAGACGGTATAATTTAATGACATAGAAAATCACATGGCCTTCATATCTTAATTTTGTCTTTGTAGAGGTAGACTTTCAAAGTTAGTTAAAAATTGAAAGAAACTACATGTCAGTTTGCATTAAGATACATGGGTTGGCACAATTGTTAGAAATGCCAATAGTCCTAAAGAAAAGACTCGTGGTAGACACATTAGTGAAGCAGTAATTTATTATACGTTCTTGCAAGAGCAGGTGACCCAACAAAGTAGGCACACTTTTGGTCAGAGTTTGTAGCATTTTTATACCATATTCCTGTTCAAAATCCCTCCCCTCTTTATCTATAGATTCAGGTTTTTTCCAGTATTTACGGGCTTAACCTAGGCACCTTCATTGCTGTCAGGGTCCTGAAATATCTTACAATGCACCCAACTGTTGTATATTCCTTTTGTCTGTGCCCTTTGAAGTTAAATGGGAACTTGCAGATGCTTGCCTTTACTTTCCCGGCAACTGAGTTAGTGGGACATGGGCCTAGGATTGAAGAAGTCAAAGCTCGATACAGGTTTCAGTTTGAATTACGCAGCAGCCCCTTCCTGTGGGCTGTTTCCCCCCTTCCCCCATAAATCGCCTGATAACTTCGGCATTGTTGAAGCCTGTTTGTTGAGCCGAATTTCCTTAGGTTCCAACCCATGACCTCAGTCACGATTTAACCCCTTATTGTCCAGGATCATCTGTGTCTTTTAGCAGAGCTATGTATTCGAATTAAACCCTTATTTGAGAAAGAGATTTTGTCATAATTCTTTTAACACAACCAATAGCAAAACTATATTAACAGTATTCCCCCTTATTTTATGTGCTATCCTAAATTCCCTACAACGGATTTCTGATGAGGCAGTCTGAGTTTTCCACTTTCCCAAGTCAGTAAAAAAAAATACAACCCTTTTCAGTTTGCAAAAGCAACATTTCTCAGCATTTTCCATACAATCCCAAGCACAACAACAGTCTGGGTGGAGAATGTATTGAGAGCAGCCCTGAGAAGGACTTGCAGGTGTTGGATGATGTAAAGCTCAACATGAGTCATCAACGCGCTCCTGCAGTCCAGAAGGCCCACATGTCCTGGACTGCACCACAAAATAGCATAACCAGTAGGTCGGGGGAGATGACCCCACATGGAGTACTGTGTCCAGCTCTGTGGTTCTCAGCACAAGACAGATGTGGACATTTTGGAGTGAGTCCAGAGGAGGGCCACCAAGATGATCAGAGGGCTGGAGCTCCTCTCCTATGAAGACAGGCTGAGAGAGTTGGGCTTGTTCAGCCTGGAGAAGAGAAAGCTCCAGGGAGATCTTATTGCAGCCTTCCAGTACCCAAAGGGAACTTGCAGGACATCTGGAAAGGGACTATTTATCAGTGACTGTAGTGATAAAATGAGGGGTAATGGGTTTAAACTAAAAGAGGGGAGATTTAGATTATATATAAGGAAAAAAATAATCTTCTCTGTGAAGGTGGTGAGGCCCTGGAACAGGTTACCCAGAGCAGCTCGGCCAGGTTGGATAGGGCATTGGGCAGCTTGGTCTAGTGGCAGTTGTCCGTGCCCATGGATTCCCAGGGTTGGAACTAGATGATCTTTAAGGTCTCTTCCAACCAAAACCATTTTGTGATTCTATAATTCCACAAAGAGCAGTAAACTACACCAATGAAATGGTTCAAGGGGAATAGAAGTGTTTGTTATTTGCCCCCTTTACAGTAGTGAGTAGAAAGTAAGGGTAAAATGTTACAAAGTCCAAGCAGAAGACTGAATTCTCAAAGTGACACTTAGTCTTCATTTAGGCAGCAATATCCAATAATCCAATTGCATAACTTTTATCTGTTCTTCTAAGAACTTCTAAGTAATTTAAAAGTTCATTTTAAATCCAGGAGCCTTTCAGATCCCAAAGATCTGTTTCAGCTCGATAGCCATTTTGGCTTTGATATGTATTACAAGCTGCATTACCCTAAGTGCTTTTCATATAAATGCTCTAATGAGTTTAATTTGGTAGCGGTGAACATAGCACACTTAGTGTCAGTAACAAAACGGAGTTTTGCAGAAAACAGAGACTAAAACCTCTCTGTTTCAGAAAGAGCTGCAGAATTGCACTGCATCTCCTGCCAGAGGAATCTTTTGCACAGCAGAGCAACCCTGCAGGATACTTAAGAGTGTGATTATACCCGATTCTGTCATGGGTTCCACAGTTCCCCATGTTAGTGAAAGGGGCAGGTATGAGATTTGTATATATCAAGTGTTATTACATTTACTCAAATGATCTGTAATTACCTACTTTGGATTGTAAGTCCATAACATGTAATAGATGATAAACTATGCCAAACAAGCAGCATAATTCTAGAAATATATGCTATGACATCATCTTCACTAACTTTGGTAGCTTCATTTTAAAAGTAATACAAAGGGTTTATTTCATGCAAAATACAGGACTTGTTTCTACTATACTCATCTTACTGGATCCAAGGTCATCCACAGGATTTCTTGGATGGGTGAAATGAGGAGATTTTTAGGCATGCATTACAAAGTTGGGGTCTTTTTAACAGTGTGGTGCATCTCTAAATTACTCTCACCTTAGCACCTCTTCTGAAAATTTGGATGTGGCAATTATGAATTATCATTTATTTAGACTCTTGATGTCAGAGAGATCGAAGGCCATACAGATTCTTACAAAGTAAGTTCTTAACTGGCTTATAGCACAAGACCTATGTGAGACCTGTGCTTTAACCGAGCAGCTCCTTGTGCCTGCCTGTCACTGTTAATGATGTGTAATTTATGGAAATAGTAGATAGTAATTCCTAATCAGCAAAGCTGCAGCTAATATTGCTGGAATGTATCATATAGAATTGATGTCAGACTTATGAAAAATAGAATTGACAGTAAATTTTCTCCTATCAACACCTGTAAGACCTTGTTTTAGAAAAGCATTCAATCTACTCAGTAAGACATTTAAAAGACTAATTTAAATCTTATTAGGTTTATTAATTATTTATTAATAAAGACAGGTCTAATAACTCAAACAAACAATTCAATAAGTTAATGTTTTGCATTACATTTTAATATTTTAAAATTTTAATTCTTAATATATAAACTAAGATCCAACTTAATTACTTATATGCGGTAATTGGAAAGGAAAATTATTTGGGCTTTTTTTAATTTGTGTTTTGAATTTTTGTTTCTTCAGGGTAAAAAGTTTCTTATTGAATTAGGTGTCCTGATTCTGGCTAGGCCAGAGACAACCTCCCCAGGCAGCGAACGCAGGTGAGCTGAGAGCCCAGGTGAGCTGAGTTAGCCCGGGCTGTTTCCACACCACCTGACATCACTCCCCCATACAAGGGGCTGGTTGGGGAGGGGTGTTTCTGTGTGTCTCTAGGGTAGTCTGAGTACAGCTGGGGTGTTTGGTTGGTTCTTGTGTCATGCAGCACTCTGTAATCATCTGTCTGGTAAGGTACCCTGTGTGACTGTAATTGGCTGTTGTTGTTCTACATTCACGGTGCTTTTGTCAGTAAACTGTCTTTATTCCAACCCTTGGAGGCTCTGTTTGTCTCCTCTGGGAGTGAGCAAGTGGCATGTAGTGCTCAGCCACTGTTTGGGGCTGAAGCACCACACTAGGTTACCCTTCAGATTTCTGGTCTTCTTTTCTTCACTATACCTTCACCAACTTTATAATAAAAAGCTGAATACCGTAATAGGAACAGGATGTAAGAAAGATTATATTCCTCTCTGTGGTGTAATTAGGTAGATGAAGGCAATACATTGCTAACATAGATCATTCTGAATTTGACCACAATACAGAAATATCTAGGAATACAGGGAATTAAACCCCCAATATTTTCTGTTGTGTTTACTAAATGTTTTCTATTTACAAATTTCCAAATATGCTTGTGTCTAGTTTGAAGTTTGTTGTATGAATCTGCATGGAAAACAACTGAAGTAAAACTCGCTTATAGCTTATCATAAACCCTTCAATTAGATTATGCCTATCACATTATTAAATATTCAGGACTGACTTATGTACCCAAACTGTGCAAAATATGGTAAGTATTTTTAAAATGAATCATGACAGTCATCATAATTTTAGGTTACACTGAGAAGAAGACAGATGTCTTCAGTGATGACAGTGGAATAGACAAAATATGGCACTGATGGAGTGAAGCAGATTGCTCAAGCAGCTTGAATGATTGACTGTATCACATATCACAAATCTTGAATGATCTACAGAATCAACCCTAGCTGAAAGAAATCCCAATATTCATCTGGTTTCTGTAGAGTTCAGCTGCTTTGTGACTGAGAATCTGATGATGAAAGTTTAAATAGAGAAGGTGATATTCATAATGAGGTATGTAGATGCATTAAGATGAAATAAAACCCCTAAACCTTTGATGTGTTTTTCTTGTTCCTGTTCTTGTTTGCTTGCTTGCTTTTGAGAACTGTGAATTGTCTTTAGAACTAAGAATTAAGAGATGGGGAGATTCTCAGGAACAGGGTAAACTGGAGAGTTCCATGGCTTAAAATATTGCATCTAGCAAAGCAATGTAATATCATATTTAGTCCTGAAATTTCTTAGCATAGTTGTATTTCTTCCTAGTTATTTGCGGTGTTTACTTAAAACCTTCTTTTCTTCATTTAGCTTTAATTCTGAGTTCTTGTGTGTTTGCACACTGTCCAAGGGCAATGAATAAAAGTGGACATAACTTATATTCAAGTCTCCTGAACCTATGCATAGATTTTTGCTGTGGCCTTCAATGGGACAAATGGAAGCCTAATTAACAGGAATGTAACCTAAACCTCTCACATTAGTGACTCATTCTCTCTTCTCTGCTGCTAACATCATATTCAAAATCTATACCAATACTGGAGATGTAGCTGGTGAGCTAGCATATTATTGGGCTGTACCAAAATCAATAGCAACTTGCTGTCTTGAATAAGCAAAGCATCAAGTCTGCAATGAATATCTCTAAAGGCTTAAAAAAACCCGCTTTAACCTTTATTACAGAAGATCTATTTTAAAATATGTACTGAAAGAATAAAGCATGCTAATTTTTATAGACTGGTACTCTTCTGTAGGTCTTCTGAAATTTTTACCAAAGAAAGGCAATTTATAAGGGGGGAGTAAGAGGGCAAGATTTCATAGCACTAATTAGCAATGCTTTAGATCAAAGCAGAGAGAAACATTCCTGTACTTGACGTATCTAAAATGCTGTCTTCTCCCAAGACTTTAGAGTTGTCTGAGAGTTGACTACAGGTAGGAAACTTATCCTGAAGGCAGGGATGTAAGGCCTATGATAGTGGTATTCTAATTTACATAATGGCCTCATGACTGGAATGCTCACCTAGAAATGGAAAATCCAGGTTCAGCCCCCATTCTAGCAGAAAGAATTTTAAAAAACCCAAACAAACCATGCTCAAAACCCCCGACCAATAAAGTGATTGGAAAAGAAGGACTTCCAGGGTTAAGCAACATAAGCAAAGGGATTCAGGACCTTAGTCTTGGATTTATGTATGTACTTTCTATTTCAGCACCAATTTAGGTAACGAATCCTTCACTGACTGAATTCTTTAGGGTCTAATTTTATATACTCATACACTGTATGCCAAAACTGCTGGTTAACATATTTTGCTGTAAGATAACACTAACTCCCTGTTTTATATCTGGGCATGTTTTATTTTCCCTGAAGCTGAAGACGAGTAGGATTATTCTGGTAGGAGATCATAATGCTTGGAAATATCTCAGGTTCTGAGTTCTGATTTATATTAGGTTTTATCTGGTGCCCACCTTCAGGAGGATATTTCTACAGCTTTACTGGTTTTTAATATCTGCCAAAGAGCAAATGACAGATGCATCTTCTGTGCACTAAGCCATCAATCAGAAGTGTAGTGCTGTTGCAGCTGTAATAGTCTAGGGATATAAGTGAGGTAAGTTTCCAGAGGGAGATAATATCTTTAATAGAATGATGGCGAAATAGATTATTTTTTTTTTTTTTTGGGGGGGGGTGGCGGGGGGGCGGAAAAA